>CAIGQZ010033231.1:1752731-1800176 GCA_903798205.1 Danio tinwini
AGATAGATAGATAGATAGATAGATAGATAGATAGATAGATAGATAGAGCTACCCCAATATCTTCTCAAGAAACTCTTTTTAGCTAGTGTAGCAGGTGCACTAATTGCTGACAAAGTCTGAACGAGCAGTTTGAATTATGAGTTAGTAGCCTACTTATCTCGTTACTATACGGGAAACTTCCCAAATAACCAACATTCATTTACAAGCACAGAGAGGCTACAAGTGTTCCTGACAAGAGAACAAGTGCCAGAGAAAAAAAAACACACATTTTACACAATTCATTATTTTATGCCCAGCAAAACCGCGTTACAAAACTGACTCATTTAATTACCAGTATGTTACGTCGACATTTAGCAGCGTTATGTGTACAAAATCGATCATTTCAATAAGGAACGTCTTCAGAGTTCAACATGAAATATTGTTCGTCCAAATCCTACCTGCACGGGTTTGTTGATGTTTCAGGTTTGATTCTGGAAATGTGAAGTGATTGTGAGGCTGAAGGAATTCCTCGAGTCAGTCGGGTCTCCTTATTTTATAAAGTGTGCAGCGGTTCAGACTCCGCCTCGCTGAGCTCCATCACTTCATCCTGCGCGCTCCTCTATCCGTTAGTAATAGATCAATGTCATATTAGACTTAGTTTTGTGATATATATCGCCCCCAACACAATGCATATGGAACTGCAAAAGAACGAAGCATGGACCATAAGAAACATTTTACAAGACAAGGTCGCGTGAAACTACAAACCTATGTTGATGTTTTTTCTTCTTCTTAAATTGGTGTATTTTATTGTAGTTATATATTTATTGTTTGTTTGTTTTAGGGTTTTATTCTTCAGATTTTTAAATAATCTGCAAGAAATTGTGCTTTTTATTTCATTATGTTTACCAGGGCAGTGTCAGCTTAATAGCAAATAATTTGTAAATATTACTCAAAGTATGAGTAAAAAGTAGACCTTTCAAAAGTACTCAAAAGTCAAGCTGATGCATTTACATGTAATTTGTGCATGTGTAAACGTAACATTCTGTAGTGCATTTAGCTATTGCCCAGCAAGCACACAACGGCATAAGACATTAATATTAGGTTAGATTTAGGTTGTGACAGGTGACCAAAATTCAATGTATAGCCAGTGACTAAGGACAACATTTTGGTCACCAATAACAACATAAAATGACGTTGATATTTGGTTGATTTTAGGTTGTGCGTCGGGCCAACATCTCAAACCAACATCATATTGACGTCAAATACTGACATTTATTCATCAGGTATGGCAACCAAAATCCAATGTCTGACAGACATCATAGTAATGTAAAGCTGTAATATTATTAGTCATTGATATTTGGTTGATTTTAGGTTGGACGTTGGACATTGATTCTTATTTCCAAACAAAAAGCAACGTCCCCACGACGCTGAGGTACAACGTCAATCTGACGTCATGTTGACGTCTTGTGCTTGCTGGGTGTTTAAGACCATTTCGTTCATCATACAGTAAATATCTTCCCTTTAGTGACATGCATCAAAACAATCTCTGGGTCAATGTGTGTAAAGATTTTGGACATCTTCTTAGACACGTTTAATGCTTCCAAACAGTTTGCTGCAATTATAAATCTGCCATGTCTTGAGGTAGTTCATTATGATGTGATTTACCTTCTATGTGCGATCTGGTTGGACAGGAATCACAGGACTGATTTTTCTAATCCCTATGGACAAGAAAAAATTGTGATTGCAGGTTGAAGGAAAGTAATGGAGTAAAAGTACCGCTACTACACAAAAAATGTACTCAAGGGAAAGTAAAACTACACATTTTTAAAACTACTTAGTAAATTACAATTCCTGAGAAAAACTGCTCAATTACAGTAGTTTGAGTATTTGTAATTTGTTACTTTACACCACTGTATGTATGTATGTATATATATATATATATATATATATATATATATATATATGCTATAGTTTACTATACTACAGTTAATATTCTGTATTAACTATAGAAGATCGTACATCTTAAAATCTTCAATCTTTCTTTGTTCAAAGACCTTTTGCTTTGGGTATTGCACAACATCATGTATTCCATTATTTTCAAAACAGCAGTTTGGTAGTCTGAAAACAAACATTAAAAAAGGGTTCAAAGTGCAGGTTTTAATATTGACACCCTAACCCTCATGCGCATGTGTATTATGTGTTTGTATGTAAAGTTGACAACAAAAATAAAAATGACAGATTATAGGAGTGTACAGTATGTGCATAGGTGCATATTGTTTGCATCTTGTTTCTTCTCTGTTAGCATTTCTGTGTGGAGTTTGCATGTTCTCCCTGTGTTTGTATGGGTTTCCCCCGGGTGCTCCGGTTTCCTTCACAGTCCAAAGATTGTTTGTAGTATATGAATAAGAGACTGTATGGGTGTTTCCCAGAACTGAGTTGCGACTGGAAGGGCATAGTTGGTGGTTCATTCCGCTGTGGCAACCCCTGATAAATAAGAGACTAAGCCAAAGGAAAATGAATCTCATGTATAATTCATTTTAGGCTGTTTACAGTTTTCTGAAACTGAGTAAAAACAACAATATGGAAGAAGAGCAATGCTTTAAAACAAAAATGCACTAGTGTAAATGCAGCCTGTGGCATGGTTGTTGATGCCAGTTTGCCACCATCTCTGCATGCCATATACCAGTTGTGTAACTGTTATATGAGAGGAGCTTGACAAATCAAATCAAGAGACAATATGCAATAGTCCAGAAGACCTATCAGAGAGCAATTGTGGATAGCCATGCCACTTTCTTTTTTAAATCTCCATTTCAGTCCATCTATACTGTAACAGAACTCCAGCATTTTCAAACTAAACAGGGCCCTAAGCTTTTTTACATTTTCACAGGTCACAGATGCCAGATAAGTGTGGATTTAGTGTGAAATTATGCATTAAAAAAAGCGCATCATTGCAAACGGCACCTGAGTTGCTTGTTTACTTGGATTTCCACAGTCAACTATCTCTAGGGTTTATAGAGAGTGGTCTATGGTTGAAAATGTCTTGTTGATCCCAGAGGTCAAAAGAGAACAAACAGACTAGTTCAACAGATAGAAAGACAACAGCAACTCAAATAACTTCTTGTTACAACTGAGGTCTGCAGAAGGGCATCTCTAAACAGGTCAAACCTTGAAGCAGATGAACTACAGCAGCATAAATGCAGCAAAATGAAGATACAGTTCACTCAAAACTCAACAAAAGAAGACTGAAAAAAGTTCTAATGAGTTTCTATTTCTGTAGGGATGTTCATGTGGAAGTTAGAATATGGTGTAAACAAAGTGAAAGCATGGATCCATCCTGCCTTGTAGTTCAGTCTCCTGCTGGTGTAATGGTGTGGGGGAGATTTTCTTGGCACACTCCAGCCTCTTAATACCCAGTTGAGCATTGTTTAAATGACACAGCTAACCTGAGTATTATTGCTGACCACGTCCATCTGTTTATGACCGCAGTGTACTCATCTTCTGACAGCTACTTCCACCAGGATAGCACACCATGTCACAAAGGAATGAGGAACGTTTCCAGCACCTTGCTGATCAGCAGATCCTGAAATACTCAGAACAGCCTCTCTGGCTCAAACAATGTCACTTAAATCACCATTCTGATGCTTGGTTTCAGCAGATAGTCTCCACCTTAGATATTTGCATTAACAGCCATTTAAATCGGTGTACTTTATAATATGGTTGCTCAGTGTATAACAGTCTACACTATTAATATGAAAAAAAAGAGTTGTGTTTAAGGATTGTTTGTTATAGACCATTTTTAAAGATGTAAACAAATACAATGGTCCCAACATATTTCCTGTTTCACATTTTTCATTTCCATTGCTTCCGAGAATCCAGAAAGAGCCACATATTGATGTATAATCTTATGATAGCTGTTTTAATATTAAGTTATGATTGAATTGCCTCTTGTTACATGTATAAAATAGTTTGATAATGTAACATTTATGGGCCAACAACATGACCACATTGAAATGGTTTATAGAGGTTTTGCATTTGCATCAGGATTTCATCAGTTACCAACACTCAAATAATGACTTTCGCTGCTTGTTCAAGCTATATATTTAAAATGAGCTGAAACAACACAATTCTTAAGTATTTTTAGGGCACAACGTAATTGTTTTATATTCAATCCACTTAAACTTGTAAAAACAACTAAGTTAAATTAATCAATTTGTGTTGGGACAACATGAAGGAATTGAGTGGAACCCAGTGATAGTTGGATGTCAACAAGAGCATTCGCTGTAAAAAAAATGTAGGGTTCCACACAATTCATTTATGTTGTCCCAACACATATCGATTAAGTTAACTTAACACTTTTAACAAATGTATGTGGATTGAACATAAAAAATTAAGTTGTTTCAATGAAATCTCAAGAATTGTGCTGTTTCAGCTCATTTTAAATAAGTAGTTTAAACAAGCAAAAAAAAAGTTGAGCATTGATTGAATGCTTAATATACTACTGAACATGTTTTCTGCCTATTTATGCTTTCTGAACCAGAGGAAAAGTGTGGAAGCTGCTAAATCATATAGAAAAGGACTTAGTAAAGCTTGAAACAATGCCATATTTTGACAAACTAAATTTAATAGGTGGTAAAACCTACTGTACACTGTAAAAAATGCAGGGTTCCACACAATTCATTTATGTTGTCCCAACACAAATTGATTAAGTTAACTTAACACTTTTAACAAATGTATGTGGATTGAACATAAAAAAATAAGTTGTCCCAATGAAATCTCAAGAATTGTGTTGTTTCAGCTCAATTTAAATAAGTAGTCTGAACGAGCAAAAACATTTTTTTTAGTGTATGAGCAGTATTATTTAAGTTTTTAGCCTAATATTTAAAAATTCCAAAACTCCATGAATGTTGCCAACCAAACACCTTATATTCCTCAGAAAGTATTTTTCTCTCTTTCATTGATTTGATCACCTTTGCAGATGGATTATTGCTATAGATCATTTTAAGGGACGTAAAAAAAACAATGGTCCCAACACATTTCCTGTTTTACATTTTTAATTTCCATAGCTTCCGAAACTCCAGAAAGTTCTTACATTTTTTGGGGGCAGATATTAATTGTTTTATGTTCAATCCACTTAAACTTGTGACAAATAAGTTAAATTAATCAATTTGTGTTGGGACAACATGAAGGAATTGAGTGTAACCCAGCGATAGTTGGATGTCAACAAGAGCATTGATTAAATGCTTAATGAATATGTTTTCTGCCTATTTATGCTGTCTGAACCAGGGAAATGTGTGGAAGCAGCTATATCAAACATATTTATGGCCTAATATTTAACTTACTTGCGTGGAAATGAGAAGAACAAACATAAATGTTGTCAAAATCTCATGAATGTTGCCAACCAAACACCCTACAATTCATTAGAAAGTATTTTTTCTCTCTTTTGTTGATTTGATATAACCTTTGTGGATGGATTATTGCTATATTTGCACCGCCACTGTCGTGACTTCCTGTAAAATGTTTCATTCCAGACCATCCCATCCAACTTTTGATAGATCCACTCTTGGGCTACCAATGAAAGGAACATCTGGACCGCTTATACTGACTATGTTTGTTGACAATTTAAATATAGCAGTTTTGGTGTCTCATGCCGAAAATCCAATGACTAATAGTGACGATTCTCTTGGTCAGCAGTGTGTACATTATATGACAAATTTTGATAACCTCACTTGAAGTGGTTCTAAAAAAAGTACCAGGTGCTAGGTAGGGAATGAAGAGCAAAATCTACCAAGATTAAGCTATGCTAAACTGAACTATACCATGCAGTGGGAAAAAAAACTTAGGTATTTTTTCAGTTCTAACAATTAGTACAGGCCAAAAGCAATACAAATTGATCATTTTCAGCAGAAATACTCAGCAAAATATCAGCGTTTGATGAGTTCATTGACATTGTTTAATTCCTGTACTTCCAGAATGCGTTGTGAAAACACAATAAGGTTAAGTTCAGACATCTACTAGTTTACAGCTTTGCTAGTGATAAAAAGATGTTTTGAGCTCAACCAGTGATGTGTCTAAACTAGCCACCATAAGCATTTTAAGAGAAAAGCGTCTCAGACTGGCGGTGAAGAAGAGGTTATGTTGTATTCAAGCCTCTCTGGGCGTAAGCCAAACAGAATAGCTCTTAGATTTGATCCTTGGCAGAGCTTCTACATTCAGATTCCCGTAGTGTTTTTCTACTGTTTGGAGACCATGTTTTAAAGACGGAACTGTCAAATCCACACTTCAGAACACGGTCCATGACAAATGTTTTCTTATGAGGAGTTATTATCGTGTAATCAGAAACGGGCTGTCCGGTCAGGTCTTCGCAGTACAGCAAATAAACTTAATGAATATCACGTTATTTTTTAATAAGCACAGAAGGAGATAGATGTGGCATGTCGTCCCATGAGCATATAACATGTTGAAATGGATATATCTCTAAGAGAACATTAAAAGCCATGTTTTAGTGCCTCTTTTCGAACATTCCAGCTCAACAAGACAAATGTGAGCTATTAGATTGGGTTTTGCCAAGTGCTACATCCTATTGAATAACCCACATCAGTTTCCTTATATCATTAGTTCTTGCTAGAAAAACAAACTTACCGTCCACCGCTAGTATATTAATATCAACATCTGAACCACTGGAGAAATTACTCCTCTGAGAAGGCTGTAGCAGTGCAGCACCTCCTTCTGGTTAGCGCAGGTTTTCTGTTATTGTTTCCCCCACGTATATATGCATCAAACACTTTTATAGCTGTAATCTTTATTTTCATGTATTATTCTTTAAGGAAGATGTGTTAAACCAGAGTAAAAATAAGTAAAAACTAAACTGGTAGCTCAAAGTTTTGAATAATTAAGATCAAAGTAAGTCTTAAATGCTCAAAAAGGCAGAATTTATTACAGTAATATACAACTGTAATATTTACATATAAACTCACAGGCCACTTTCTTAGGTACACCTTATTAGTACCGGTGTGGACCCCTTTTTGCCTTCAGAACTGCCTTAATCCTTCGTGGCATAGATTCAACAAGATACTGGACATATTCCTTAGAGATTTTGGTCCATATTGACTTGATAGCATCACACAGTTGCTGCAGATTTGTTGGTTGCACATTCATGATGCGAATCTCCCGTTCCACCACATCCCAAAGGTGCTCTATTGGATTGAGTTCTGGTGACTTTGGAGGTCATTTGAGTACAGTGAACTCATTGTCATGTTCAAAAAACCAGTCTGAGATGATTCGCGCTTTATAAAATGGTGTGTTATCCTGTTGGAAGCCAGCAGAAGTTGAGTACACTGTGGTCATAAAGGGATAGACATGGTCAGCAACAATACTCAGGCAGGCTTTAGCGTTGACACGATGCTCCATTAGTACTAATGGGCCCAAAGTGTGCCAAGAAAATCCCCCACACTATTCACAACCACCACCAGCCTTAACTGTTGATACAAGGCAAGATGGATCCATGCTTTCACGTTGTTGACGCCAAATTCTGACCCTACTATCCGAATGTGGCAGCAGAAATCGAGACTCATCAGACCAGGCAATGTTTTTCCAATCTTCTATTGTCCAATTTTGGTGAGCCTGTGCGAATCGTAGCCTCAGTTTCCTGTTCTTAGCTGACAGGAGTGGCACCTGGTGTGGTCTTCTGCTGCTGTAGCTCATCCGCCTCAAGGTTCAACATGTTGTACATTGAGAGATGCTCTTCTGCATACCTCGGTTGTAACAAGTGGTTATTTGAGTTTCTGTTGCCTTTCTATCAGCTCGAACCAATCTAGTTATTCTCCTCTGACATCAACAAGGGATTTGTGCCCACAGAACTGCCACTCACTGGATATTTTCTCTTTTTCAGACCATTCTCTGTAAACCCTAGAGATGATGGATGTGCGTGAAAATCCCATTAGATCAGCAGTTTCTGAAATACTCAGACCAGCCTGTCTGGCACCAGCAACCATGCCACGATCAAAGTCACTTAAATCACCTTTCTTCCCCATTCTGATGCTTGGTTTGAACTGCAGCAGATAGTCTTGACCATGTCTACATGCCTAAATGCATCGAGTTGCTGCCATGTGATTGGCTGATTAGAAATTTGCATTAACGAGCAGTTGGACAGGTGTACCTAATAAAGTAGCTGGTAAGTGTATAACAAATTAAAAGACCGGTGCTTGAGACCTCTTAAAATTGCTGTTTAATATTATTGTTTTTAATCTAAATTAATCACTTTAGAGGCTTAAATACCCAGAACACTTTGAATATGCTTCAGAAGTGACAACAAATTTAATCTGATATGGGTTTCAGGATTCAGTGTGAATTTAGCAATCAATGACAGAACAATACATTTTTATCTTTGAATCCATTTTTTGGAAAACGTATATTCCCTGAGGTTTCTACTACCAGAAGCTGCATAATATTGTGGCATCTTGGAAAATTCATTGTTTTTTTTACTGCGAGTTACACATTGAAGTATCTGCCATCTTGATTGTTCTAAGATAGTGGATGTGGAAAACATGTGTTTAGCAGTCATACGCTCTAAAAAAAATTGTTAATTAACAGTTTCCATATTTAGTGATTTGTAGGTGTTTTCTGATTATTTTTGGTTGCGAATTGCATTATGGAATGTTATTTTCTACTCTGTCGACTTTTGATGTTGAAAATTCAACTCCAAAGTTTAACAAAGTGACTTTCATTAGTATTTTAGTACAAAAATAAGTCTGTAAAATAACAGCAAATGTACTGGCAGATTAGTAGAACGTTTTTGTACCATAATATACACCAACCCAGACAATACAGCACTTTAAACCATTAAAAAAATCACTTTTTTAAACATTTCAGAATTAAAAAGGTGTCGGAAGAAATATCAAGGTCCCATAATGCAATTCAAAAGCATAAATAAACAGTGAAAAATAAAAAAAAACATGAATCACAAAATAAGGAAGCTACAGATATTTTACAGTGTATGTGGCTGCTATTAATAAATATATTTTTGCTAGAAATTTGTTAACAGCTAGTTATACAACCAGAAGCTGTAATGTTGCGACACCTTAGAACACTTTTTTTTTCTGTGAGTGATGACATTGATTATTCTAAGATTGTGGATGTGCCAACATGTGCTAAATGGTCAAATGTAGCATCTATCCATACATATCTAATTTATGCTAGAAGCTTGCTAAGCAATGCTAACTTCACTTAGTCAAGTGATGTAAAAAAACAGAAAGTTGCAACTCAAACATGTCCACTTTTAGACGCACACTCACAAACGCCCCTAACCACTTCCTCTTTGGGGAGTCTCTGACGCTGTTTAAAAGTGTTACGCTTCGTCTAGTGATCAAGGGAAGCTTACATGGACATACCTTCAATGCCTTGATTTTGACTGTGTTATATGTCCATACTCCAGCACCTATATGTCCCAGAATGCAATGTGATTATGATGCCACAACAATGTAGTTTTAAGTTTAAAAACTGTTTTAAGTTTAAAATAGTTAAGTTTAAAAGTAGAATTAAGCAATGTGGTTTCCAGTAGTTTAACTACTTTTAAACTTTAAGCTACTTTAAACTTAAAACTCCTTTTAAACTTTAAATTACTTAAACAGCCTAAAGTTTGTCTTGACAAACTTTTTAATCTAAATTGTTCTAAGGTGTCGTTCTAAGGCAGGGATGGGCAAACTTGATCCTGGAGGGCCGGTGTCCCTGCACACTTTTGCTCTAACACTAGTCAAAACACACCTGAACACACTAATCATGTCTTCAAGATCACTAGACAGCTGGAAGCAGGTGTGTTTGATTATGTTTGGAGCAAAAGTCTGCAGGGACACCGGCCCTCTAGGATCAAGTTTGCCCATGCCTGTTAGGTCTAGTTTTCAAGCGCTGAAGGGTTTAGTTCCATTTAAACCCATTAATGTTCCGCCAGTAGTGGACACGTGTGTAATGTAATCAATGATGGACATCCAAGTCAATGAGACGAGTGACGAGCATAAAAAAACTGAACTAGAATGCAGCTATAGTGTGCAATTCTGTCCCAAACTTTACATTTAATAAGAGTACTGACCATTTCATTGGAGTGCAGTAAGTGTACTATTCTGTGCTTCTGAATGGCTGTATTTTAATTTCTGTCATGTTGCATGTGGTGCAAATAGCCCGACTGCTTATCAATGCAAACCTCGTCACGTAGCACTTTTCGGTTGCAGACGCATGTTTTGAGAGCCTTCATGACTGAATAAATCCCTCCAAGGCAACCCGGAAGGCTGAAATATAATTGGCTAAACTGGCAGTGGGCGGGTTAAATGACCAAAACAAAGACAGACGTTCTGGCACGTAACACATTTTCAAAGCAGAATATTTGACTGTGAATTGTTTTTGAGATAAAAAAAGAATGTTGACTTGCATGCTGACATGCTTGACTTGACGTTTCTTAAATATCTGCAAACGTATGTTTATGTTTTAGAAGAGTTACATACAGCACCTTTAATTTCTAGTCAAAGCATCACCTTCTGCTTGTTGGAATTGTTAAATGTATAAATGACTTTGTCCACTAACATTTACTTGATTTAATACACTATTCACTGTTTGAGGGCCCAAACATACATTTTAATTTGTAATAATATTTCTGTAAGTATATTCCAAACTTTTAAAGTGAATGAGCTATAACGTGCTACAGGACAAATACAAAGGGGTAAACATAGACATGTAAAAGTGAAAGCCATCATGGCTGTTAGATCAAAAATACAAACATACAACATTTCCCTACTGATACAGTACAATGTTGAGCAACATCAAATACACAAAAACTAAATACAGGTATTACAGTGACAGCACACGGACATTCTAAACAACAGGTATGTCTTCACTTTACTCTCTAAGTTAATTCTGGTTGAGAACAAGAAGATGAAAAAAATGCTAGTATGGGTTGTGTTGACATTGCATGAGAAAATTGAACATAACTTATTATGACTTAATATCTCTATATTAAATAAATACAGATCAAAACAAAATGTCCCTTTTATATAACTTAAATACTATCTAAAATATACTACCAGTGCTATTTACACAAAATATTGTAAATTATCCTTCAGACATGAAGTCTAAATGTTAATTCAAACCAATTTGTTGAATATTAATAAGAGTCCACATAGATTAGGTTTAATTTGTGCTTTGGAAAGTCTGGGAAGTGGAGTGAATAATTTATGTTTATCTAAGTGGAATTATTCCAAAACATACACTGGTGAAAATTTTAGGTCAGTAACACTTCATTTAAATATTTTGGAAAAAATATGGATGCAATAAATTGATTAAAAACATATTTGTAATGTGATTAAAATAACTTATTTAAATTTTTAATACCTTTAGTAACAAATTCTATTTAAACACAACTGGTGTCTCCTATTTTTCCCCCCAAAAGAAGGCATCTCTGGTTTTCTGTGACCTAAAATCCTCTGGAAAAAAAGAATCGATTCAAGATCTAACAAAAAATAACTTCACTTCACTTCATTATTTGGTCTACAGACCTCTTGCTGTGACAAAATGTATGTGCCAAGTCTGCATTTCGGAACAGTAAGCAGTATATGACTTTAAAATATTGACTCAATTTATGTTTCTTAAAATAGCACTATACCATAAACCAGTTTTAAAACCAGCTCAACACAGGTACGCCTTTTGGTGTTGGAATTTGCCAAACTTTCCCTGGTGGCTCTGTACTGTATGCCTGAATAACGAAGTATCTTTCTATTTAAATATTTTCTAACATTCTCCCCCTATTTATTTTGTGCATTAACTTTCCCTTGATCTTCCACCTTTTTAATAGCTGCCTGAATTTTGGCCTGGTCGCCCAGGAGCTGACGGGGTTTGACTGGTCGAAGGTCTTCATCCAGCTCTAGCAGGACAGGTACTCCTGTAGGCAATGTTACATTGACGATGTCTGTTTCCGATATATCTGTTGAAATAGAAAGCACAAGTATGTGATGTGATTCAAATATTAAAGCAATATATTTTTTTACTACCAACCTTGTCTTAAGTTTAAATCATTAATCTTTCTATAAAACATTTAAAAATGAGCTCTAAAAGTGTTTAACACCAAAATAAATAAAAAAAATCTGTGATATTTGATTAATAGAACATCTAAATGAACATGACTTATTTCAAATTAAAATCTAAATATATTTCCTGTCATATCTAATCAATATAATGGATCTTCTCTGAACAAAAGTATTCATTTCTTGCCTACGACAGGGCTGATATAACTTTAAGGGCTGTTTATAAGATTTTATGCTTGCTTATGACAACTGTCAATAAGTGTAATTTGCTCAGTTTCGTAATTTTAAATGCAAGATGACATTGTTTGAAATATTATTGTTATGACAACTTGATAAGTTGTCATTATCAAGACAACTAAATTTGTCATAAGCATGAATGTCATAAGGCCATCATAATGGTCATGAATTTTATAACAGTGTCATTAACTTTTTAAATTTACATCTACATAGGTACAAATCGAATTTGCCATTAAAACATCATTAAATATTAATGATGCTGTTATAAAAGTATTTGTCATCATTATTGACACTTTTACTTTTACAGAAATTTTAATGACAAATTCAATTTGTTCCACTGATCATAAAAATAATCATGACAATTATAAGTACCCCATGACAATCAAGTTATGACAGATTTATGACAAGTTTTGTTATCTTAAAAATGTCAACTTATGATGTTCTTGGCAAGTTATGACATAATTGCTTATGTCAAGTTGTCATTATGACATCTCTAACAATGCATGCTTTGCATTTTAAATGACATTTAACTGAGTTAACGGGCGGGTCATTCCACTGTGGCGACCCCTGATAAATCAGGCAGTAAGCTGAAGGATAGTGAGTCAGTGACAATTAAGAAATGACACATAATAACAGTTGTAATATGCATGCATAAAAATCTTATGTCATGATTATAAAGGTGTCATGACAGTCTTGTGAATACCCCTTTTTAAAAAAGTGTTACCCCAAATCCTAACTTGTGTACAGTAGCATACAGCAGGGGTTTTCAAACTGTGGGGCACGCCCCACCAGGGAGGCGCCAGCACCTATTAAGGGGGGTGCGAGAATTTGAGGCATTTACTCGAGTAAATTATCATGACGATTTTTATGCGTTCACTAGAGGGAATATGATTAACATTAGTTCCTCAGTTATCAGGCACCTGTAGAGTTAATGCGTTAAGTGAAATAATCCCGTGAAAATATATACAAATAAAATCGAGCGGGTGCTTTTCAAAACGAATAACGGTGAATGAATAAAAGTAAAACCGGTGAGTTGTCTGACAAAAAAGTGCCCTTCTGAATCAAATCAGCAGGATGCCCTTCTGGATCTTTCACTTACTTTAAAGACATACTGACGACATTTACATGGACATCAGTAATAGTTATTTGCACTAATCTGAATAAGACAATAATATAATTAAGGTGTTATGTGAACTGCTTTTTGAATGTTGCATCACCAGGCTATCCACGTTTCCTGCAGAGTCTCGTGTAATGTTGGGTGTTTCATCTGTAATTTTTTTACTTTAACTGTAGTTCGGCAGTTTCACTTTTACTCATGAACATTTCATTCATGCCCCCATGAAAAACTGGGGTATTTGACATGAATATGAAGGACTGGTCGAAAAGTGTTGTTTTAATGGAATTTAATACTGCACGCAGAAAGGAAAGGAAAAAAAACTTCTGCAATTTGTGATGTGTGTGTATGTAAAATGCGGCGAAATGTCCTACATGGTGGTAATAGTTTGATTGCGGTGTTTACTTCAGTAATGCCACTAATATATGCATACCCCACATGTCTGAAATCCATTTCTGTTTAGTTCAATTATGACTTTATTCAGATTACGGTAATCAAAAAAAATTTTTTCTCGCTGTTTACATGGTAGACTCTTAATCAAAGTATTGTCTTAATCATATTAAAATCGTATTAAAGTATTGTTGCCCATGTAAACATACTCAATGTTTCACTCAACCACGCTGTCAGGGCTCGGCGAACTTGGATTTGTGAAGCAGCATTTTCACGCTTATTGACAATGGAAGTTGATTTACGATTAGTCGTGTCAGGAATCCAACCACAGATTAGCATGTTGTCCTCACAGAAACAGGCTCAGCCATCACACTGAATCAGGTAAGCTGTATAAATATGTTTCAATGTAATTAATTCTACACACTTTTTAATGCAGCAAGTAATATGTGAATGATGTTTGCACATGCATTATAATTTTGGCTGGAGAGAGGGGTGTCTTGCGGGGGGGTGAAATTGGAAAAAATGGGAAAATTGGGGGGGGCATACCACTGGCATAAAGTATGCCACTTTACCTCCAATTACTTAAAGGCCATAGTTAATGGTGCCTACTGTATGTAACTCTAACTCAGTGGCCTTTAGAGGGATGATATAATTTAGGCTGTGTCTGAAAGCTTAGGCAGCTGACCTGTTGCTTTTCTGAACTCTAGGGGGCAGCCTTTGTGCACTAAGACCTCGTAAAACTGATTTCTGGGCAGCTTAACAATTTAACAATGTTCAACAAAATAGAGAGAGCATTGGTACTAACTAAGGAAATATTTGCTTACTACAATACAAACTTCTCACTCAAAAACTGTAACCATTGACATCTACAGTAGGATTAACAAAATATGGATGTCAATAGTTGGTTGGATAGTTGGATGTCATCTGGTTTGAAACAAGTCAATGGTGGGCAAATGATGACAGAATGTTCATTTCTGGGTGAACTAACCCTGCAGGACCACAGCTCTGCATAGTTTAACTTCAACCTTAATTAAACGCACCTGAACAAACTAATTGAGGCCTTCAGGCTCGTTGGAAACCTACAGGTTGCAATGTTGATAGTAAACTTTTCTGGGCTGCTAAGGGTGTGTTCATGTTTGGCAGGTTTGGCTTAACTGAAATAAAGTTTGGTGTGATTCCTCTGTTAGTGTGGTTCAAATTAAGGGGGAAAAAATCTACAGCAAACTGAAACAGCAATGGTCACAAATGTTAAAAGTCCAGAAAAGGAAACCAAAAATATTTTCAAAATGCTCAATTATAATCATATGAATCTCTAAGAACATTTTTATGCACCAAAAAAACACACAAAAAAAACTGTAAAATCTACTTTGTTCGCCTATGTGCTTTCTTCCTTGTCAAATCAGGGTGTGTGTTTATTATGAGCAGTACAAAGTATTGCCGATAGGATCAACAGTGCAACACACAAGCATTGTATTGCCTGTTTCGCATGCGCACTTGGGACTTAATGGTATCTGATGTGGAAGTAGGGCTGGGCAATTTGGCCTAAAATCTAAATCTCGATTAATTAAATATTTTAACTCGATTACGATTAATGAATAATTATTTAATTTATTTATTTTATATTTTGTCATCGCTACCAAGCCGACCAATCACAAAGCTTGCACTACACTTCGTTGTGACGTGCAAGTACATTTTTTTAGAGGTGCGTGGGTATGCAAAGGCTGCGCCAGCCTGTACACGTGCCCTTGGCAGAAGTATAATATCATAATAATATAATAATAATATAATAAATATAATTCAGCCTTAACAGAGCAGGGTCATGTGACTCCACACACAGTAGGGAAAGTAATTGGAAAAAAAATGACCTGGAAAAAATTAGATCTATTATAGGTTTTGAATGTCGATTTCGGTTACTTTTTGATTGCCCAGCCCTATGTGGAAGTCAAGAGATGCAAGGTGATCCAAGTCATTTGTACAAATTTGGTGCACAAGAGTGTTCTTGGAGCTTTGGATAATTACAGTTGTGCCACTGAAGTCACATAGAATGTTTTGACAATGTTTTTGATTCTATCTCAGGACCTCTGTTGTATATAGGGGATCTCTCGAGAGCTCTCGGAATTCCTATAGCATATCCTAATTTGTGTTCCGATGATGAACTAATATATAAGGTGATTGGAACAATATGTGAGTAAATAATAATATAATTAGCATTTTTGTGTGAACTAACCCCTAAAACAAATGAATCCGACCAATATTTAACCTTAAAATAACATAATGACAACAAAAAAAATATATGTCACCTTCCAAGTGTTTAAGCAAAGCCCTGCAGCTGTTGCCGTGTGCAGAGATGAGGACCGTCTGGCCGCTTTTGATCATCGGTACAATGACATCATTCCAGTAAGGAAGAAGTCTGTCCAACACTTCCTTCAGACTCTCTGTTTTGGGCAGTTCCTCTTTCGGGACATCACACGTACTGTATCGACGGTCATTGTAAATTTCAGTGTAATAGGGATGTGACTCATGTATGGGGGGTGGAGTGATGTCATAACTGCGCCTCCACAGTTTAACCTGCTCCTCTCCATGGTTTAATGCCATTTCAGCCCGATTGAGGCCAATCAGGGCACCGTAATGCCTTTCGTTTAACCTCCACGATTTGGTGACAGGGACCCACTCATGTCCCATGGCCTCAAGCACCAACCAGGCAGTCTGGATGGAACGACTGAGTATGGAGGTAAAAACCTGGTCCAATTGGTAGCCATTCTCTTTCAAAAGGCGGCCACATTCTTGAGCTTCCACCACCCCATTCTCACTCAGTTTTTGATCAACCCAACTGCAGAAGCGGTTCTCTTTGTTCCAGGCCCCCTCACCGTGCCGGAGAAGGAATAGTTTGTATTTGGACATTCAGAAGAGGTAGTATGGAAGCCTGAAATAGATAATAAAAAAATACTTACCTACTTGATTGATTAAATGATTTGTGATTGGTTTAAAACCATGTCCCACGTTTCAGAGCACATGTGGTCTGCAGAATAATTGTAAATTCTTAATTAGATTCTAATTTATTCATCATTACACATGCACAAGTATAAGGCATCGAAATGCAGTTTAGGTTTAACCAGGAGTGCAATAGCTGCAAGTGCAGGATATAGGTATAAATGATAGAAAAACTAGGATGACATTTACAGATGGATGTACTATAAACAATAGATACAGGTTGTATTAACTATGAACAGAGATTTACAATAGATGGGTATGCTACTAATAATCAGGTTGCTATTAATAATCAGGGTATGCAGATATATATGAACATAATTACAAGTGTGTATATGTACAGCAGGTATTAACATCTTCTGCATCGTTACCTAAGTTGCAAAACTGTATGTTAAAGAAGACTCAAGAGAACTTTTTGTTGGTGCGCACACATAGAAAGAAGCATCTCATAGATTGTGAACTTTAGTCTGCTTTCTCTTTCACTTCCTCTTTAGCTTTGAGAGACAAAAATAGACAAAATGGTGTAAACATTTAACTTGGTGTATTCTGATTCCTGAGTGTATCCTCAGAACACTGTTGGTTATGCATTAAAGGAAGCATAAACAGCTGAGATAGATGAAGGTTGAGTAGTAGTAGTAGTAGTACCATATATAAGGTCCATACATAAGCTGACATAAGTGACTACAATTGTTATTTAATCATTAAAAGAAAAAAAATCCCTCCCATACATGCATATATTTAATTAATGCAAAGAACACTAGTGTTATTCAACACTTTAATATTTTATACATCCAAATTGTAGCCACAATAACTTCAATCTTCTAAATGTAACTATAAGGCAGGTATCATATAAGATATTGTTTGAAATCATTTTTACATCATGGTTTTTGTAAAGATGCAATATATACTTTGTTTAAAATGGTGCGTGTGCATAAGCATAATATAATATAATATAATATATATATATATATATATATATATATATATATATATATTACATACATAAAATATAAGCCTGCATTAATATAACTGCAGAATAAAAATAGAAAGGTTATGGGTCATGAACTAAATGTCAAATCTAATTTAATAAATGGCTTGACTAGTACTAAAAACGTTTATTTTCAAACGCGAAAAAATAAAGTAATCGCATTTACAGCCTAATATCTAAAATAATTGAAATACTGACGTGAAACTGACATAAAATGCAGTGTTGTATCAAACCATGTTTTACTGTATAGCAACAGTACATTACATAGCTAAACTAGCCTACTAGCATGTCATACAATTAAATCGTACGGTGTATGTAAAACGTTTTTATCTGAAGCTGTAAGTCATACATCTAAGTAAAGATTTAATAAAAAGTGGACATCTAAAATTATTAGGAATCGCTACGTGCTCACCTTCAGATTAGAAACCGCCCAGCAGCTGCAGCTCTG
The DNA here is from genome assembly GCA_903798205.1 of Danio tinwini. Classification (NCBI taxonomy): domain Eukaryota; kingdom Metazoa; phylum Chordata; class Actinopteri; order Cypriniformes; family Danionidae; genus Danio; species Danio tinwini. Next base: position 1,770,938 of record CAIGQZ010033231.1, read on the forward strand.
CAACAGGAACTACCATAGTAGCATCAACAAACAGCAGTAAACCGTTTGACTGACTGACATTTTTTTCTGCCAATTACATGCGTGATTTTCCGCAAGTGGGCGTGTTGAGGCGTAAATGGGCGAATAAGAGCTCCCGTTATTTTGAGCATAAATACGTCAGTTCCACTTCTATTTAGGTAAATCCGAAGTTTAATTGTCTTTTAATTTAGATATGATTATAACCTCATTCACCTGATTTATTACTTCGCCAGGTAGGTCGAATGACTTTATTTCAAATGGCGTCGATGTCATAACGAACAGGAACAGTAAATAGTTAAAGAAAACTAAAATATGTTTGTTGTAGTTAAATTATGGTAAACCACAAATTCACCATCCTTTGCTAGACTAACTTTAACTGTAGTATTTCTAGAAAAACTGTTGTTATCCGAAGTACTACAGCTTTACTCTAATGTATTACTGTAATGACTAGTGTAAAAAGTGTATTTGCATCCAGAAACTATAATTAAATGGCCAATATCAGTCAAAACAAACCAAAACACATGATAGCTTTATTGTTACTAAATGTTCACACAGGTGATCACATATATACATATCATAACAATATCATCATTATTATATAAAGACAGGTGCAAATATATAATAATCATATATTAAAATAAATACATATTTATGTGTCTTAAAGCACATAAAGTATTTGAGCTGATAACAGCTTGATAACAGATTATAATTGTTTCATTCAGCCAGCTGTAAATGCAATAAAACCAATATAAGTTTAGTTAACCCCCCAAAAAGAAATTTTGTCATCATTTACTCACCCTTTTCTTCTTTCAAGCCTTTATGAGTTTCGTTCTTCTTTAAAACACAAAAGAGTGTATTTTTAAAAATCTCAGAAACCTGTAACCATTGACTTTCTTAGTATTTGTTTTTCCTACTGTGGAAGTCAATGGTTACAGGTTGTCAGCGTTCTTCAAAATATCTTCTTTTGTGTTCAGAATAATTAGAATAAATAACTGAATAAATAATTTCAGTGGTTTAGAACCTCTTGAGGGAAAATTTACTAGTGAGTAAATCATTTTTTGAGGGGTGAACTATCCATTTAAATAGCAGTAAATATTGCTTAAATAGTTTTCATGTTTTATATTAACATATGAGATAATACATGCTTAAAAAGGGCTTAAGCACTTGGTCCAGCAAACAACTTCTTCCTGCCCTCCATGCCCGACATCGCATCTACATTTTTACGCCAGTCAGTCACTTCCTCTTTCTGTGTGAATAACAAGTAAATGGATATTTTGATAAACTGATATTTAATGTAATAATATATAAATATAAAAAATACAGTTACAAAAACAAAATAAATATTCTGAAATATTATAAAAAATAATGTTAAAATTATATGTGTGTGTGTGTGTCTGTATGTATATATATATATATATATATGTGTGTGTGTGTGTGTGTGTGTGTGTGTGTGTGTATATATTTATTTCTCTTTTTTACTTTAAGATAGATGAAAAAATATTTACTTAATTATAGTTAATTTAATAAAGTAGTAGTTATACATTTTTTGGCTAAATAAAAAAAGGAAAAATATAAACTTTTAATATTTGTAATAATATTTGCATAATTAATTTTTGATCTTATATAAAATAATAAATATAAAAAACAGCAGATTTTGCTATAGATTCAAAAATTTAACAAAAGAAATTAGATCAAATTTAAATGTGCCATAACAAGTGATAGGTAAACCTATGGAAGCCGGTTATAATAATAATAATAATAATAATAATAATAATAATAATTCTGAATTCTGACTTTATAACTCAGAATTCTGACCTAATAACTTAGAATTGTGACTTTATAACTCAGAATTTTGACTTAATAACTAGCAATTCTGACTTTATAACTCGGAATTCTGACTTTATAACACAGAATTCTGACTTTATAATTTTTTTTTTACATTGTATTTATTTATTTATTTATTTTATTCAGTTGCGGGAATGGGCTTCCATAGTAAACTGACATAATAGTTTAAGTAAAATAATTAAAATATATATATATATGTGTTGTTAATAAAATATATTGAAATAAAGTTAAAACTTTATTATAATTATTTCATGTGGGTTTTATGCACAAGCAAAATAAAAAGGCTAATATTTTATGATATTTGCATAATTTTATATTTAAAAAATTTAAATCAAAAAGTTTAGAAAAAGCTTTAACCATAAAATACATTACAAAATATAGTAAAATCATAACAAATTAACAGATAAAATAATTTATACTAATGTAAAAAATTCATTTTTTACATATAAGAATTTTAAATATAATATTATTAAATATTTATATTCTTAATTCTACAATTTTTTATAATAATAATTACTTATTATGGAATATTATATATAATTACAAAAAAACTGCAAATATTCATAGCATGTGTACATTCAATTTAAATATAAATAATAATCAAATGTACATAAACTAATATACAGTTGAAGTCAAAATTATTATTTTTCTTTTTCAAATATTTACCAAATTATGTTTAACAGAGCAAGGAAATTTTCACGGTATGAAGTATACACACACATCTTATATATATCTATATATAGTCAGAATTAATAGGCCCCCTGAATTATTAGCCCACCCTGTTTATTTTTTCCCCAATTTCTGTTTAATGGAGAGAAGATTTTTTCCCCAGCACATTTCTAAACATAATAGTTTTAATAACTCATTTCTAATAACAGATTTTTATCTTTGCCACAATGACAGAAAATAATATTTTACTAGTTATTTTTCAAGACACAGCTTAAAGTGACATTTAAAGGCTTAACTAGGTTAATTAGGTTAACTAGGCAGGTTAGGGTAATTAGGCAAGTTATTGTATAACGATGGTTTGTTCTGTAGACTATTAAAAAAATATATGGCTTAAATGGGGCTAATAATAATGACCTTAAAATGGTTTTTAAAAAATGTAAAACTGCTTTTATTCTAGCCGAAATAAAACAAGACGTTCTCCAGAAGAAAAAATATTATCAGACATACTGTGAACATTTCCTTGCTCTGTTAAACATCATTTGGGAAATATTTAAAAAAGAAAAAAAATCTAAATTCAAAGGGGGATAATAATTCTTACTTCAACTTTATATATATGGTTATATCTACATTTTATTAAATATAACCGAGGTGAGTCTTACCTTTTCCTCCTCCTTCTTCACTGTCTTTAGGTTGGCTTTAAAGTCAATGGACTCCTTGTGTTTGGCACCAAGCAGAGCTCCCAACATAGCATCAGCAGACACTCGCACTCTCTTCAAGGCAGGTCTTTTCATTTTACCCTTCAGCTCGTAGATTTTATGGTTTAAATCTACAATCTACAATATTAAAAAACACACACCAAAAAGTGCTATTAAATAAGTAACAAATACATTTAACAATGCTTCTACATGTTTTATGTTCATGCATTTTTCAATCATCAAAATGTACCTCTTTTGCATTTTTGGTAACTTTAGATTCAATATCATATCGCTCCTCATCAACACCATCGATTTTTTGGTGCAGTTCTTTGCATAGATTCTGTAAACAGAGTACTGGCGAGTGAGAAAGAACTTTATGATGCAAATTCTGACTTAAAATGCGTAGAGATATTAACCTGTAAGTCCTGAACCGACAGTCCGGAGAGTTTGAGAGGAGGAACTCTTTCACTAAGGGTTTGCTCTCTGTCCAGCTTTTTCTGCTCTTTCTCCTCCTCAAGCAATGTGCTCGCCTTCTTCAAGACTTTGGTCTGGAATGCAATAAATTAGGAGGATATGTAATATTGTGTATTCTGAATAGTGGCTTACAAACTCAATTATACACAGGGAGTTTGAGGAAGTCACTTAAAACCTTAATTTCAATATAATTCAACATAATATAATTTAATATTTTCAACATAAGCCAAACATTTGACTAAGTTTTGTAACAAAACTGGTTTATACATTTGTTTTAAAAAATTATTGGAAAAGACATTGAATTTTTTTATGCCCTTTAAGCCAAAATATGGTTTAGTGTTTTAATGCGAAGACAAACTGTAAATAAAATTATGTGGAATATGATAATATATTATTATGTTGATGATGATAATGATGATGATGATGATTATTATTATTATTATTATTATTATTATTATTATTATTATTGTAAAGTAATATTTTGACTAATATATTTTTTTACAATATTTTAAATAATCAACTAATAAATAATAATAACACTATTACTACTACTACTACTACTACTACTACTAATAATAATAATAATAATAATAACAATTGCAATTAGATGTATTTCTCACATTTAATCAAATATTTATGGCCAGTTGAAGGTCATTAACTGGCCATCTGTAGTAGTGGTAAAATGAAACACAAAAATAAATACTCACTTTTAAATATAGCCGTCGAGATGCTGTAATCTTGGGCTTTCTCTGAAGTAGAGAAATGATGTAATAATTAGTGTTGTTGTCACAATACTGGAATTTCCAAGTTCGATACAAAACCTTGAAAAACATTGATATTCGATACCATTAAAAGTATGCAAATGAAGTAAAATTACTGAACAATATGATGCTTTTATAAGGTACGGCAACAAAAGGCAACAAATTATTATTATAAAAAAAACTAAATTGACATTATCTCATCTAATTTTCTGATTAAAAGTGTTCAAGTGTTCAAATCGTAATATTATTATTAATTATTCATCTTCCTGCTGGTGGGAAGAGAGAATGTGACAGAGCAAAGCCAGTATCAATACTAACCAAAAGCAAGATTGTATAATTTAAAATATATTTTAGTATCAATATTTATTGATATTTCAATATTTTAGACAAAACCAGTGATAATATATAAATAAAAATACATAAAGTGTCAAAATAAACATATTGTTTTAATATGTTGTTACTCACCGGGCTGCCAAAGTTATAGGAGAAAAATGTAAACATACAGTATGTATCATTTTTTAAAATATGTAATAATTTATTATTTGCATAATGGTAAACAAAAAAATTCTTAAAATACTTACACAGATTCAGACATGTTTGTTTTGTTCCTGAAGACTTAAAAAGAAAATACTGGTTCAGTTTTGCTGTATCAAAATGTCACATGTAATTGGCTTTTATTTTTAACAGTTTGTGAAATTTACAAGCTGTTTCTAAGCAGGGTTATAATAATGAACTGAAACTAAAACTTAGTTAATACAATAATAAATATATAATACAATAATAAAACTAAAATGATCTTTGTTATTTAAAAAAAAGAAATGAAAACATATATTTCAGCTAGTTGATAAGAAAATACTTATAATTTTATTGTTATTTAAAATAACTAAAACTAAAATTGAAACCACAATAAAATATGGACATAATAAGGAAAGAAATAAAAAAAAATTACAACAACAAACAAAGCACAATATTAACTAAACATTTAAGAATATTGAAATACAATGAGAAATATTGAAAGCTTAACTAAATTTTTTCAATATAAATATGTAAAAGGAAAAATATACCTTTGTATTAAAAATAGATTAAAACATCACATTATAACATAATAATTATAACATTATACACATTATAATATAAGTTTTTAATATAATTTGCTGTCCTTAATTCAGTATAAGAAGAAAAACAATTAAATATCACACATGAATAGCTTAAGCAGTTGTTATACCCCTGGAGGTCCTTACCTCTCAGATGATGGAAGTGTGACTTTGTTTTGGCCACAGGGAAGAAAGTCTGCAGATTTATAGATTCTGATGTACTTGTGAGAGGCTCCCTAAAATAGACCACTGTCTACACCATTATCACTGTCAGATGTTTCACATCGCCGGCCGCAGAGTGACGGACCACCTGGTGCTCAAATGTACTTTATGTTCTCTAGACTAAGGGTGAGACAATAATACTCCAACATTCATTCATCACGTTATACAGTTTAAATCAGAGTTAAACAGCAACCTACATTTTCCTACATCAAGGTCACTGCTTAGTCCTATTTCAACCTAACAAGAGTGAAAGTATTAGACAACATTTTAAGATTCCTCCCAGTTATTGTTTCTCAGATGTTCCTTCTGCAAAATACGGTTCTTTATTGTGTTCATCACTCAACAAATCAGCATGTTTTCATGAGAAAAATGAGCCCCGTCACACAGCAAAACAAATAAAAGCAGTTCCTTGAAGCTAAAAAATGAAATAATGAAATAGCAGCCCAGAGTCCTGACCTAAACCTGACTAAAGATCCTTGGCAACAAAGTTATGGGTAAGAAGAAATGACAGTAAGTGAAGAAGTGGTGTCCAGTTAGAGACTAGTGATGTTAGTGATGTATATGAGAGACGGTTGCTATTCATTGCCAGGCCTCTACATTTCATGCTCATTTTTGACTGCTGTAACCTTCAGAATTTAAAATGACTTTGAACTACTAAAATTCCCTCAAATTCTGAATGATGGAGATTACATGTAATAATAATAATAATATATTTTTAAATGTTCTCTAAGTTTTACCTCCAGTAAAGACACACATACAGTATGTGTGTGCATTGTCTTATCACATGTAGTGTGAAATGAAATATAATTTCAGGTAAGCCTTTTTAGTGTTGTTTTTAACAGGTTAGTTTTATTTATAATTTTTTTTTTACCAAATATCTAGAGTCTTTACATGCAAGTATGAATATTTTTTATTTATTTAAAAGGGACATTAAAAGAAAATCTGATGATATGTAGGATTTTTATATTATATTTAGACATTTTTCATCCAGATCTGAAATTACAGATAATCATGAACAAGAGACCTCAAACAAAGTGATGCCTGACAGCTGTTTCTCTTCTTCCTGGTACGTTGTTGTTGGCTGCCATCAAGCGGTTTTTGAATTACTATTTTGGGGCTGCTTTGTAATCCTTAAATAGATTTTTAAAAATCTCACCAAATGGTTTTTGTCCTAAATATGCCTTTTTTGGTGACATTTTAGTGAGTGTCTTGAGAAATTATAGTAAAAGGGGATACTTTTAATTTAAATACCTACATTATTTTGAAACGTGATTTTTTTATCCTAATTGATTGCCCTTTTTATCTCTGACTGGTACAGAGCATTTAATTATATATGTTACATTGCACAAAACATTTTATTCTATGTGTTTATTTCAGCATTCACTATAGGTTGGTATGGGTTAATACTTTACAATGTGGTTACATTTGTTACACCCATATAAACTAGTTTTGGTGGTATAAATTGGCATCCTGCTTTTTAGATTAATTAAGTGATATTAATACCTTTTTACTGAAATAAAATTATGTATTTATTGATTTCAACATTTACTAATAAAATGCCTGAGTTTTGTTATTAAATTAAAATAAATACATATGTATTGCTCCTGTTACTGCAATGTCAGTTAATGTTAGGATAAGAACTGTAATTATAGCAAAACATTTGTACATTTTGGGAATGTTTACACAACAACAAAAAATGTATGTACAGATCCATCTGTGAAAATAGACAGAAATTATGCATACCGGACCAGTAGTTGGCGATATCACTTTATAGAAACACTATCACAGAGTTCAATTCGGAAGGGCTCATGCCTATGCCCTAATCCCTTCTGAAGGGATTATGGCATATGGATCAATTGAGTTCAGTGTGTGACACCAAACAACTTCCCTGCTCAAAGAATCATGGCCTGAAGTGTTATATTTTTCTAAATTCTTCATTCCAAAGAGCCCTTCGAAGTGGCCAGTTTTGAGCACTTTGATTTAGAATGACATTTCAATATGGCCTGATTTTTTTTTTACTCCGAAGTGCCCTACAGAGGAAAAATAAAGCCCTGATTGTCTCTGCACACATAAAGTCCATCCTTATTGATTTTGTTGTTATGAATTATTATAATAGACTATATATATTAGTATAATTTTCAAAAACTTGCACGTTGAAATCTTTTTTTTTATTGTTTCAGTCCCTCAAATGCTTTCAGGTTTTTGTTTTTAGTTAAAAAATAATATTGTGTAAATGTCCTGAAGAATATTTATATTATTAGATCTCACACCAGAACTATAATGATAACAGAATAGAAGAACAATATTGTTACCACATTCACAACATTTTTTTCCTACAATTAATGAAAAATATATAGACTGACAGTCAGAATTCAGCCAATCAGAATCTTTTCTGCATTAACGAGCTCGATAATCGACAAATTGCACACTTATAATAAACAGAACATCATCATGGATTAGTGTGAGCTAATTCTATATGTTTATTATTAAAGTTATATATATGATGATAAATAATGTTAGCAATGATCCAGTTGCCTTGAAAAATGAAAGAAATATTAAAGCATTAATGTACGAAACATTTGATGCCATCTCTTATTTGGTGTTGCTATCAACTGCAGGACATATACATATAAAGAGATTTTTATGATACATAAAGTAATTATATAAAATAAAATGCTAAAAAAACGAGGGCCTGTGTGCCAGAGTTTTCAACCTTTTATTGTCCAGCATCAAACCGCTTCTTCCGGCCCTCCATTCCAGACATGGCCTCCACATTCTTACGCCAGTCGGTCACCTCTTCTTTCTGCGGAGGGCAAAAACACAAAATTTATGAATATTAGTCATTTACAGATTTAAAATATTAAATGTAGTCTTAACCTTCTCCTCATCTTTCTTCACTGTCTTCAGGTTAGCTTTGAAGTCAACGGACTGTGTGTGTTTGGAGCCCAGAAGGACACTCAGCATGTGCTCAGCAGATAGTTTCACTCTCTTCAGGTTAGGCCTCTTCAGCTTGCCCTTCATCTCAAAGATCTTTTGACTCATTTCCTGTATCTTTATAAACACACATCCTTTGAGCTGCTAAGCTAACAGTTCAGATTCAGTGCTAAAAGAACATTAATTTCAGGGATGGTTAATCAAAAATTTTTATTTGTGTCATTAAAAGATTAGTTGACTCAAAAATGAATATTATGTTGTTAAATACTTATCCTCATGTAATTTTAATCAACTGACACCTATATTCATCTTTGAAACACAAATTAAGGTATTTTAGATAAAATTCTGGAGCTCTCTCATGCTCCGTAGACAGAAACAATCCCAGAATGTTCAAACATTGTCAAATCATTCCATGTGACTTCAGTGGCTCAACTGTAATCATACGAAGCTCCAAGAACACTTTTGTGCACCAAATAAACTGTGAAAATGACTCTGTTCTTTTTCTGATCAATTCATTAGGGTGTGTGTCTAAAATTTGCAGTATGACATATCATAGTCAGCAGCACAACATGGAAGTATCGTATATAGGGCTTCCTTGAGCGTTTACTATTCACCTTATTCTTTACGTATAAGCAGGCGCAATCATTTGAATCTTTTTGGCTTGAGACTTCTGGTCTCATTTACTTCCATTCATTTTTCAACGTTAAAAATAGCACGTTATGCTGCTTGATGTTGCAAACTTATATTTTCATGTTATATGATTTAGCTTTGTTTGTATAATCATGCAAACACTTGTTTGTAGAGCAAGTAGTTTGACCGTTTTTCTGCAGTTTATTATTCCTAGTCATTTCTCCCATAAGCAGCTTAATCGGAAGTTCTAAAACAATCGCGAAAAAGAGCGCACTTCCACGTTGAAGAATAAGGTCAATACGATGCTTTTGTGTTGTGCCGCTGACTCTAATGCCAAAATGTCAAATGGCAATTTTGAATGAACACCCTGATGACCTGATGAGAAAGAGAATACAAATTCTAATTTTTAAATTGTAATTTTCACAGTTCAATTGGTGCACAAAAGTGTTCTTGAAGCTTCGTATGATTACAGTTAAACCACTGAAGATGAACAAAGGTCTTGTTTATAAAAATGCTAGTTAATTATTCTCATTATTACGTAGTGATTAATGACAGAATCTTAATTTTTATTATTTTCTCTTTAACCCTAGTGTTATCTAAGAATTAACTTTACTTTATTAAACCTAAAAACTAAACTTTACTAAAAATTTTGCATGAAGAAATAACTCCATCTTCATCAAAAACTTCCCTCATGAGTGTGGAGTTTTTTTTATTAATGTTTAATAAGTGGGCACCACTCATTTTTGACTATAGTAAAGGATATATTTGTAATGCTAAAAGTACTTTCATTTCTTTAATTTTCTTTTCGGCTAGGTCTCTTTATTAATCTGGGGTTGCCACAGTGGAATAAACTACCAACAGTTTCAGCATTTTATGCAGCAGATGCCCTTCCAGCTGCAACCCATCACTGGGAAACATCCATACACACTCATTCACACACATACACTAAGGACAATTTAGTTTACCCAATTTACTTATACCACATGTCTTTGGACTTGTGGGGGAAACCGGAATACCCAGAGGAAACCCACGTGAACACGGGGAGAACAAGCAAACTCCACACAGAAATGCCAACTGGCCCAGCTGAGGCTTTAACCAGGGACCTTCTTGCTGTAAAGGCGACAGCGCTACTCACTGCCTCACCGCATTGCCCTCTAAAAGTACATGTTAAAGTACAATTTTTAGCAAGACGAGATTCATAAAAGTTAAAGCGGCAGATTCTTATTGTGTGTGTGCTTGAGGTGTGTAGAAAATGATTTTTTTGTTTTTTTTCTAATGTTAGGGTCATTTTAGTAAAAGTCACTAAACTTCAATATAAAAAAGATTGTTTAGTTTTTTTCTGCTGTTAAAATGGTCATTTTTGATTTGTAAGTCAGCAGTAAATTACATAAGTACACAATTTTTTGTACCTCTGTCATTTTTGGACACCTTAATGCTGATGTCATAGCGTTCCTCATCAATCACATCATTCTTTTGATTCAAATCCTTGCAGAGTTCCTACACACAAAACAGAGTTTAACAGAACAAAACAGTTTACTTGAAGTCTGTATGTAGGATGCATTATAAAAATGAAAGTAATTTAGTTTCTCACTCATGAGCCTAAAGTTCCTCCCATGAAATGGTGAGATTGAGAGAAAAAACTAAACTCTGCTTGCAAAGAGTTTGACTTTGGAAAGAACTATTCAGATGTAGAGACTGTATGAGTACAGGTATGAGAAGATGCCCCAGGATGAAGAGTGACTATTGACCCATCTAGAATGGCATCTTCTCTTAAAGCTCCGATCTTGCCCTTTAAGCTATACCAGTCTACATCACTGCTGGTGGGAGAGGCTGGTCAAGTCCTTTACACCATGGCAGTGTGAAATCCTACCAAGCTCACTTTATAAGGGCTTTTACACCCAATAGTTATGGGAACTGAACTGTCAAACAAACATTTTCACTAAAGAAAGAAATAAAATCGCACATTACCTGTCAACCTTAAGATTTTCAACAATAGGGGCTTTTCACCAAGTAGTTATAGGAACCCTTGGGAAGTATTTTTTTTCTCCACAAGGAACACTGAAAGCTGTTTTGTATCCAATTCCTTCACCCTATTAGTACAATAAGTATGCTAAATAGAGTGTCACATAAAAATAGCACAAAAATTTAAATGTTAAATTTGATTTCATGACCACTTTTAAGGATTTAATTATAGCCTACCTTTAATTCCTGTACAGACAGGCCGGAAAGTTTAAGTGGAGGAATTCTTTCGCTCAGCGTTTGCTCTCTTTCTTTCTCTTTATCCTGCTTCTCCACCATCAGCATTTCCATTGCTGTTGACAGTAGCCTCATCTTCAGGATGCAAGATCCATTATTATCATGCCAAAACAAAATTTATTTTCTTTGCGATTATAGACAAATAAATTACTATTATTAATACGCTTTTTTCTTAAGCCCAATGATTTTTATATGAATTATGGTTAACTTTAGTCAAACTGTAACATATAATGTACTTACCACAGTTTTACTAAAGTAAAACATAATTTATGCAAAGATCATGGGGCTTTATATATAATATATAAGAAAAACCTATCCCTGCTAAAAAACAAACAAACAATAAAAACCATTTCTAAAAGAACCAAAAGAATTTCTAATAGTTTTTACTACAAACACCATGAAAACCATTATCTGAATAAAAAATGTTTTGGGACATTTTCCATTAGCACTTATTAGTTTTAGTTATTGCTAACTGGCAAATTTTTTAAAAAGAGTAGAGACCCAAAAGTTCCCATTAAAAAAACATTACAAATGATTGCAAATTCTGACAATGTCCATAGTTTTTTCAGGGATTAGAATTAGCAATTTACATTTCACTACGGATATCGATGAGTTGTAGCACAGCGATTAGTTTCAGTTCTTTTGAATGGAAGTTATCCAAACCGGATGTGAAACCCATACATTAAAAAACCCGGTAGGCATGCTCGGGAGAAAGTTTAAAAGATTTAAAAGCTCTGTATTTATGAAAAAAACAATATGCTTTTTTATACATTCATTCATTCATTTTCCTTAGGCTTACCACAACCCTTTACTGGGAAACACACATTCACACAAACACACTCAATGCTATGGTCAATTTAGTTTATTCAATTCACCCATACCGCATGTCTTTGTTCTGTGGGGGAAACCGGAGCACCCAGAGCAAACCTACACCAACACGGGTAGAAAATGCAAACTCCACACAGAAACGCCAACTGATCCAGCCGGCACATAAGCCAGTGACTTTCTTTCTGTCAGCCGTATTCTTTATTATATTTTTTATTTGTATTCTTCATCTTTATTATATTCTTCTATATTAAGTCACAATGTACTAATAACTGTGGTCAGCAGGTGGCGCTCACCTTCAAGCCTAGCCGACGAGCTGATGTGATCTTGGGCTTTGGCTTTGATTGGGGTCTTTAGTTGAAGCATTCAGTGGAACATAGAAGAGAATGATTAAGACATATAAAACATATCATAATTAATATTCCTTTTTGAAAAAATGAAGATAGGCTACTTACGCGTCACCCATCTTTCTGTGGTCCTTGTTTATCTGCAAAATAAAGTAACTATTTACTGTACCGTAATTTCTACTCTTAAATACATATTAGGGAAATGAACAAACAAGAATCACTAGATAAAATGGATTTAACACACTATATAAAATTCTTGCTGCCATAATTTTTTTGTTAAATCAAATTAACTTTTATAGTCATTTCAGCTTCAATTAACCTGAATAAAAATATTAAGTTAAACTTTGTTTAACAAAAAAAATCAGTTTAAACTTGATTAACTTATTAAAATAACTTGAGCAACATAATAATATTTGTTGTCTTGACTGTTTCATAATGTTTTACAGTGTAGTATCTAGTGTGCTATTTAAAACTAATAATGACTTTTGTCAGTATAGTTTTAAATTGAATGGAATTGAATTGAGTTCCTGCTTAGTATTATTTAGATCATGTTTAGTTTTAGATTTAGTTTAAGTTTATTCTAATAATTTTAGTAGTTATTCATTTAAAACTTAAGTCTTTTTATTTATTGATTGATATATCATTATTACATAAAACAACTTAATATTATATAATTAAAAATAGTAATCAATAATTTATTTGTTTGTTTGTTTCAGTGAATGAAAATGTATTTAATAGTTTCAGTAATTTCTTATTAATTGCTTAATAATAACAAAACTAATCATATGGTGGAATAGTATAGACATGAGAAAGAGAATGTAAAGTCATTTGAAGGGTAATGCTGCCTGCAAGTATCACTTTTCATATGCATTAGTTAGCAAAAATACACAATTAATCAAAACAACAGCCAACATAAACATCTTATTATTTCACAAAATAATTTAATAACACAAAATTATTTACACAGCATCATTCTTATAATAAACTTTTTATATTTAATACAGTATATTGCAATATTTGAAAGATCGTGCATAAATGAATAGTAATCTCCAAATGACAGTGGTAATCAGATCCTTTAATCCATCCGTTTGACCTGTTACTCCTCTACACAGAGGTAAGAGCTCTGTGCATAGTGTTCCTCAATTTTAGCATAGGTGAAAATCTTATGGGATTGTTGCTAATTTGAGAAACATCTGAAGAGATAACAATGCAAATGTGCACAATGTCCTACCAAATCTAAACAAATAGCATTTACATCCTTCAATATCTACCACCACAGCAAGATTATATAAACCCCTGTAATGACTGATTTGCCATTAAAAATATGCAAACATTGAATAAAAAATGAAGAAAACATACCTGCTAGGAGAAGCAAAGACAGAAGTGAGAGTTTCCTGGCTGACCTGGGTAAGATGAAAATCCTTAGATTTATAGTATCAGCTCTCAGGGGAACGTCTTACTAAAATAGACGCATGTCTGTGCCACTCTACTGACATTTACTGTTCACACAGTAAACTAGCATAGTAAAACTTTCATTTTGACAACAGACATGGGGCTATGTAGTGTTGAGCGATCCGAATACCTGATCTTGTTGGCCAAAACCATGCTGATGGTCAGAGTGACCAAATCATAATACAAAAAAATCTGTGTACAGAGTGTGTAGTAAATGTGACAAATTGTAATATGCTTCTAGTTAGAGCTGCACAATATATTGATTCAGCATATATGTGTGCATTTGCAATAGTCCAGTTGGGATTATACAGTAGTTCACCTGGAACTACATTGTGGAGTCATTGTGAACTTTATCCTCAATGTAGTGAAGATTTTAAATTTGTTGGTGTTTTTAAGGCCTGTGTCTGTAGGATTTCAAGCAAATTTAAACCATTTGTGAATGAGAATTTTGCTTTATTTTATTTATATATGCTTACAATTAGTTTGTTTGTTTATTCATACCGCAATATATGTAGCAGAAAAAAAAAAAACGTTACAATGTCAGATTTTTCCAATGTCATGGAATATCAGCCCTTTTAATGCACTTGCAGTGCTCATGATAGAAATATAAATTTAGATGTCAGATCATATTTCAAATATATACATTCATTAGTATGAATAAACATGAATGTTAGTATCCAAATATTTTTCATTAATATTTGAATTAAAATGTCAACATTTTGGAAATTGTTTTCTTTTCATTGAGATATTGTTTAAAATGTTGCTTTTCAATGGGGGTGTATGAATATATAATATTTTAACTCCTACTTAACAGAATGAAGTATTTCGATTCATTCTGTCTAACGTTAGTTATCCGTGCTGTTGTTCTATTGGAATTGTCATTCCAAAATGGCTGCCGTGTGACAGTAGCAGCATCTAGTGGCTGTTTCCCAAATAGCAACAGAGTGCCGCCTCTTGGTGATTCTATGCTCTTTGATTGGACTGAGTTAATCCAATTAGCATTAAGGGGCGGGTCTAGGAATGATAGCTGAGATTTCAAAAAGGAGTGTGGTCTTGTTCAGTTGTGAGCATGTTTGTTTTGGTGTTATTAAAATTATATGGTTATATGGATTAACTTTGATGTAAAAATATTTTTATTGAAAATGTGTGAGCAACTTGCAAGCAAACCAGACATCTGACTTTATGGTCATTTATAAAAGCCTATAAATAAATTTTTATCTGAACGACTCAAAATAATGTAACATTTACACTTTCCTGTGCACCTATAATCCATTTTGACACAATAGATGTTAATTTAGATGGGTACCAATGCATGCATGCATGCATTCATTCATTCATTCATTCATTCATTCGTTTTTTTTTCGGCTTAGTCCCTTTATTAATCAGGGGTTGCCACCACGGAATGAACCGCCAACCTATCCAGCACGTTTTATGCAGCGAATGTCCTTCTAGTTGCAACCCATCACTGGAAAACACCCATACACTCCCACTTACACACATACACTACAGACAATTTAGCTTATTCAATTAACCTATAGCGCATGTCTTTGGACTGTGGGAGAAACCGGAGCACCTGGAGGAAACCTATGCCAACACTGAGAGAACATGCAAACTCCACATAGAAATGCCAACTGACCCAGCCGAGGCTCGAACCAGCTACCTTCTTGCTGTGAAGCGAAAGCGCCACTGTGCCGCCCCGCACCAATGCATAGCAACTAATAATCAGTATTGATTGATTGTTTTAAAAAAGACAATTATATAATGTCAAAGAAAAGTGGTCTGAAAAATGCATCAAAAGTATGGAGAAAATATTTCTTTGTGCCAAAAAAAACTATAAAAATTACTATGTTCGCCACAAGAAAGCTTAATCATTTCTTTCTTTCTTTCTCTTCACCATCTTGTGTTCTGTATCAGATCTAGGTGTGCATTTACTATGGGCCATACAACACTTGTGTGTCACACTACTGGCTGACTCTAATGGCAACATGTCGTATTGCACATAGTAAACACACATCCTAACACCCTACAAAAAACTATTTAGCCCTATCAAAGAAGATATATTTCCTAGTACTGGGTTGCAGCTGGAAGGGCATCCGCTTCGTAAAACATATGCTGCATAAGTTGGCGGTTTATTCTGCTGTGAATGAATAAAATAAGATATATGTATTCTGATTGCATGAAAAATTTCCATCCATTTGGATGACATATTTTTAACATAATTGAGCTAATAAACTTTATGTGATTGATATTTGTAAGTTAAACATAAAGGAAACAAAGAAGAACAGGATTTATGTAATAATATCATCAATAAATCCAATGTGTTTTAAATGCTTCTTATTAATTTAAAACACATTGGAGTTATGGAGGTTATTACATAAATCTTGTTCTTATGAAGTTGCGTCAATTTTGCCACCGGATATCAAGTAAACAAATCTCATAGAATTTAACTAATTGGATCTGGCTTTATATATATATACAATATTTATACCATATTCATATCTTTTAACTCACCAAATCTAATAGTATTCCATTTTAACAGATTTAGATTGATTCTAAGAATTCTGACAACATACATTTTAAAAAACTGACAAATAAAATCAGATGGTTACAAAAAGTTAATGGTAAACTCCATCGGGATTTATTTTTGAGTGTAACGATAGGGAGAGAAAACACTGGTTCACATAGTTATATGGACAATAGATCCATATTGGAACATTTATTCGTTCATTAATTTTCCTTTGGCTTAGTGCCTGATTTATCAGAGGTCGCCACAGCGGAAAGAACCGCCAACTATTCTGACATGTTTTACACGGTGGATGCCCTTCCAACTGCAACCCAGTACTGGGAAACACCCATGCATACTCTCATTTACACACACACTCATACACTACGACTAATTTAGTTCATCTAGTTCATATACTGCATGTCCTTGGACTGTGGGGAAAACCGGAGCACCTGGAGGAAACCCACACGAACACAGGGAGAACATGCAAACACCACATAGAACCAGTGACCATCTTGCTTTGAGGTGCCATCCACCATATTGGAACATTACAATAAATTTTAGAAACATTGTTCATGAAAATAAAAGGAATAAGATGTAGAACTATATAAAAAGGAGTGGAAGGATAGAAGTAATGACTGCAAACAGTTCCTGCAATCTAAGTTTATATACCAGTTAATTGCAATGTAATGTTATGCCATGACAGTCCTCTCATGAACGTGATAATTTCCATACACATTAGGCAAGCAATTTTCTGGCAGGAGGCAACATGGTATAAATCTTTTCTTGTGTTTGGAGGACAGTGAGGTGGAAACACTGTCTTATTGTAATGTGAGCTGCTTTAGTCACACCTCATTCTCTCTGAGGTGACGCTCCAAGACATGTAATGAATTA
This sequence comes from Danio tinwini, assembly GCA_903798205.1. Taxonomy (NCBI): domain Eukaryota; kingdom Metazoa; phylum Chordata; class Actinopteri; order Cypriniformes; family Danionidae; genus Danio; species Danio tinwini. The sequence continues at coordinate 1,788,557 of CAIGQZ010033231.1, forward strand.
CCACCTGCCGCTTGTCCTGGATATATTTTTAGGCCAGTTGATGGGATGCCAAACGCCAAAGTTCTTGTCTTTAAATGGTATAGTGTTCATATGAAAACTGCAACGGCCAGTATGAACAGGCTTACTGTAGTTAACTAAATCTAATGCTAAAGAGATTAAAAGGCATTTATTGCTTGAAATAATAACAATGTTAACTGGAATAATAGAATACTAAGAAATGTAAATTTTACAGTATATAAATAAACTAGTATGTCAGTTATTCTAGAACAACACTAGTAATGTATATATGTAATGTATAGTAGTATGTGTATAATATTTTAATGTATTTTTTTCTGAGAAATAGCTGTCCCTTTAAGAGATCAATAAACATATTTACATGACACAATTTTCAACTAAATACTAAAAACTTTACCTAATGTACACAAAAAACACATGATGTTCACAATCACATGCACAGATATATTTGTTAAAGATAGCAAGATTTTTTCTTCTTGCTACAGTCATGTCTCAATTAAAGGCAATGTATACTCAAATATTTTTAAGTTTTATTTAATTCAATTAATTGGATAACAGTACTATTTTTTAGTACATGTCACATTGTGTGTCACTACAATCTGGTCAGTTAAAGTTGATTTACAGTATGTCCTATTCACATGAAAAACAATAACTACTCTCAAAAATTACTTTTGCTGCTTGTTCAATCTACTAATGGTTACTTATAGTTGGAAAAAACACAATTCTTCAGTTTTCTTGGGGGACAACTTAATTGTTTTATGTTCGATCCACTTACAGTAAATTTGTAAAAATTATTAAGTTAATTGAATTGATTTGTGTTAGGACGACATGAAGGAATTATGTGGAACTCAGCAAGTTTTTACAGTTTATATACTGTACAGTAGCAAATGAATCAGGCTGAAGCTCTTTAAAGCAGGATGGATTCTGACTTATTGTGTATCAGCTGGAAAAAAATAGGAGCCTCTTACCTTTACATATGCATGCCAGATGAAACCTAAATAAAATTATCACTGAGGTTTGTTAATAGTTCTAAATTAAAAATAGAAATAGTTCTAAATTAGTGTACACACTACAGGACACACTTTTTTTAGTTAATACAACCATTAAATGTTAGGCATTTGACAGCACTAAATAATAACAGACATCTCTCGTTTCCAGGAGGTAACCTAATATCCTCCCATATACAACATTTTAAAATACAATTAAAATACAACATTATTCATTTTCCTTCGGCTTTATTATTCATTGTCCCTTATTTATCAGGGGTCACCATAGTGGAATGAACCACCAACTATTCCAGCATGCCCTTCCAGCCGCAACACAGTACTGGGAAACATCCATACATTCTCACATGCACTCATACAGTACACTCTAAGAAATAAAGGTACAGGAGCTGTCACTGGGGCAGTACCTTTTCAAAAGGTACATATTTGTACCCAAAGAGTCCACAATGGTACCTGAAAGGTGCATATTAGTACCCAAATGTACCTAAAAAGTACTTTTGAAAAGGTACTGCCCCAGAGACAGCTTTTGTACCTTTATTTCTGAGAGTGTACGGCCAGTTTAGATTATCCAATTCACCTATAGAGCATGTCTTTGGTCTGTGGGGGGGAACCGCAGCACCAGGAGGAAACCCGAAGACAGGGAGAACATGCAAACTCCACACAGAAATGCCAACTGGCCTAGCCGGGACTCGAACCAGCGACCTTATTGCTGTGAGGCGACAGGGCTAACCACTGTGCCGCCCAAATACAAAATTATTTTTTCTCATATTTAAGCTGTAATATCATCTGACTACGTATCATCTGACTACACAAACATTTTTCAATGTCTTAAATAAATGCAAGGCAACACATGGTAATCAGAACCAACTATCAATACCAGCACATCTTTATCTAATAAAGTGTGGTGGAATAAAATGGTTTGAGCACATATTCATTAATCCTAACAAGCGATATGTATTCATTCATAGGCCCAGAAAGCCTCACGGCAGTTCCAATGACCACGGAGATTTGCTCTGCAAGTATTTTACTGTGCTATTTGTATTTAACTTAAGGCTTACTATATCACTACATGGGATACACTGCAAAAAAATGCTTTTGGGGTGAGGAAAAATAATCATTTTTTCACTTTGAAATAAGAAAATTGTTTTCTTACCCCATTGGCAGATTATTTAGCTTTTTAATGAAAAACCCACTTAATTTCAACACATTATTTCTGAAAACAAGACTTTTTACTTGTCTAGAAAATGCTTATTGATTAAGATTTTTTTATATATATTTGGACTCTTGATTTTGCTCACTCCTTCTTCTCTCCATGATTTCTGGGATTTTGAATCTAATTTGTGGGCATCAGGGATCCACTCTGAATATATACAGGAGTTTTCCCAGAGCTTCCGGAAGAGGTGAGATGTGTTCAACAAACAATAGCTGAGACTACAACTATAACACTAACATCATTTACGCAACAATTTTATTCACATCAATAAAAAAAAAATCCAGCTGGTAAACAATAAAAAAAATTTAGCCAATCAAAATCCATCCTGCTTTGACAAGCTTAAATATTTAAAGGAACACTCCACTTTTTGTTCTTTATAAATAGGCTCATTTTACAACTGTTAAACACATGAGTTTTACTGTTTTTTGATCTCCCGGTCTGTATAGGTCACTTTTAGTTTAGCATAAATCATTTAATCGCATTAGATTATTAGCATCTCCCTTAAGAAATGTAATATTATTATATTATATGTAATATTTTTCCTATTTATAACAGTATAACAGTACTATATTTTAGTACAATTCACATTGTGCCACTACAGTCAGTTATAGTTGATTTACAGTATGTCCTATGCACTAAGAACAATAACTAGACTTAAAAAATCACTTTTGCTGCTTGTTCAAATTACTTATTTAAAATGAGTTGGAAAAACACAGTTCTTAAGTTTTTTGGGAGACAGCTTAATTGCTTAATGTTCGATCTACATGTTGTTATGTTCGATCTACTTAAATTTGTAAAATGATTAAGTTAACTTAATTGATTAGTGTTGGGATGACATAAAGGAATTATGTGAATCCCAGCATTTATTTACAGTGTATATAGCAAATGAAGCATGCTGAAGCTCTTTAAATATGATATGATTTATTGTGTATCAGCTGGAAAAAAATTGGTTTGACTCTTTAAAGCTAGACTCTTCTGTAGTTACATTGTGTACTTAGACAGACAGAAAATGACACTTTTTTATTTTTCCAGTGTAATAATCAATGAGCTTTACTGCCATGAAATGGCTGCAGCAGGTGCAATCATATTACACAGCACCTGACCGGCTGTAGCTTCCATCAATATAACATGACCACCTGCTTGCACTTTAAGAAAGAAGGTGACAAAACGCCAGCATGCGCTTATAATAAACAGACCAATGTTGTGCTTATTTTTATGGTTATTGTCCTTGAAATGATCAAGCCTTTATTGAGGCTGCTGATTTCAATCATTCCATTTTGATGCAATATTTTAAAACAACAAGTGCATTTTTTCAGCTCCACATATTTACAAATACAGTTGATTTATGTCAGACATGTTATGTCTGTTATGGGTGAGGCAATGTTCATGGCAAGGTCAGGACCTAAAGGTCTCGCTACATTTAGAACTGTTATATCTAAACTTCTCCACAAGTCCACAACTGCTTCATCTTTAAAGTCTTTAATAGCAGGTTCTTATTGCAGGCAGTTTTTAAAAGAAATAAACAAAATGTTTCATCTTTTTTTATCTGTGTTTATTTTTAAGACAGAAAAAAGATCAAATGAATCATTTAGCAGCACATCAAGGATTTATTCTCTTTCTAAATAGCTTTTAAAACCTACTATTTCTCTCAAATCGAAAGTAAACATGATCTTGAGCTCTTATTAAAATATTGTTATTATGCATTTTATGAACTTGCAAAGATTTATACATTATTTTAAAGACATTTTTTCTGCTGTCTGATCTTCTTATGTCAGATCCTGTAAGAAAACAAATAAAATTCAGTGTGTCCAGGTCAAAATATTCCAGGTACAATGTTCTTAACCAAAAGATAACTAAAGGGGCTACATGTTAGAATCATTGTAATTGCTTCATAGGAAGATCTAATTATAGTCTCAAACATATTTAATAATCAGACTACCACAGCTGTTGCTATGATGCAAAGCTTGTGCAAACATTTGCATATTGCTGTGAATAGATGCTTTCTTAATGGCTGCTTTCTCACTTCTGTCATTTTTATTTTGTTTGCATGATAATTAAGATCGAAGTGTGCAACACAGTCATCTAAAAAGCTTTTTTCTCTAAATAAACTTTTTTTGCATTGATACACATTATTGATACACATTGATACACATATTATATTTTAGTATGATTTATATATTATTTATTTGATTTTTTTATATTCATGTACAGTTCATACACAACTCACAAACAAAAGCACATAATAACTATTTTTAATACTATGGAATTACTTGTTAAAGGATTTCACTTTAACCCCGAAAGGACACACATCATGCAAAGAGACATTAGTTTAATGTGTGTGTTTTCATCTAGTATTCATCTAGTATTTCATCTGTCTCTAACACAGTTCGTGCTAATATAATTTTTTTCTGATTTAAAATCATGCCTTTAAGCTCGAATTTCTTTTTTAGATATAATAGGTCTTTTGTCAGATTATTACATTTATATGCATTATATTGTTATCAAAATAAATATGAATAATAAGACTATATCAGGAGAATTAATTCAGTATTAACAATCAGATTCATTTATACACTGTTGTGATACCAAACTTAAAATTTCATTGAGGTATATTTAATATGCATAACATGCAAATTAATGTTTTACTTTAAAATTTTTGAAAATAATATAGTGATATTATTAAAATAAAATGATCCTCTACAACGTGATTATTCAATTGATTTATTCAAACTGCTGATTCATTGAGAAGCAAAGCATGTGACTTTATAAATGTACTATTCAATCATAGACTCGTTTGATTAATTCTAAAATTGTTGAATAAATCAAAAGATAAATTCATCAATATATATTACTGTTCAGCACTGCATATGCAAATTTTGTCTGAACAACTTGAAATGTTATTATAAACTGATTTTGCGTGTCATTGTGACTGACGGACTTGTGAGTGACTGAGTTTCTGCAGTTCACTTATTGACCACAGATGTTGCTGTTAACAAAAATAGCCTTTTAAATTTTATAGTGAACACATAGCCCTTTTAAAAAATGAATTTAAATGTTTCCCTGTTTATATTACCTTTTATTGTCCAGCATCAAACAGTTTCTTCCTGCCCTCCATTCCAGACATGGCCTCCACATTCTTACGCCAGTCGGTCACCTCTTCTTTCTATAAGAGGAGCACGTGTAACAATAGGTGTGTTAAAATAGCACCAGAATGCATATTCTGTAAACTACCACTCCAGATTTCTTGAACACATTTTATTGCACATTCCAAAACTTACCTTCTCTTCTTCTTTCTTGACTGTCTTAAGGTTGGCTTTGAAATCCACAGACTCTTTGACCTTGGAGCCCAAAAGAGCACCCAGCATAGCATCAGCAGAGATCTTCACTCTCTTCAGCGCTGGTCTCTTCATTTTACCTCTGAGTTCGGTAATCTTGATGTTCAAATCAGTAATCTGACAGAGACATATGCATTTATAGGATTAACATAAAGATTAATATAAAGCAAGGTGACTCCACTGAGGGTGCAGTATACTGTACCTCTTTTTCATTTTTGGACACCTTGGCTGAGATGTCATACCTCTCTTCATCTACAACATCAATCTTCTGATGGAGATCTCTGCAGAGAGCCTAAAAATTAAATACTGTATGAAAAGATGTACATGGGATATTATTGGGGTGCTTGTCAATGCTATTTCTAGTGAAACTTTACTAAAGCATGTTTGCACTTTTTAAACATTTTACAGTATTTTTATTTTAAATACATACTTTTTTTACAAATTAAATTCCATTGGAGTGAATAATACATACCTAGTTGTTTTGGTACATAAATTAAGATTTTTTAGATGAAATTCAAGAGCTCTCTATACAGCAAGATGTTCAAAAGGAAATATGACATTCTATGTAACTTCAGTGGTTCAACTGTAATCATACGAAGCTCCAAGAACACTTTTGTGTGGCAAATAACTGTAAAAATATGTTTTGCAATCTTTTCTCTTCCTCATTAGGTTGTCAGGGTGCATATTTATTAAAGGCAGTATGAAGTATTGTGATTACAGTCAGCAGTGTGACGCACAAGCGTCATATTGGGTAAACGTACACCCTGAACTAATGCAGAAGATATAACAAAGTAGTTTTTATAGATTTTTTTGGGGCACAAATTGTTTAAGTGTTATTATTGATAATATTTTTAATAGCTTTTTTGAACTTTGAACGCCTCAGGACCGTTACTGTCTATAGGGCATGAGAGAGCTTTTGGATTTAATCTAAAATATAACCCCTAATCAGAAAAAGTTGGGACAGTATGGAAAATGCTAATTAAAAAGAAAGTAGTGATTTCCAAATTTACTTTGACTTGTATTTTATTGCAGACAATATGAACATAAAATAATAGAAATTTTGTCCAGTCAACTTCAATTCATTTGTAAATGTACATCCTTTCCTGTCATTTAGACCAGATGACAATATTACAAAAATGTTGGGACAGGAGCAATTTAGGGCTAGTAATTAGGCAAATTGGTTAAATAATGGTGTGATTTAAAACCGGTGATGTCAACAGGTGGTGGTAATTATGATTTGGTACAAAAGCAGCATCCAAGAAAGGTCTAGTGCTTTAGGAGTGAAGATGGGCCAAGGATCACCAGTTTGCCAACAAATACGTGAGAAAATGATTGAAATGTTTAAAAACAATGTTCCTCAAAGAACAGCAGGAATATATTTTAATGTTTTACCTTCAACAGCGCATAACATAATCAAAAGATTCAATGAATCTGGAGGAATTTCAGTGTGTAAAGACACCCATGCATATTACAACAAGACATTGCAAAACCACATTCTGCTTACATTACAAAGCCCTGGCAGTGGTGCAAAAAGACAGGTACTTGACTAGCCTGTCTGCAGTCCTGACCTCTCTCTAATGTATGGTGCATGTTGAAGTGCAAAATGCAACAACTAAGACCTTGTAATGTTACCCACCTTAAGATTTGTTTGCAGGAAGAATGATACAAAATTGCACCTGAAACAGTTCATCACTTGGGGCCCTATCATACACTGGGTGCAATAAGGCACAAGACATGTTTGTCCCGAGGTGTTGCTATTTTAAGACCAGTGCAACCTTAATTTTCTCGTTTTGCTCCATGTTGTTTAAATAGCAAATCAATTTGCGCCACTTTGTGGACTCATGGGTGTTCCGGTCTGAAAAAGGGGTGTGTAAAGGCACATTGTTGGCGTGTTGCTATTTTGAGGAACTAAAATAGACTGTGCAATTGACCAGCTGAAAGCAGCTCTAAAGTTCAGCGCAGAGCACAGAGTTAGTCGTTGCCTCGCTTGCTTAAAACACACAGGATGTACAGCAATATGCAAATATCTTTACAAATGAAAAATAATTAAAGGAATAAAATATTACAAAAATTATTATTTTATACATAAATATAAAAAACACTTCCTCCATGCCTCATCTCAGGGGGCTTTTTTCAGTTTATTCACAACAACTTGCTTTTATATAATGTTATTATTATTAGTTGTATGATTTATTATATGCATATTTATATTTGTTTTATTAAAAACAAGCTTAGATTTGTCCACCTGTCAGGTTTTGGACTATATGGGGCATAGCACGTGTGTTTGGATATAACTTTTTATAACGTGTTTTTGACCACACTTCGTTATCATTGCTCATTTATTCGTTTGCTGGAAATTAGAACTGAGTTTAGAAATAGTTTTGAAACAAATCTTTGCGTTTAAAAAAAAGTAATTATTTATGTAGGCTAATGGATGTCTTCAGTGGAGTGTACAACACCCTTTCCTTTTCCACGAAATAGAGAAAGAGAAAGTGAAAGTAAAGGCTGACTGGAGGCTCATTCTTTATCCTCGTGCTGCAGATGGTCTTTTTAACTGTTTTCTCACAAGTGAAGCATTCAGTTTTTCCACTTACAATGTAAATAGCAAATGCACCTTGGCGCAACATAACTGACTCTTAAAGGGAATGAGAGATGAGACTCTGATTGGTTTATTCTCAAAACACACCCATAACTCATTAAGAGAATAAGCACAACCCTGTTAGACCATACGCCGCAGCGCAAACCATATTTTTCTGTCCTTAAAATAGCAAAAGTGGATTCGGACACGCCCTTAATGCCTTTGCACCATGCACTTTACACTTTACACGCGCCTATATCGTTAAAATAGAGCCCTTAGTGTCTTTAGTCCCTAAACGTCTTTTAAGTGTTGTGAAAAGAAATGGCAACATTACAAAGTGGTGAATGCTTTACTGTTCCAACTTTATTTTAAATGTATTGCAAAAACCAATATTGAAATACGAGTTTATTTTAAAAAAACTAAAAAAACAATAAACAATAAAAATCATGAGGAGCACATAAAAACAGTTTGTTGCATTGTCTACAATGAAATACAAGTCAAAGTAAATTTAGAAATTACTACTTAATTTTTTATTTGTGTTTTTTGTTTTGTCCCAATTTTTTCTGATTTGGGGTTGTACCTTAATTTGAGATCCGAAGATGAACTAATGTGTAAGGTCAGGATTTTGGAACGACATGAGGTTGAGTAATTAATAACAGTATAAACATTTTTAGGTGAACTAATTCTTTAATCTTTAAAAAAAAAAACTATTAAACTAGATGATCTTATTCATTAAAATAATAATTCTAAAAAAGTAAAAAATATAAAAAATACCTGAAGGTCTTGAACTGACAGACCAGACAATTGCAGAGGTGGTACTCTTTCAGCCAAGGTGTTCTCTCTCTCTGTTTGCTTATCTTCTTTTTCAGTTACAAGCATAGCACATGCTTTCTTCAGGAGCTTTGTCTGAAACAAAACATATTCAAAACCAGTCATTTCAAATGTTCCACCGATATTCTATCTTTTCTGTAAAGCAGACAGAACCTGATACCTTTAGGAACAACCTCCTGGATGCTGAAATTTTTGATTTGGGTCTCTGGAAAAAAATAAGTCAAATTATTACATTTTATTCAATTTAAATAAAAAATGTTTGAAATTCTTATTGTGGAATAAAGCCCACTTACCTGGCTACATTGGTGATTTTTTAAGTTTTGAAAAGGAATGAAAGTAGCAATGTGTTAAAGAAATAGGAATATACATCAGTAAATATTGTCTGCTATAAAAAGAATATTAATAATACTTACGCCTCAGACATTGTGAACTTCTAAATGAATGGCAAATCACTAGTCAAAATCTGAAATATAAAGATTAGTGACTCATAAGTAGGCCCACATGGAATCTGTGCGTGCAGATTTCCCCCAGATTTCCACAGATTATTAGCCCATCATTAATTCTGTTTATTTGCTTAAGTAAATGTGTGTAAATAAATCTTTTTTTTTCAGATTTTTAAATTAATTACAGTAATATTATTGACTAATATGAAAATGTTCATCTGATTTATGTACAATGCAGTTTGTACGAAATATTTTCTGTCTTTTAGATATATTATATGAGAGACTTTGAGAGAGGATTTGCATTTAAACATTAAATAAAAGTTAAAAATATTTTATTTCACATATTAAGGTTTTAGTTATGATACTCCCACAATAATTCAGCAGAAATCCACTTTTTTACCAAAATTCTCTGCAGAAATAGCAAAAAACATACGCAGAAGCACCAATTGGTACTGCAAAATAAACGTCTAACAATTATATAATTAGAACTGCTGCATGGAGTTATATATGTTTTAGCAACACATCATACAAATATAATCTGAATAATAAATCTTTGCCGCCTTAAAATTTTTTGTTGAATCAAATTAGTTTTTCTAGTTATCTACAGTACATCAATAAAACTCGCTAAAAACACTACATTAAACTTTTTATTAACTTATTAAAGTAAGTTAAAGTAACATGAAAAAGTTATAGAATTTTTACAGTGTACAGTTTAACAAAAGGACTTTTACTGATATTTTTAGAAGTTTAAGACAGCTACATCTTGAAGTAAATATGTGAAATAGCTTAAAGATTTATAGCTTAATACCTGTTATTTGCATAAGGCACCCAGTCAATAAATAATATGTTTTAAACTAATAAAAATTACAATAAAATTCAATAAGTTAAACCTTTCAACATCAAAAGTTGTTGATTGGCCCATCATGCAATACAGTAGTGTAAATAAATGGGAAATAAATCACCCATGAATCACAAAATTTGATTTTTTTTTACAGTGTTTTTAAAATAAACAGACAAAGCATTTAATTTAACATGAAATTTTGAAGAAGAAAAAAATTGTATTGTCCTATATACACCACCAAATAAAAAAAGTTTTTTTTTGTATTTTTAATTGCTCCTGCTAGACATGAGTTAAATGAAATGCAGATTGAGACATTTACTTTAACATCCTACAGCTTCAGAAGAGATTTCAACCAATGTAACCAATCATGTCACATCAAAGTTTTCAAAGACCAAATGTGTCCTTGCTATGACACACATTAACTCCATGTCAGCAGTTACATCTCATGGGTGATTCTGATATTTTTAGAGCAATCAAATGCATAGGTTTTACAGTTAGCTGTGTCAAAAAGTACAATAGTTCATACCTGTTTCTCCAAAGACCCTCAAGGCAGTGAGTAAGGCTGGACAATGTCAGTCCACAAGGAAACTCAGGCAAATTTTATGGCCTCTTTGGGCTCCTCTGAGTGGCTCACTAAAATAGACTGAACCCTTATACCAGGAGTCTCATTTTACTCAGCACCATCAAAACACAATTGCACACATTGTCCACTGCCAGTCACACTCTTCATTTCCCATTGTTTGACCCTACAAGGCAGGAAAGTCTTTGCTTAAGTGGGACAGTGGTTGAATGACTCCTATTGCAAATTTGAGCCTATGAGTATTTAATCACCAATCAACGGAGTTTTAATCAGAAATCAATCGAGTTTTAATTGTCAACTCATCAAGTTTTAACCATCAATTAATGATGTTATTAAATTTTTTTGCAAACTCAAGCTTTAATCACCAATTAATAGAGTTTTATTAGCAAACCATCAAGTTTTAATTACCAATTAACCAAGTTTTAATTGACAACTGATTGAGTTTTAATCACCAATTCATCAAGTTTTAATTGGCAACCCATCAAGTTTTAATTGCTAATTAATCAAGTTCTAATCAGCAACCCATCAAGTTTTAATCGTGAATTAATCAAGCTTTAGTTGGCAACCCATCAAGTTTTAATCACCAATTAATCGAGTTTTAATGGGCAACCCATTGCATTTTATTCGGCAACCCATCAAGTTTCAATCGGCAACCCATCGAGTTTTTATTGGCAACTAATCAAGCTTTAATTATCAATTAATCGAGTTTTAATCTGCAACCCATCAAGTTTTAATCGCCAATTAATAGAGTTTTAATGGGCAACCCATTGCGTTTTAATC
>CAIGQZ010033231.1:1800186-1812110 GCA_903798205.1 Danio tinwini
ATCGCCAATTAATAGAGTTTTAATGGGCAACCCATTGCGTTTTAATCAGCAACCCATCAAGTTTCAATCGCCAACCCATCGAGTTTTTATCGATGCAACTAATCAAGCTTGAATCACCAATTAATCGAGTTTTAATCGGCAACCCATCGAGTTTTAATCAGCATTCCATTAAGTTTTAATCATCAATTAATCAAGTTTTATTGGGCAACCCATCAAGTTTTAATTGGCAACCCATCAAGTTTTAACCGCCAATTAATCGAGTTTTAATGGGCAAGCCATCAAGTTTTAATTGCTAGTAATCTAGGTTATAATCTGCAGCTCATCAAGTCTTAATCACCAATCAGAAACCCATCAAGTTTTAATCACCAATTAATCAAGTTTTAACCAGCAACTCATTAAGTTTTAAATCACCAATTAATTGAGTTTTAATAAGCAACCATAGAGTTTTAATCGGCAACCCATGGACTTTTAATCGCCAATTAATCAAGTTTTAATCAGCAACTTTCCAAATTTTACTCAGTAACCCTTTAAATTTCAATTACCAATTAATCAAATTTTAATCAGCAACCTATCAAGTTTTTTTTTTACAATAATCGAGTTTTAATAAGCAACCCATTGAGTTTAATCACCAATTAATTGAGTGTTAATAAACAACTGTTGAGTTTTAATCACCAATTAATCAAATTTTAATTAGAAACCCATCAAGTTTTAACCGGCAACCCATCAAGTTTTAATTGCAATTAATCTAGTTTTAATCAGCAACCCAATTGACTTTTAGTCACCAATAATTCAAGTTTTAATCAGCAACTTTCCAAATTTTACTTAGCAACCCATTAAGTTTCAATTACCAATTAATCAATTTTAATCAGCAACCTATCAAGTTTTTTTTTAAATAATCAAGTTTTAATAAGCAACCCATTGAGTTTTAATCGCCAATTAATCAAATTTTAATTAGAAACCCATCGAGTTTTAATCGGCAACCCATCAAGTTTTAATTGCAATTAATCGAGTTTTAATCGGCAAACCATCGAATTTTAATTGCCAATAATCTCGTTTTAATCTGAAACCCATTGAGTTTTAATTGCCAATTAATCATGTTTTAATAATCAACTCACAGTTTTAATTGCCAATTAATTTACTTTTAATCACCAATTAATTTTTTTTAAACATCAACCCAGAGTTTTGTTTCCCAATTAAATGAGTTTTATTCAACATTTAATCATTAATAAAAGTTCAATAACTTCAGTCAGACATGTAATTTGGAACAACATCACGATTTCCTTGTAGTAGGTTGCCAGATTGTTTCTGTATAGTTCAAATACAATTCATTGTATTGTCTTTAACTTGACTTTCTTGAATTCAATTTAGTTGAATAAACTCTCAGCATGTGGGAATTTAAAACCAGCTATGCACATACATACACCCAACCAAGGGCAGCAATGCATTTCAAGGACGCCGTTTTGAAAGGGAACTACATGGTGACACAAAGGTTCTTTTGTCGAATGGGGTCATTTATTTTTGGAATGCCATTACATTGCAGTTTTTAGTTCCAGTAACACAGAAGGTGTTACAAAATCTGATATATTTTATTCCTGAACAGCACAGTATTACATACAACTCCAAAACATAAACTATTGTCTCAGATGTAAACATTTCTGTCTACATATTGCAACAAAGGACAGGAACTGGTAAAGACACGCTAAGTTCTAAGGTTGACTACAAAAACATTATGAACAATATAAACAGTGACAAAATTATTAATGTCAAAACAGTTGACATTAATAGTCGTAACAAAAAGTCAAATTTGAGTTAGGTTTGGATTTTCTTGCTTCAAACCATGTGTGTTGGGAGCCTTCTTGTCTTTGTGCATATTGATTGTGTGACTGTTGTCTGAAAAATAAGAAAACAATGTCATATTTCAATTAAAATCTTTTTATGGTGCTCAAACATAGATGTGACAAATTAGCTTTTTACTTTTTTATTGTCCAGCATCAAACAGCTTCTTTCTGCCCTCCATTCCAGACATGGCCTCCACATTCTTACGCCAGTCGGTCACCTCTTCTTTCTATAAGAAGAACAAATAGATAAAAATAGGTTTAGAATGAGCCTTGATTTATTTCAATGACAAATGTATGGATGCATTGATAGGACATGTACAGTACACACTGTACAGTACACTGACTGTACAGATCACAACTAACTCCTGAAATTGCAATGATTGATGTCATGGTAACCATAGCAATATTCTGGCATCTTGCCGATTTTGTATCTATTGTTTTTTACCAAAGTAATATTACAGCGACCAAACATCTGATACATTTGCAGATCTTAAAGGTCCTGTTAAATAAAATAAAAACATTAGATGTTAGTATCAATATTGTTAGTTTTTAAGATCAAGTGTGCTCCAAAATAGTGTCAAAACTCACATTTAGAAAATATAAAACTTAAACAACCAAAGCTTGCAGTTTGTCACTTCCGCCTGAATGATCAACAATTTTTGTCACCTCATACTTCAGTTCATCAAATCGTGACCAAACAAATGCTCTCTAGCATCTCACATGCCCTGTCCCTTTTAAGAGGCTTCTCATTTGCTTTTCATTTGATGTGTTTGATCTTGACCCTCTCACTGGCAGAGCTGTGACGAAACACGATTGGCTGTTTATTTAAAAGGGGAGAAGCTACTCTATGTCCCACCTTCTCTTTATTTTTCAGTTGAGATTATATCAAACATCGAATAAAAAACGCACATTTCAAAACACCTCACAAGACCTGTTCCCTTGTTTAAGTTTGGAAAGCTGCTTTGCAGTGTGTTCCTTGTAGTGTTGCCATATCCTCAGAAAATATGTCTTTTTTTGGCTTATCCAGTTTTTAAAGTAGTAAATAAACCTGGCAGGCGAAAGCTTGCACTTTTCTTAATTCAATGTAATAAATCTGGGATTAAGTTGGCAACACATTGTTTCTTGTGATAACTTATATTCAGGAGTTTGGGAGTTTTAATTAAACTGCCGTTAACAAACAAATCAAGATGCTTCCATGTTTTGAAAGTAATTTTGCAGATTGTGCTATTGATTTGTTGCCATATGCTTTGATTATAAGCAGTCTTATTATGTGTTTTTTGATCTTACTGTCCTTGCACACAAAGTGCGAAATTTTCTTATGCGTTTTTGATATTCGGTATTCTTAAAATAGGTCATGCATAGAAACCTTGCACTCTGAGCTTGCACACTGATGTGTACGAATCAGAAATTAAATGCATTACCTTTTCTTCTTCTTTCTTTACTGTCTTCAGATTGGCTTTAAAATCTGCCTTCGATGACATTTTGGATTCAGTCAGTGCACCAAGCACGGAGTCGTGTGACTTCTTGACCCTCTTCAGTTTGGTTCGTTGCTTTGAACCCTTCATTTCACAAATCTTCTGGGTCAAAGTCTGAATCTGAAATGGAAATGTTTTGATAAATTTTCAATTCACTTCATTTCAATTCATGTTTATTTCTATTGCACTTTTACAATGTAGATTGTGTCAAAGCAGCTTAACATAGAAGTTGTAGTAAATTAAAACTGTGCCAGTCCAGTTTTTAGACGTAGAGTTCAGTTTAGTTCAGTTCAGTTTGGTTTAAATTTCACAGCTGAATGTCCAAACACTGAAGAGCAAATCCATCGATGCGCAGCTCCACAAATCCCAAAACAAGGAAGACAGGGGCGACAGTGACAGGAAACAAACTTCACCAATTGACGAAAGTGAAGTAAAAAACCTTGAGAGAACCAGGCTAAGTTGGGCACGACCATTTCTCCTCTGGCCAAACTTCTGCAGAGCTGCAGTCTAGGTGCTGAAGGCTGGAGCTGCACAATCTCTAGAGGCCTCTGGATGAGTATCCCAATTTTGCAATTATTAGTTTGAGAAAGAGGTTAATTTTTTTTTTTTTATGCAATTCTAGCATCTATGGCTATTCATGAAAGGTGTATTTCTTACAATATAATACTTAAATTAAAACCAGTTTAGATATTTTTTCTAAAAAAAAAACTATGAGAATATTTGGACTTATCAAAACAAAAATTATTTCAGAAATGTAAATAAATCTAAAACAAAATGTAAGTATTAGATATAGAAAGTTGCTACGAAATTTTATTTCAGTATGTTGACATATTTACAACTAAAAGTGAATATTGAGACGCGGCGTGGCTTAGTTTTTACTTTTTGTCTTTCACTTGCAGCAAATTAACAGTTAAAGGGGTTTGGCTAAGCAAATTTCGCCCAAGCCGTCAAACTGACATCATCAGAGAAATACAATCCAGAGCAGAAATATATATTCAGATTTTAATTAAAGATTATCTTGCTAATAATGTGAGCTAACAATTTCTTGCTGACTTTAAATGTAAATTGCACAAGTTGTCTTGGTAACTAAAAAAACAAATACATTTATAACAACTAAAATTGAAATAAAAAAAAATGTAAATGAGAACTTATTCATAACATTACATTTATTTGCATTTCTAAGTTACGTGATACAGCGTCACAAATCCATTACCTCAATTTCATTTTTAGCCACCTTCATTTCAAGATCATATCGAGCCTCATCAACGACATCAATCTTGCGGTGAAGCTCTTTGCAAAGTTCCTTTTAAAACATCAAAGGCATTTACATAAATATTTAGAAACATATTTTTTTTTTTTCTCCATGCAGACACTGTATTCAAGAAAATACCTGGAGCTCCTGCGCAGACAAGCCAGACAGTTTAAGAGGAGGAACCCTCTCATTTAGAGCATCATCTCTTTCTCTTTTATTCTGTTCTCTTTCAGCTGCCAGCATAGACGTGGCCTTCTTCATTAATTTGGTCTGTAATGTAACATCACTGATATGACTCTCAAGTTCCAGCGCATTAACACACAGTATAGCGAATAGTACCACATGCCAATGCTAACACACTGTTATAGCATAGATGGCCATGTAGAATCAGAAGTCTTATGTGCCTCCAGAATGTGTCTGTAAAGTTTCAGGTCAAAACACCCATTATTATTATTTAGTATAGCTTTCAAAACATTAGAACTTTCTGCTCTGAACACTATGCAGCTGTTTTTGTAGCCTGTGCCTTTAATGCTAGTTCTCTCCACCCACCATTCCCACATGCCTGTCAGAGTGCCTCAATCTCCGCCTCGACTGAGTCAGATAAACAGCACAGTGACAGACATGAAAGAAGCAGATGTCACGTAACGTTTGTGAGAAATACTACAGTAGGAACTATTACTATGAGGACATGTTAATATGCGCCTGTCACTCAATTCGGTGGGCGGGGAAACTGCACTCCTATGTCACGTTGCTCCTATTTTAATGCCAGGTAATAAAAAAAATACTTAATTGTCTTTATATCACCCCAATATGACTGTGGACACACTACCTGTACACAAAGTTCTGTCCAAACAGTTTACAAAAGATAATTTTCATCATAGGTGCCCTTTAAAGAAATAGTTCACCCAGAAGCAAAAACAATTGCATTATTACTCATATTTAAGCCATCATATGTGTTTATGCTATTATTTAGGTTATTCTTTTTTTTAGAATGGCATAATGGAAGTGAATGATGTCCGGGTTTTTGAAGCTCCAAAAAACACATCTATACATCATGAAAGTAAGTTTAATGGATTATTGCCCTCTGAAGTCACAGGGAAGTATCATTTTATGATGAATGAAACACAGTGGCTCAGTGGTTAGCACTGTTGCCTCACAGCAAGAAGGTCTCTGGTTCGAGTCCCGGCTTGGTCAGTTGGCGTTTCTGTGTGGAGTTTGCATGTTCTCCCATTGTGTTGGCGTGGGTTTCCTCTGGGTGCTTTGGTTTCCCCCACAGTCCAAAGACATGTGGTATAGGTGAATTGATTAAACTAAACTGGCCCTAGTGTATGTGTGTGGATGAGTTTCCCAGTACTGGGTTGCAGCTGGAAGGCCATCCGCTGTGTAAAACATATGATGGATAAGTTGGCGGTTCATTCCGCTGTGGAGACCCCTGATGAATAAATGGACTAAGGAAAATGAATGAATGAAATGGGTGAACTATTTTTGTAAGGGTGTTTGATTTGTGCAGACAGTTCGAAAAAAATGATACTGGAAAAATAATTAATATATACAGAACTGTTGAAAGTTATGCCAATGCATTAAGTCAGCATTTATTGAATGAAAATACTGTAAAAAATACTGTATTTTGAAAAATTATTAGAATTTAAAATAACTATTTTCTGTCTTTTTTTTAAAATGTAATTGATGGAAAGCTGGATTTTCATTCTTCATTTAACACAATGTAAATATGCTGATTTGCTGCTAAAGAAACATTTAGTATTATTAGTTAATAAATTAATTACAGCTTAATGTTGTTAGTGAAAAGAGCAAAAACAAAAGGAACAGCATTTATTTGAAATACAACTCGTTTTTCATTCATTTCATTTATTACTTTAATCCATAATAGAGTATATGCAGAAGGACTTTTAATTCTTCAGTGTGCCGTTACAAAATTGGCGCTTTTAATGTCTGTTTTCTTTTAAAGTCAATGATGTCAACTGCCTCATTGATATACGATATAATGAGGGTGTCAGATTGTACAAGAAGCACTGCATTAAATTCCATTTTTCCACACCATGTCTTTAAAATATGAACATTTATTTTACCCCAGTATATTCAATAGAGTTTCTGCGCTAGCCTGCTAATCCTGACGGGTGCGTGCATGTAAACAGCTTTTCATCTCGTTTTATGCTTGAACAACTAAATAAGCGATGAAGTCTATTTAACGGATTATATTTTAATTACATTACAACATTGATGCTGTAAAAGGAACCGTATGAAATTGAAAACATTAACCGTTCACCTGAAGTTTATCAGTATGGGATGAAACACTAGCTGTGTATATACCCTATTCAATTTTTTGAAAATTAATTGTTTTCATATTTGCCCAAAACTATATTAAAAAAACTATCATAAAACTTACTTTTAAGAGCAGCCGCCTTGTGGCAGTATACTTGGATTTTTTCTGAAAAGCAAAAAAGGTCATGCCTAATCATTCCGAATATCTTATAAATCTTATGAACTGTGGTATATAATACCAAAAATTAAGTGACTTACCGGTCTACAGCACAGAGCCAACCAAAAAGGAAAGGAAAACCCCCAAAATAGATTAACAAATGAGATAAACTGATCCACTCAACATCAATCTTAATCATTTTAAAAATATTTTTAAAATGTTAATAGGTGCTTACCCTTCAGACATGGTGATTTCTCTCTATGGACCCTACAAAAAAAAGATATTTGATAATAAGTTCTCATTCAAATGAATGACATTGGCTACACATACAAATTGTCCAGCATAAGTCACAATCACAAAATGAATGTGCATGTACTGTATTTGATTTTAAATGTCTGATGAAATCATTCACTGTATCAATGTGTGCGTCAGATTTGCGCTTGGAAACATTCCTACAGTCCACACATACAACACAGCCTGTAAAGGTGACGAGTGGCAAGAATTTGAAAAGGAGAGGAGTCACAATGTGGAGGAAAATTTAATTTGGCACCACTGTATTGAAGAAAACTTCATATATATATATATAAACCACTGGTGCTAAGAACTCTGTCCATACCTATTTATTGCATTCATACCTATTGTGCTGGATAAAGCACATGGCTGTTAGCGTTTCCAGCCTGGCTAAATTTGAACATTGCTGCCATTCTTTCATATGGCCCGGCTTCAAGCTCTAGCCTTGAACTCACTACACTGGATCACTTTCATATAAATGCTAGTAGCTAGAACTTGAGTTTCAGAAGAGATAGCTTTAGTCTGAATGGAATTGTTTGGATATTTGGATGTTTAAAGCATGTTTTTAAATGCCTTTTGTTGCCAAAGATTTGTGTACAGTTTACGTAGGGCTAAATCATTTAAGTGTTCAGTCAAAATCTGGTCATTAGTGCTATTTTACAAACCAAAACTTGCTAACATGATTTCGACGTATTCTAAAGCTGTGTTTCTTGAACACATTCCTGGAGGACCACCAGCTCTGCACATTTTCAATGTCTCCTTAATCGTACACACCTGATTCAGATCATCAGCGTATTAGCAAAGACTGAAAGACCTGTAATGGGTGTGACAGACAAAAGAAGACATCTTAAACATGCAGTGTTGATGGTCCTTCAGGAATGTGGTTGAGAAACATTGTTCTAAAGTGCGAGACAGGTCATCCGTTTTTATGGTTTGATTGATTCTGTATTTTTCTAAAATCTGAATAATAACATGAATGTTTTTCTTAACTAAAACATAACTAAAGTGGTAGACAAACTACATGAGAGTGTTTGGTCTAATTGGTTTAGCGAAGCAAATCTCTGCAGATATCAAGAGTATTGGTTAGTCAAATTTTACATCCTTTTTTGGTTGTCTTTAACTTTCGAAAAGTGCAAGACAAACTATCTGGGATCTGTTTTTAAGGTCTATTTGATTCTGCGAAACACATCTCTGTCTAAAATGGCGATCACACAAAGCACGGTAACAAAGATAATGATAAAGAAAAAAAATATATATCAACAGCCGAGTTCAGACTACAGCTATAACAATAAAGATGTTCAGAAATGATATTATATTATAATTTTCTACAGTTATAAAACACTGACTGCCGGTCGGAATTCTTTGAAATATAAAGGGTTAAAAGCGTTCAAAGAGACACCAAAAATGAATATTCTGTCATCATTTACTCATCCTCCACTGGTTCCAAACCTCTTTGAATTTCTTTCTTCTTTTGAACACAAGAAGGATATACTGAAGAATGTTGGGGAGAAAACAAGACATTGAATGTTCCTACTATGGATGTCAGTATAGCTGCCTTTTCTTCCAACATTCTTGAGAATATCTTGTTTTGTGTTCAACAGAAGAAAGAAATCTATAAGTTTAGAACCGCTTGAGAGTGAGGAAATGGTGTAGAAATTTTCATTTTTGAGTGAACTATCTCTTATGTGAGGTCTAATTGGTTCTGCAAACTTGGTTTTTACATTTACAAAAACTTGCAACTTTAAAAGCTACTTCTGCGTACAAATTGTTAATCCCAGGAAATCCCACTACAGTTTTTTTATAATTATTTTTAGGGGTTTTCACCTTTATTATGATAATACAGTGGAGATTTATAGACAGGAAAGTGGGGAGCAGAGAGAGGGAAAAAATCAGCAAAGGACCTCAAGCCAGGAATCGAATTCTGGTCTTTGTAAGCACTTTGGTGCTATTTGTCAATGCACTAACCGCAATTAGTTGACTTTAAACAGTGAGTAGACCCATTGCTTTTAATTCGATTAGTTGACTTTACTTTTAAAAAATAAGTAAACGTGTTGCTTTTCAAGCGATTGTCTTTACTTAAAAGTAGTGAGTAAACCTATTACTTTTAAAGTGATTAGTTGATATGAATTAAAGTGAGTAAACTTGTTGCTTTTTAAGCCATTAGTTGACTTTAAAAACTGCTTAAACCCATAGCGTTTAAAGCAATTGGTTGTCTTTACTATAAAAAGTGAGTAAACCCATAGCTTTTAAAGTAATTACTTGACTTTAAAAAAATGAGTAAAACTGTTAATTTTTAAGCGATTAGTTGACTTAAAATGCATAAACCCATTGCTTTTAAAGTGATTGATTGTCTTTGCTTAAAAATAATAAGTAAGCCCATTGCTTTTAAAGTGATTAATTGACTTTGCTTAAAAATAGTGAGTAAGCCCATTGCTTTTAAAGCCATTAGTTGACTTTACTTAAAAATAGTAAGTAAACCGATTGCTTTTAAAGCATTAGTTGACTTTAATAAGTGAGTTAACCTGTTCCTTTTAAAGCTATTAATTGACTTTAGTTTAATAATTGAGTCAACCCTTTTTTTAAAGCATTTAATTGACTTTACTTAAAAAAGGGAGTAAACATTAAAATTATTCAGTAAATAAACTGCATAATTACTTAAAATAAGTCAACCTAACAGTTCCAAGTTACAGTGAGTTTACTCATTTTTTTGAGTAGTCAACTTGTTGATTTTAAGGTAATGTTTACTCGCTTTTTTATTATAGTAGTATAACTAATCAGTGTAAACTACAGTCATGAAACGGCCACAGTATTTCATAACAGACATTCTTTAAAGTTGACACAAGACAAGAGACTTGTTACAGAAATACATTACGCGTTTTCTCTGCGGTCGTGCCACAGGAGAATGAAGGATGAATATGAATCCATCCTCCATCCCTGAAGCTGTGATAATAATTCTGTGCTGTAAATCTAAAGAGCAAATCCTCTCAAATAATAAGCAATAAACTCAACATCCTTAAGCATTTATGACGGTATGTTCTAGATTGTGAATGTGATAGTTTGTCGTGCTTACCTTGAACTAGAAGGCGATGAGGGCAGGATGATCTGTGCGGTGCTGGTGAGAAATAAATGTTATATGTTTTTTTGGTGATGGATTTATGGGTTAAATCCTGTGCGTGAATGGCTCACTAAAATAGACCCCCCGTTACGCCTCTTGCACTCGTGTGCAAATACGTGGCCAATTTGTTCTCCACCTATTACTAAATGACATTTGCACAGAACCAAGTGTGTTTGTCCTCTAGGAAGAGAACATACACACTTTCACATGACAAACACACACACAGTGGCACAAGGGTCATGCACGTCAACATTGTACTGTGGTAAAGTAGCAACTGGTAATGGACATTTTTAAAGAAAAGGCACTAATGAATGACACCATCTTTCACACCAAGATTTCACATGTAAGAATTTTGACAATATTTCAGTTTCTAGATCAGAAATGTGAACAATGTGTTGTTGACAGTCTGGATTTTCTCCCCAACTGTTATTAAAAAAATGTAGTAATGGGAATAAAAATAAAATCTACTAAACTAAGCAATAATGTAAACCTGAAATAAGCTTATATCGGAAAAAGAAAAGCAAACTGAGCAACTGCATTGTTTTCAATAGGTAGAGTAAATAAAATGCAATGATGTAATCAATGTAATTAAAAGTATTAATTATAGATATTGAAACAATTGAACAGAATTAGCATTGATAGGTCTGTAAGTTGTACATGTAATTATTAATTTAACTTCATAGTTTAATTAAATTAAAGATAATAATGTCAATAGGTTATAGGTAATGTCAATAGCTAATAGGTAATAATGTCAATAACAAGTATACATATTTATCCCATTAATCATCTGTTGAACTGCATCCCAATCATCACAAATACCGCAGAAGACCTATTGGAACCTGCATAGACTCAAGATTCTCAAAGAAATCAGTCAAGTTTGGTAAAGGAAAAATTATGGTTTGGGGTTACATTCAGTATGGGGGTGTGCAAGAGATCTGCAGAGTGGATGGCAACATCAACAGCCTGAGGTATCAAGACATTTGTGCTGCCCATTACATTACAAACCACTGGAGAGGGCAAATTCTTCAGCAGGAAAGTGCTCCTTCTCATACTTCAGCCTCCACATCAAAGTTCCTAAAAGCAAAGAAGCTCAAGGTACTCCAGGATTGGCCAGCCCAGTCACCAGATATGAACATTATTGAGCATGTCTGGGGTAAGATGGAGGAGGATCTTGATGAAGAAGCAGGATGATCTCCTGCAAGAACGCTTTCTTTGCCATTCCAGATGACTTTATTAATAAGTTATTTGAGTAATTGCAGAGATGTATGGATGCAGTCGTCCAAGCTCATAAGAATCATATTTATTATTTTTCCACAGGACCATGACTTTATATTCTGTACTGTACATTATTTCTGTTAAGTGACAAGACTTTTGTCTTAGAAAAGTTAGACCTTACTATTCTAATTGAGTCATTAAAAATCAAGGCATGATCATATTTTATTTTGGTAAAATAAGCCATTTTCTTTCATATAAGCCCCTTCTGATACCATATGACCAACTAGAAGTCAAGTATATA
>CAIGQZ010033231.1:1812510-1858039 GCA_903798205.1 Danio tinwini
ATATGTATGTGTCTGTTACTATCGATAAATAAAGAATTTAAATCCTGTAATACTTGAGTTATAAAAGTGTTAATAGGCAAAATAATAATAATAATAATAAAATGTATTCAATAACTGAATTGAACTTATAGGACTTTATTGTTAATTGACAAATCAGGTTAATTTTTTTGACGTCTGATTTGTTAACTCCACAGTTAGTAATAAAATGTCACGGTCGTAAATGCTAAAGTTAACTAACCTCTTTATTAACCTGCGTGCTTGTGTTTGAGGGCCATAAAAGCCTAGCTCCTCAAGGCTGCAGAGGGCAAACAATAATTCATGCAGACTTGTTGAGAACAGACTGACAGCACAGTCCTAAAGTCAGCTTTTTATTATTATTTACACAAGGTTATGTAGATATAGTCAGTATAAAAGGCAACTTCTGAAATCCTGAAACGCTCAATGACAGTTTGCCATTGTGGTATTTTATGAGATGTGTGATGTCCTGTAGGTTCAGTATGATGTGCTCATTTACAGTGTCTGATTAAATGATCTTATTTTTTACAGTGTCAGAATGAGACTCAAATCCTCTGCTGACTGCTGGCATGTATACTTATAGTTGTCAGTGTCAGCAGAGCTCATGATGTCATCTTCAGGTAAATGTAAAGGTTTGCTTGTTAAGGGTTTTGTATTATGTTGTGTTGTGGATGAAATGTATGGAAAAAAATATTTTTTTTGAGAAAAGTGACAGAGATGTATTTTGTATTTTTGAAGCTTTAACATAACTGAAATCACAGATAGAAATTAATGTCAACCATTGCATAAACTGATATGATGTTTATTGGCATCTTTTCATTCAAGAAAAATTACAGCTAGAGCTATGTGATATGACATGATGCATAAATGTTCATTAAACACGTATACTTATCAGTTTACAGATATCTTTTTCATTACAAACATGAGGCAAATTTCTCAATATACATGTTAAACCAACATAGAGATAAATAAACGTCATGCCTGTCCCGGGGCTGCGGAAAAAAAATATATAATTTCAAATTTTGCATTTTGACGATGAGTTGCAGAGATACATGGCTGGTCTTGTTTTAAAATAAGAGTCCCACATACATACACTCAAAAAAGATTTTTGCTGCTTGCTCAAACTACTTATTTAAAAGATTCTGGATCAACACAATTCTTGAGTTTTTTTTTTTTGAGTACAATCTTTTTATTCTATCAATGCCTGATTGTCACAAAGATATACACAGGAGACCCAAATGCAAGTGAAAGCAAGATGATTTATTAAAGAGTCACAACTGGTATTGATCTCACCAGAAATAGTATTGAGTGCTCACACCAGGAATACAACACGCTAAACAGCGGTAAAAGTTCATCCGGGAAACAGCACCGTAAAGAAGTCTCTCACTGATAAAGTTGTCATCAGAGCAGGCAGTTATAAAAACATCAATGAACGGAGACGAGCATAAGGTCCAAATGAAACAGACTTATGGCGAAGACCCTTCACCAGAACGAGCGAGAGCACCTAACAGGAAGCAGACACAGGAGTGAACAACAACGGACTGATAACGCTATCTACAAAACACTGAACATATATAGCGCGCGGAAGGCGCAACAGCTGTGACTGATAGAAAACACCTGAGTGATGTGAGTGGTAACAAGACACGTGACAACCCAGCTGATGAATGTAAACACACACACACACACACCACGCGGTGAAGATAACCCAAACAAAACACACCCACTTCCCACACACACACACACACACACACATGCAAGAAGAACAGAAAGATCCACAACCGTGACATTACACCCTCTCCTAGAAGCGCCTCAGTATGCGGAGTATGCAGATTAATGGCCGTATGAAAAACGGGCTTAATTTTGGATACATGGAATACGGGATGAACCCTCCTGTACGCCGGAGGTACCTCTGAACAAAGGCGTGAGCGGAGGGGGCCGCGGCTTCAGATTCCAGACTGGGAAAAATTGGTGGCTGGTAACCTAAACTACACTGAAACGGAGTGAGGCCCATGGCTGACACTGGTAATGAGTTATGTGCGTACTCAACCCATGTGAGCTGCTGGCTCCAGGAAGCGGGATTCTGAGACACCAAACATTGCAATGTGCATTCAAGATCCTGGTTGGCTCTTTCGGTCTGACCGTTACTCTGGGGATGAAACTCAGATGAAAGACCAACAGTGGCCCCCAATAACCTACAAAATTCTCTTCAAAATTTGGACACAAACTGATTACCCCAGTCAGAAACCACGTCCGTCGGGAGGTGGGGGTGTGATTGGAAGTTGGAGGAATGTCCCCACCGGATAACGTCAGACCGAAGTTCCTCTGGCACGAATAACCGCCCTGGTGGGCATCCGATCGAGGGCGTTACCCCTTCCGAGGCTGCACGAACCTTCGGCTCAATCTCCCATATTATGGTGGAAACAAAAATCTTCTGTAAGACAATGGGGTCGGGTGACGATGCGCGCTCCGAAAAATCAAAAAGACGGGATAACGCGTCAGGTTTGATGTTCTTAGAACCTGGTTGATAAGAGATGGTAAAATTAAATCTTTTAGCGGTTCTGATGTATTCCAAATTCTTGTGATCGGTCCAAACAATAAAAGGGACCCCCGACCCTTCTAACCATGCAGTGACATCACTCCTCCAAAGCGAGCTTGAATGCCAAAAACTCACAATTACCAATATCATAATTTCTCTCTGCCGGTGATAATCGATGGGAGTAAAACGTGCACAGGTGGACCTTGCCATTCAAGGAGAAGCGCTGGGACAGGATGGCTCTGACCCCCACCTCTGACGCGTCGACCTCCACCACAAACTGCCGGGAGGGATCCGGGGCTATAAGGATGAGAGCTGAAACGAAGCAGCTTTTTTGTTTCGAGAACGCGCTCGACCACCTGAACGGCGTCTTGGAAGAGATCAAGGCAGTCAGATGTGCGGCGAGCTGGCCGAAATTGCGAATAAATCGCCGGTAAAAATTGGCAAAACCCAGAAACCTCTGCAGGGCCTTACGGGAATCTGGATGTGCCAATCTACCACAGCCTGAATCTTCTCTGGATCCATGCGCATTCCCTCGACTGACATGATATGCCCTAGAAAAGGAACAGACTGTGCATGAAAAACGCATTTCTCCGCCTTGACATAAAGACCATTCTCTAACAGCCTCTGAAGCACTCGTCTGACGTGCTGAACATGTTCCTGGAGAGAATGAGAAAATATCAGTATGTCATCCAGGTAGACATAGATAAACTAATCTATCATATCTCTCAGCACGTCATTGACGAGTGCCTGGAAAACAGCCGGAGCGTTGGAAAGACAGAAGGGCAGAACGCAGTACTCAAAATGCCTTCTAGGGGTGTTAAAAGCCCCCCCCCTTATGCGGACCAAATGATAAGCATTGCGGAGATCTAGTTTTGTGAAAAATTCCGCCCCCTGCAGAAATTCAAAGGCTGAAGACATCAACGGCAAAGGATAAGTATTCTTTACCGTGATGTTGTTCAGCCCCCGATAGACAATGCAGGGACGAAGGAAACCATCCTTCTTTTTCACACAAAAAAATCACACCCCCGCTGGTGAAGAAGAGGGACAGATGATCTTAGCTGCCAGAGAATCAGAAATATATTTCTCCATGGCCTCCCTCTCTGGAGCAGAAAGCGAGTATAATTTGCCTTTAGGCGGAGATGTACCTGGTAATAGATCTAAGGCACAGTCATAGGGACGATGCGGAGGAAGAGATGCAGCCCGGGACTTACTGAACACTCCCTTCAGGTCAAGGTACTCACGAGGCACGTTTGACAGATCCATCTGTTCATCCTGCAACACAGAATGAGACACAGCAGAACACGCAGACAATAGGCAGGACTCATGACAACTCTCGCTCCAAGAAAACACAGAATTAAAACCCCAATTAATGTGGGGTTTATGCAAAACCAACCAGTCTAGAATCAATAAAGTTTCCTTCAGCTCCGGATTTAACGTGCGCAATACAGTCATGAACATCAGAATCAATACAAAGTCTTATGGGTAATGTAGTGCTGTCTGAAGAAGGTTCAATTAAAATGGCCTCACCAACCCTCAAACTCTTACCCCTGACCGGACTCTTGCGTTTGACTGGACAAAGAGCCAAAAAATGCCCAGTGCCTCCTCAGAACATGCACAGCCCTGCTGCTCGACGTCGACGTCTGTCCTCTCCAGAAAGACGAGCTCTGCCTATCTGCATGGGATCGGTTTTGTGGTCGAGTGAGTTGATATCAGGAGCTGTTGAAGCAACTGTTGAAGTGTGGTGTGTGTCGCTCTTCGTGAACTCCCCTCTGCTTCAGTGGGGTGTCCACTCCGATGGCTAACTCAATGAGTCCATCCAAGGTCTTCGGTAAATCCATAGCATAAATCTCATCCTTTATATAATCCGCTAGTCCATGAAAAAATATATCCCACTGTGCCTCCACATTCCATTTACACTCGGCTGCTAGAGTACGGAACTCAATGGAGAAATCAGCCACACTCAGATTGTTCTGTCGAAGTTCAGCAAGTCTCCGAGCTGCCTCTCTGCCTGTAACTGCTCGATCTTTAGTTCATCAGAAAATGTCTTAAAAGAAGTGCAGGAAGGAAGTTTCTGCTCCCAGACTGTAGTACCCCAAGGAGCTGCTTTTCCAGTCAGTAGGTTGATAACAAATGCCATCTTACTTTCCTCGGTGAGAAAAGACGAGGGTTGTAATGTAATATATAGTGAACATTTCACCAAAAATAGTCTGCATAAATGAGGCTCACCCGAATAACATGCTGGTGGTGGAAGCCGTGGTTCAGTAGAGCGAAGATTCTCCTCTTGTGCAGGACTGGTGGGTGACATGGTGAGAGGAGCTTGTGAATTTGCCGTGGAACTCAGCCCGGAGCTCAATCTTTCTACCTGAGAGGTGAGCTCGGAAACTTGGGTGACAACGCCTGGATGGCCTGACTGGTGATCATCATTTGCTTGTCCTGTTGATCCATACGAGCAGAACTGTGTGACAACACGCTCTGGATCTCTGAGACACTTGCTGGTTCCATCTTGATAGGTCCGTTCTGTCACAAAGATATACACAGGAGACCCAAATGCAAGTGAAAGCAAGATGATTTATTAAAGAGTCACAACTGGTATTAATCTCACTAGATATAGTGTTGAGCAAGGATGCTCACACCAGGAATACAACACGCTAAACAGCAGTAAAAGTTCATCCAAGAAACAGCGCCGTAAAGCAGTCTCTCACTGATATCTCACCAGATATCGCGGGAAGGGAAAGGTTAGCGCTATAGAGCAACTCTCAAGGAAATCGTCACATTTACCCATGGTAAAGTTCATCAGAGTAGCGGATACAGGATGAAGTCTCTCACTGATAAAGTTGTCATCAAAGCAGGCAGTTATAACAACATCAATGAACGGAGATGAGCATAAGGTCCAAATGAAACAGACTTATGGCGAAGACCCTCCACCAGAACGAGCGAGAGCGCCTAACAGGAAGCAGACACAGAAGTGAACAACAACGGACTGATAACGCTATCTACAAAACACTGAACATATATAGCGCGCAGAAGGCGCAACAGCTGTGACTGATAGAAAACACCTGAGTGATGTGAGTGGTAACAAGACACGTGACAACCTAGCTGATGAATGTAAACACACACACACACCACGCGGTGAAGATAACCCAAACAAAACACACCCCACACACACACACACACACATGCAAGAAGAACAGAAAGATCCACAACAGTGACACTGATAGCATTTCTTCCTAATTTTAAAAAGACCATACCATCATTTAAAGCATTGTTTTCATTCCATATTGCTTTCAGTTGGTGTAACTGAAAATTAGGGTTATTCCATGAATACTGATTACCTAACTCCTCTAAAGTAAAAGGTATTCTATTGTCCTATAAATGAATATATACATGCCTGAAAGTATTGTGATTGTTAAATTGAGTCGTTAAGGCATCAAATGATTCTTGTTCTTTTGTTTTTAACAATTGTTTAGGTGTATAAACTTGTTACGGTGAATAACATTTTAGTGTGTGAAAAAAATTTAAATGGGACACATTCTATTGAATAAAAAACAATTTAAGCTGTACTTCCCTTTAACGTTTCAATGCATTAAAAAAAGTCCCTTTTGTCTTTGACCCAATTTATAATAAAAAAACAACTGTTTAAATGGTTTCTCTGCTGGAAAGTGAAAGTAGGTTATCTCACATCTCAACACTAAATTGTTATCAAAGTCAAACGTTTGAGCAAATATAACTTTGACAGATTAAATAATTAAATACATTTTTGACTCATCTCTTTTGGTAAAGTGTTTGACCATTAGCTCAACTTCAATTAAAAAGGCAGCATTAGCAATAAAAGCATATGTGCGTCAGCCCCTCCTCCTGCTTTTATGGTTTCCTCTGAATACAGATAGAATCTAGAAAAGCATAAGAGGATGTTCAGTTCTGTTCCACCGTCACTTCAAAACCAGCTTCTGTTGCTTTAGCGTAATAAATGAGTAAAATGAGCGTAATAGTCCTCTTTCTCTTGCTGTTTTCATGTATCTTGAGAGTCTTCCCTCTTCATCTTATTGAGCTGCCTCCAATGGACTGCTCTCAGAAGGTAAATATGCTCTTTTCTTTTATTTGATTTAATAAACACTAATCTATTAAGTCCAATAACATATTTCTGTCTGCAAAGATACATAAAAAAAATCTAAAGACTGTGTAGTTTTGTTTGAGTTGTTTTGGACTAGGGTAAAACATTTTTTTTATAATTTTCAGATTATATGTTCTTAATTTTTTTGATATTTTCAAATCATTAGTATTGACAAAATCATGTATAGATTTTGAAAGAACTGATATACAGTAAAATGTAATATTCCAATATGCTCCTTTCTGACAGGGATTGGTATGTGCGGTTCACAGTGGCAAGTATAAATTAATGTCTCCTCTAACTGATGGTTTTTGAAATCAAAACCTAAAGTATGTTCAATCAAATCAAATATTTCTTTGCCACTTTCAGGTAACTGTTCACATGAGGGTTTGGTGGTGCAAGTGTCTGAAGCTCCAGGCTCTCCTGTTGTTACTGCTAATATAAGTGCCAAGGAAGATGAGAGTGGACTGATTGTGCCAATTATAGACCTCAGATGGAGCCAATTACCTGATAGTAAGACTTCTATGATGATAATTCACAATTTGGGGTTAAAAATATTGTAAACATTACTGTGAATTTTTTTTTACCTCAGTTAACAGAGTGAAAAGTGGTATAGACATGTTTCTTACTTGTTCAGATGACATTCTCAGATTCTTATTGGGTCAAGCTTTGAAGTTTAAAGTTTGAAGTAATTAAAAAAATACAGTATATTGGTGCTGTGCTTGACAGCCACGCATACACGGCAAAACATAGGATAAATCTGTGCAGAGGAACTACGCTGACACTCAACCCACGTAAACAGCATATATCCACTAATAACTGCAGTTCAAACTGATTTCAAACAGATGGTTTCAAAGAAACAAAACTTACTGACTGCAGCTTTAAAAGAACACTTTACATTGGCTTATTTTACAACTTCGATCTCTGTGTCTGTCTAGAGCAGTTTTAGCTTAGCTTAGCATAAATCATTGAATCAGATTAGACCATTATCATCTCCCTGAAAAATGTCCAAAAAATACCTGATACTTTTCTGATTAAATATTTTTATGTTTTATATAATATTTTCAAATTATCAGTATTTAATTTTATATTTTTATTAACAGCAGTTTTAGCTTAGCTTAGCATAAATCATTGAATTGGATTAGACCATTAGCATCTCACAAAAAAACCCCTGAAAAAACAGAATTTCCTGATTCATTCTTATATATTTTATAAAATTCTATATAATAATATTTCTTTCCCAGTGATGGGTTGTGGCTGGAAGGGCATCCGCTGTGTAAAAATTATGCTGGATAAGTTGGTGGTTCATTCCGCTGTGGCGAACTCAGATTAATAAAAGGACTAAGCCGAAAAGAAAATGAATAAATGAATAATAATATTTCCAAATCATCAGTATTGACAAATAAATGAATGATTTGAAACAATATTGTTTTTATCATGATTACATTATGACTTTTTTTTTAAACAATTATTCTTCAGCAAATTCAAAATCATGTACTGTGTATATTATAATTGAGTTTATATACAGTAAAATTTCAATATGTCATTATGCTCTTTTCTGACAGGTTTTTTTTTTCTAACTGGTGGTGCAAGTGTAAGGTTTGGTGCTAGGGACTTTTTCAGGCACTGCATAATATCATTGTGACTGTTGCAGCCATGGTACAGCACAAAGTTCTTTGATTATTACGTCAGAATGAGAGCATAGTAGCCATATTGGCCTAGAAAATAGCAACATTTAATTTTCTGTCTGTCAAGTAATCTATGTAACTGCAGAGTCACACTTTAAACAGGAAAATTATTGAAAACTTTTTAGAAAATTTTGAATGTGAAGCTAATGGTCTAATCCGATTCAATGATTTATGCTAAGCTAAGCTAAAAGGGCTACCACCAGACACAGAGATCATCTTAATGGATTAAAAATAACAAAACTCAACTGTTTAATTCTAAAAAGTTGTAACATTTTCTTTAAATGTTTAGTGGTCCTTTAAGACTTTTTCAGTTTCTGGGTCCAAATGCTCTATTGGATGCCAACAGTAACCAACAAATAGTAGCTTATACCATGTGCAGACAGTGTGCAGTAATACTTTCGAAAAAATCATGATGGTAATGTTTATATCCATGCTTAATTTCAGAGGGTCAGACAGTGATTCATATTTCTCAAATGTTTAAAGTTTGGCTGTCTGAGATGCAGTAAGTCCCAAGACTAGTTACACTATGATTTTCATATAAGATTTGCTTTAATTTATAACTAGTGCTATTGAAAGAGAGTTTTTACAATTCAAGTGTGTGGAGGCTTGGAAACAATATTCCACATGCCACAACAAGAGCATAGGTGTGCACTAGAATATTGAAACAACTTCAATCAACAAATAAAAAAATTAAAAAAATCTTAATTTTTTTTTAAAAGAATTATGTTGTTTTTCCTTGTAGGTTGCATTTACTCCCTCATAGGGACTGAAGTTCGTGTGGTGGAAATGGCAACAAACCACAGTGTTTGTGTTCAGTATGTTTTTAGTAAAACATTATCATCGACAAAAAACCCGAGGGGTGATATGGTGAGTATAGTACAGCCATATGCAGTTTGTACACAGACAATGATCATATAAAGGAGCATAAAGTACCATACTTAGGGCCAGATTTACTAACAGCAATGTATTTTTGGTGTTAAAGGTGCTGTATCTGTTTTTGGCTGTTCTAAAGCATATACAGTTGCAATCAGAATTATTGAACCCCCTTCAATTTTCTTTTCTTTTTTAAATATTTCCCAAATGATGTTTAACAGAGCAAGGACATTTTCACAGTATGTCTGGTAATGTTTTTTTCTTCTGGAGAAAGTCTATTTTGTTTTATTTTGGCTAAAATAAAAGCAGTTTTTAATTTTTAAAACCCATTTTAAGGTCAAAGTTATTAGCCCCTTTAAGCTATTTATTTTTTTCCATAGTCTACAGAACAAACCATCATTATACAATAACTTGCCTAATTACCCTAACCTGCCTAGTTAACCTAATTAACCTAGTTAAGCCTTTAAATGTCACTTTAAGCTGTATAGAAGTGTCTTGAAAAATATCAAGTCAAATATTATTTACTGTCATCATGTCAAAGATAAAATAAATCAGTTATTAGAGATGAGTTATTAAAACTATTATGTTTAGAAATGTGTTGAAAAAATCTTCTCTCCATTAAACAGAAATTGGGAAAAAAATAAATTCGGGGGGCTAATAAATCAGGGGGGTTGAATTATTCTGATTGCAACTGTAATACCATAATATGTTTGCAGATATTTGAGAAGCATGCTAAGTGAACATAATTGTTTTTCTGAAAAACTACGCTAAAGTCAGTTATTCGTCCTGTATATGTGCTCTGTCAGAAAGTCTGTTTGTTTTGGTTTGTATAACTCTGCCCCCTGCCAATTATGTTTCAGCACCCTGGGTTGTCCTTTCATTTCTGTCATGAAGGCTACCTCAATATATGTGGCCACTGCAGAAAATGTGATCTCTGGAGAACAGTATTAACCTCCAAAATGAGACACAGATTCAGAGTTACAAAAATTCACATGATGTGGTTTCAAATTAGCAAATAATACAAATATTACAAACATAAAAATCGGTTGAGCAGCTTACAGTGTAAAGACTAAATCTTCAAGCTCATTTGCTCCTGTTTGTGACATCAATCTGGCAACTTGTGTATGAGTTGAGTCGTCTTAGGAGGAGTCGGGTGAAAAAAAAATCCCCTTTCAATATTTTGAGTTTGAACTGCATTACCTAGTTTTCCCATATAGTGTGGATATAGATATATGCGAACAATGAGTTAATCTTAATTTGAGCTTAAGTCATAGTGCACTATGCAGTTTGCCACTGTTTTTTATTTTATTTTTGAGTGTGATGCTAATGATCTAATCCAATTCAATGATTTATGCTAAGCTAAGCTAAGCTAAAAGGGCTATCACCAGACTCAATCTGACCAGACTGGATTAAAAATGGCAAAACTCAGCTGTTTAATTCTAAGCCGATTGTAAAATGAACCTATTTTCAAAACATGTTGACTGCAATACCGCAAACTATATAATGTGGATGTAGGTATATTCAAACAAACAGTTCATCTTAATTAAAGCTTATAATGCACTATGCAGTATACCACCATTTCAGCTTCTTTTACTTTCTGTCAGTCTAGTACACAATATAACTGCAGCAGAGTCACATTTTAAATAGGAAAATTATTAAAAGTCTTTTTATACATTTTTTTGGTGTGATGCTAATGGTCTAATCTAATTCAATGATTTATGCTAAGCTAAGCTAAAAGTGCTACCACCAGACTCAGAGATCATCTGAATGGATTAAAAACTGTTTCATTCTAAAATTAGCCTATTTTCAAAAAAAGTTTGACGGCAATACCTAGTTTTTGCATACTATAGTGTGGATGTAAATATGTGCGAACAACGACTTAATCTTAATTAGAGTTAAAAAGCATATAGTCCATTATGCGTTCTGCCACTGTTTCAGCTTTGTTTCTTTTCTTTATTTTAGTGGACTTTTTCTTTGGACAGGATTGTGGTCATTCCCAATTTTAAATATCAGGTTTTTGTAACCAACTTACCAAAAACCGATTTAAGAAACACTATGACAGTAACCAACATGACAGTTCCAGGTGAGAATGAATAGTTCATGTAATTCATGTAGATATACAATGTGTTCAGATTTGTAACAGTCATTCATCTAATGCAAATGTTTAAACATGTATGAAGCATCAATTTAAAAAAAAAATCCTGTGAAAACCTTACCAGTTACTGGGTGTTTTCCCATTTATTTATACTCTCACATTACATCATTGGAAATTGCTACATGCTCTACACTCGTTCAAACTACTTGTTCAAACTACTTATTTAAAATAAGCTGAAACAACACAATTCTTGAGATTTCATTGGGACAACTTACGTTTTTTATGTTCAATCCACATAAATCTGTTAAAAGTGTTAAATTAACTAAATTGATTTGTGTTGGGACAACATGAATGAATTGTGTGGAATCCTGCATTTGTTACAGTGTATGAAACTTTGTTTATTTGGTGATGTAATTTAAAATTATGATGCAAAAAAAAGGTACTTTTTCAGTTATTGTACAGATTTATTTTAGTATATGGTAAATATATGGTAAATATATGGTATTCAAAATTAAAAGTTCACTGTGGAGAATGTTGGGTTCCACACAATCAATTTGTGTTGAGACAACATGAAGGAATTAGGTTAACTTATTAGTGTTTACAAATTTATAAAAATAGTTTCCCCGAAGGCGATGCAGTGGCGCAGTAGGTAGTGCTGTCGCCTCACAGCAAGAAGGTCGCTGGTTCGAGCCTCGGCTGGGTCAGTTGGCGTTTCTGTGTGGAGTTTGCATGTTCTCCCTGCGTTTGCATGGGTTTTCTCTGGGTGCTCCGGTTTCCCTCACAGTCCAAAGACATGCGGTACAGGTGAATTGGGTAAGCTAAAATTGTCTGTAGTGTATGAGTGTGTGTGGATGCTTACCAGAGATGGGTTGTGGCTGGAAGGGCATCCGCTGCGTAAATTCGTGCTGGATAAGTTTGCGGTTCATTCCGCTGTGGCGACCCCGGATTAATAAAGGGACTAAGCCGAAAAGAAAATGAATGAATGAATGAGTTTCCCCAAAAAAACTAGCAAGTGTCATTTTTTGAGTGTTGTCAGAGCAGTGAGGCTTTTTTTAAGGTTTAAAAACATAAATGGAAAACACACATGGAAGCTGCTAAATAACAGACATTTTACAGTATAAATAATGTAATTTAAATAACTAAATCTGCTTCTCATATTGCAGAGAGAATTTGGGCTACGAAGGTAAAATGGTCAGTGAAAAAATATAAGGATGATATCTTGGTGATGAACATAGAATTTGAACCAGGAGAGTTTTCTGACCAATACAAAGTGTCCATCTGCAGTCCTGACTTTCACCCGGACACTTCTCAGGACATCATAAAGGTACTTTCAATGTTAAACTCCCCACTGCCACCTGTTGTGTTTACACCATAGACATGTGGGTCAAAGGTCAAATTCAACACACAAAAGTGATTATTATTCATGGGAACTATATTATATAAAAGTCTATACTTGTATGAAAAGAGTCAAAATATGGGTGATTCAATAATCAAATGTGCTTATTAATAAAATGTACTTATGGAACAACATGCTGTACTTAATAAAATATATCAAGTGAGCATACTAAATTATATTTAAAAAAATCTTGCTGACACATTGTTAACCATTTGGTTTGAAAGCAATTGGCAAACTATAAACATTAAAAATGACAATTAGTTAGTATTTTGGGGACAACACTGGTGTCTTCAAATAGTCTTTTGATTTTGTCAACAAATAATTATTGTTGTAAATATCTCTGACAAGCTTTTAAATATACAAACTAATGGTACACTGAATAATGACCGATAAAACCAAACTATAGTAAATATTTTTGCTCATGAAAAATTATTCTATGTGTGAAAAAACATTTACATTTGATCACACAAATGAGAAAATAATTCTGTTTTGAAGGATAATGGGACATTAGTGATGGTTAAATTCACCCTGGAAGCCTGGAAGATAAAGCACTGCAATTTGGAACTGGTGGTAAGTCATTATATCATTTATTTATGAGTGCTTCTTTTAATAAATTACTGCAGTTTGAGGATATGTATTTTCATCTCTTACAACAGATTCACCCACTGTCAGTTGAAAGCATGAAGAACTGTCTGGATTACCGAGAGAAAGTTGATATCTGTCCCTGTAGGTTTTACATTGAATGTCTTATTGTCTGAAATTTGTTTTAAAATTTTACAAGTGAAATCAAAATTTTTTACAGTATGGTATTGCATGCAAGTGAAGTCTCTATTAACATGTTAATTTCAGTTCTTCCAGATACGCCTGTTGTTTTTATTAGTTTGCTGACCTTTGGGCTGTTGATAGTGATACTGGCAACTGTTTGTTGCTGTATTGCATTTTTGCAGAAAAAGGATTCACACAAAGGTCAGTGCGAGTTACAGCTTTAAACAACAAATTTAAATGGACTAAATGATTTGAGAAGTCCTGTTTCCTTCACTGTAATTTGTGAATTACACAAACCGGCCACTTTAATAGGTACACCTTACTAGTACCGGGTTAGACCCTTTTTTGCCTTCAGAACTGCCTTAATCCTTTGTGGCATAGATTCAACAAGGTACTGGAAATATTCCTCAGAGATTTTGGTCCATATTGACACAATAGCATCGCACAGTTGCTGCAGATTTGTCGGCTGCACATCCATGATGCAAATCTCCCATTCCACCACATCCCAAAGGTGCTCTATTGGATTGAGTTCTGGTGACTGTGGAGGCCATTTGAGTACAGTGAACTCATTGTCATGTTCAAGAAAACAGTCTGAGATGATTCGCGCTTTATGACGGCGGGTTTTTCTGCTGGAAGTAGCCATTAGAAGATGGGTACACTGTGTGTGGTCATAATGGGATGACATGGTCAGCAACAAACTCAGGTAGTGTAACAATACTCACGCAATGTGTTGTGAGTTCAGAGATGCTTTTCTGCATACCTCGGTTGTAACGAGTGGTTATTTGAGTTACTGTTGGCTTTCTATCAGCTGGAACCAGTCTGGCATCAACAAGGCATTTGTGCCCACAGAACTGCCGCTCACTTGATATTTTATCTTTTTCGAACCATTTTCTGTAAACCCTAGAGATGGTTGTGCGTGAAAATCCCAGTAGATCACCAGTTTCCGAAATACTCAGACCAGCCCGTCTGGCATCAACAACCACGACCTTCAAAGTCACTTAAATCACCTTTCTTCTCCATTCTGATGCTCGGTTTGAACTGCAGTAGATCGTCTTGACTATGTCTACATGCCTAAATGCATTAAGTTGCTGCCATGTGATTGACTGATCACAAATTTGCGTTAACGAGCAGTTGGACCTAATAAAGTGGCCGGTAAGTGTATATGAAACAAGCAAGGGTGAACAAAAAGATTCTAAAGTAGAGTAAGTTTTAGTGAATCTGATGAACTTTTTAGTATACAGCATTGCCATGACAACATCTTTGAGTCATCATTTACTCATCTTCATATTGTTCCAATCCCATTAGAAAGTTTTTAATCTTTGGAACACAAATGAAAATGTTTTCATGAAATCTGAGAGATTACTGTCCCTCCATTAAAGTCTATTCTCCCAAAACTTCGGAAGAACTTGATCCTGAAATTCTGAACAGATTTAATTATTTTTTTATTTACATATCTTTCATTTCCACTAAGCAGTACGGTACAGTTTAATACAGAACAGTACGATTCGGTATGGGTCACCCTGATCATGCTTGCAATTTTACTGCCAACATTACTCTTATTGGTAGGCTTGATTTATGCCAGATTCACACTTTAGCACACTAATGTTCATTATTTCAAGAGAGAAATCACTTTCCACACATTTAGTGACACAACAGTTCAACAACAATGAAAACAAACTGTATATAAGAACCTGTTCGTTCTTTTTGGGATGTGGCTGTTTGTCACAAGCTTTGTTTGAGTATATGGTTTGTTGCTGGATGCCGTCATTATATTATTACTATAGTGTATTATTACGATAGTTCCACCCTTTTAGTACCTTATAGTTGTGCTAGATACCCTTAGAAAAGGGTTTTAAAAAAGTTACAATTAGGTATTTTTGGTACTTTGGTGGAAACAGAAATAATGCATATTGTACAGTACCAAACCGGAATGCTCAGTGGAAATGAGCCACAGAAAAAAAACTGTTGCGTTTCAAAGATTTATTGGCATTTCTAACTTTTTGACTGTTTGTCTGATTCTTTCATTCACTTTCCATTAATTGAATCCATTCTGCTTCTGTATCTCAATAACATTATATTTTTATAGAAACGCCATCCTCAGACACCTCCACCTGCGCAAAGAGTAAACTGGAGATGAATACCGTTCAACAAGAGCATACCAAGCTCATCATCATCTACTCATTGGATCATCCCCTGTACAAAGAGATCGTCTTGAAGTTATGTGCCTTCCTCAGGGCTAAGTGTGGCACAGACGTCACCCTGGATCTTCTGGACTCCACTTGGCTCAGCACAATCGGCAGAATTCAATGGCTGGATATGCAAAGGGAACGAATCGCCAAGTCCTCCGATAAAGTCCTGATCCTGTGCTCTCCGGGAGTGCATGCGAAGTGGAAGTCAATGTGCGGTAAACACCAAGTAAGACTAAAGGAGGACGAACGTTCACCAATGGGGGATATGCTCACTCCAGCTTTGAGCCTCATTATACCAGATTTTGTTCACGCTTCATCTTTCCACAAATACATAGTGGCTTATTTTGATGACGTTTGCAGCGAGGGTGATGTTCCAGCACCTTTTAATGTTCTGGTGAAATACAAGCTCATGAAGCACTTTGAGGAACTTTACTTCCGGATCCTAGACATGGAAAAACACGAGCCAGGACGGATTAAATGCATTGAAGGCATCAGAGAGAATGATTACTTCTGCTGTCCATCAGGACGAGCCCTTCGGGATGCAATTGAGGAATTTCGAAACTACCAGGTGAAGAATCCAAACTGGTTTGAAATGGAGCTTTTGGACTCTGAGGATGAAGAGGAAAGCGTCATGGAGTCGATGTGTCCTACTGATGTTAAATGTAATCCGTATCAGCTGATTGAGGAGTATAAACCACATACGTTCGTCAATGTGATTCAGATTGATGAAGACGTTTTTAAAAATGCTTCCATTGCAGAGACAGCCATAATATTAAGTGAGCATTCATCAGTTTCCACTACAGGTGTTCATTCCAGTGGTCCAGGATTGAGTAGCTTGACGTCTATTGATGTGAAAGGTTTACCAGCAACTAAACTTGTGGCACAGCATGCTTTATGCTTGCAGGCTCTGTGAATGCCT
The DNA here is from genome assembly GCA_903798205.1 of Danio tinwini. Classification (NCBI taxonomy): domain Eukaryota; kingdom Metazoa; phylum Chordata; class Actinopteri; order Cypriniformes; family Danionidae; genus Danio; species Danio tinwini. Next base: position 1,829,095 of record CAIGQZ010033231.1, read on the forward strand.
CTGAATCTTTTAGCTGTACTGTAAATAATCAGCAGTGTTCAGAGTAAAGCATTACAAGTTTTCTAATCAGATTACATTTTTGTAATCTGTCTTTTTTTACTGTCTTTTTTTACTGTCTTTTTAACCTCATTGGTTAGAACAGTAATTTATGACATTATGTGGGTGGTCAATATAATATCAGACTAATGCTGTAAATATTGAGCATAGCATCTGGTGTTTTTGTTATTTAGCAAATATAGTACTACTACTTTAAAAATATCAATAAAGTTATGGTGTGATCTTTGCTATTCTTCGAAAATTCAACAATTTTTCAAATAGTTACCATCTATAGTGTGAACTAGCCTGTACTGTCATATTACACTTGGTTTCAGGGTTATGGTTCATTTTGCTTTTGTCATGTCTACATTAATGTTTTAAATTACTTTTGCAAAAATAAAATGTGAATAAAAATAATGTTTCAACTGTAAAATTGTCATTCAGTATAATATACTTTGAATTTAAATATAAAGTTTATTCTTCGCGTGTTCAAATTGACTGTGTTGATTTTATATTAAGGAGTGAGTCTTACGGTGGCTCAGTGGTTTGCACTGTTGCCTCACAGCAAGAAGGTTGCTGATTTCTGTGTGGAGTTTGCATGTTCTTCTCGTGTTTGCATGGGTTTCCTCCGGGTGCTCCGGTTTCCCCCACAGTCCGAAGACATGCGGTATAGGTGAATTGAATAAACTAAATTGGCCATAGTGTATATGTGTGAATGCATGTGTATGGATGTTTCCCAGTACTGGCTTGCAGCTGGGCATCCGCTGTGTAAAACATATACTGGATAAGTTGGCAGTTCATTCTGCTGTGGCGACCCCTGATGAATAAAGGGACTAAGCTGAAGGAAAATGAAATAAGTGAGTCTTATTGTGTTTCTTAAGTACCAAAAGTAACCAGGATACTTTTCTATGGCGTTTGATCCAGTTCACACACACACACACACACAAACAAACAAACACTAATAACCATTTTGCAGTGTGTGACATCATCTAAAAGTCAAGCATTTCATAATTTCTGGTTGTCATTTAGTGACATACAACAAAAACATATTTGAAAACTTATCAGAATAATTGTGATTAACTTTACTAGTCAAACTCACTGTTTGATTTAACTGACTGGTTGATAGTCTAAATTTGTAAGTTTGGCATTCAGTTGTATTTGTCATTCATTGTTAGTACTAACATGATTTTACAGTTCTTTAGTAATTCCTTCGATTTATATAAAAGTTCATAGGAAATGAGATCTACCACTGTATTTATAAATATATTAGCTTTAAACTGGGACATCACCTTTGTTATCGTGCAATTGCTGTTGTAAATGTCCCATGTGGTAGATATTTTCAGTAAAAAAAGAGAGCAATGGATGCAGTTCACGGTTTAGTACAAACAAACCCAACCGGATCAAAGTTCAACCCAGTGAAGTAGAGCCCACAAGAATGTTGAACACGTTTTAAACTGAGTAGCTATCGCCAAAAATAAAGATTTGGACTGTGCTGAACCGAACCGCCAGTGAGTTTCGCGTGAGAAGAATTTTAATGAGCAAACGCAGCCTCTTTTTTTGTCTTAACTTCATGAGGTCCTAAATTGTTTACATACAGTAACAGCACCCGTATGTGAATTTCACATTATGGTGATTTGTGTATTTTGAAACGTGTTTGTTACAGTCAGCTCGTCACTTGTCTCTAGCAAACAGAGCATGACAAATCGTTCCCTTTGATTTTTTATTTTTTTTTGGAAACGCTCTAGCAAGCGGTGGTTTACATTTGTGTATTTTTTTGAGTTTTGCTGAGCTAAAGATCCTGTTTTGAACATGCTTTGGAGATTTTCTACGTTTCTTCGACGCTGCATCACAACTACAAACAGCAGACATTGCAAACAAGGTAAAGTAGCACAAACCACAGCTTTACACTGAAGCTTTTCCTATTTTTCTGTTACTGTATACAATGTATCTTTCATTATAAATGGACCTCTGGCATTGTGTCATTCAAAAGTAATTATACTCTTAATGTTTTTCGATATTTGTTTTCCACTGAACAAAGAAAATATTTAACAGAATATCCAAGCTTTTACTTAGCATACACTGAAAGTGAATCAAGATTTGTTTAGTGAGGCGTCAAAATGACCAACAGTTTTACAGATGCTGTCCTTGTGACTTTATGAGCTATATTGTAAATCATGTGAAGAAATAATAGCATAACAGAATAGTATTACCAATATTTTGGAAAAGGTTATAGTAAATTAAAATAGTCAAGAACCAATTAAGACTTTGTGCGTCCTGAACTGTAATTTTTAATAGTAAAGTGTTTGTGTTTCCCCAGACAGCCTGTTTACGATCCATCCAGATGTTAAAGAAGCATTAGCGCATCACAGGCCAGTTGTGGCTCTGGAAAGCACTATTATCACACATGGGATGCCTTACCCTCACAATCTCAGGTACAGTTGACACATACTGTATATAAGATGTTTTTAAAAGGTTTATTCATGCCAAAATGTAAATTCAGTTATCATCAACTCATCCTCTTGTAGCTCCAAACCAAATTTGTTAAACTTCAGAACAAAAATTGACAGTCCAGCATATTTTTGTCTTTCCCATCTATATTTAATTCATAAAGAGTTACATCAAAATATATCAATCCTTTTTGAGAGTTCAAACTTTGAACCTGAAATAAATAAAAAATAAAATAAAATCTCCTTTTCCTCTTTATTTCAGCACAGCAAATGAGGTTGAGGCTATTGTGAGGGCTGAAGGGTCAATCCCAGCAACCATTGGCATTCTTGAGGGGAGGATTCATGTGGGCCTGTCTTCAGATGAACTGGACTTCCTGGCACAAAGCAAAACAGCACTGAAAGTGTCCAGAAGAGACCTACCATATGTCATTAGCAAGGTCTATGAATTAAATTAGCTTTTTTTATCTATGTGAATATAGATAATAAAGGGATAGTTCACCCCAAAAGGAAAATTGGCTCACTGTTTTTCACCCTCATTTGGGTTTCAAACATATATAAGTTTCTTTTTTCTGTTGAACACAAAAGAAGATATTTCAAAGAAAGTTGGAAACCGCTAACCATTTAGAAAAAAACAAATACTCAATTAATGATTACTGGTTGGTTTCTAGCTTTCTTCAATGTATCTTTTTTGTGTTCAGCAGAAGAAAGGAAGTCAAGTGAAGGGTGAATAAATGATGAGAGAATCGTCATTTTTAGGTAAACTATGACTCTAATGTAAAAATGTTTTTTGATTATGCAGGGTCTGTCGGGTGGCACCACTGTCTCTGGCACAATGATCGCTGCACACAAGGCTGGGATTCCTGTCTTTGTAACCGGAGGCATTGGAGGAGTGCATAGAGATGGAGAAAACTGCACGTTATCTAAAAACTGTCCTTATTTTCATGTAAAATCGGCACATTTAGAACATAGCATGACCACTGGAAGCATTTTTCTGCCACATGATAAAAATACTTCTCAAAATTCAGACTTTTTCCTCACAATTCTCAGTTTACATTTTGCAATTGTAAACTGTGTTTATTACTCACAATTTTAAGTTATACAGTATACTGCAATTCTACAGAGAGCTTAAATGCACTACAAGTAAAGAAAACAGATTCAAATAGAAAAGCACTGAGGAAACATCTTCAGTTTGACAACTTGCATGGACACAAATTCTCAAAATGAAAATACAGGAATGCGCTGCAAATAGTGTAGACCACAATGGAAATGTGTTGGGGGACCCCAAAAAGTGACAGACCCCACTGCTTCCTCTTTGTAGTCAGCATTGTTGTCAGAGATCCGAGTTCATTTGACAGATTATTATGGCTAAAAATAAAAAAATCAACAACAAACTGTACAATCAGGATGTTAAAATAAACAAAAACCTCTCTGAGATCTCCAACAACACTGGTGACACTAAACAGGAATGATCTGGATTCGTCATTTATTGGGGCCCCCTCAACAAATTTCTCTTGTGGCCTGTATTTGTGTGTGTTGTGAGAATTTGCATGCATGTGTGTTGTCAAATTAATGATGTTTTCTTATTTGTTTTCTTAGTTCTTATGTGTGTTTTTTTACTTGCAGCGCATTTGAGCTCTTTCAGCCACCATACAATTTTGAAATTGTTAGATGCAAATTTAAATGTGAGTTTGCATATATTCTGACATTATTCTTGGAATTGTGAGATATAATATGCAATTATGAATTCTTAGATGTCAGAACTCCATATTGCTAAACATGAACTCACAATTCTGAGAATAAAAGTTTGAACTGTGAGAAATGAACACACACTCAAAATTGCAATTAAAAAGTTTCAACGACCTTTTCTATTCTGTGATGGAAATAAGCTTCTTTACCAACCTGATATGTTTTTTCTCATAGCTCTGGATGTGAGTGCGGATCTCACAGAACTGGGTCGAACGCCTATCGCGGTTGTGTCTGCTGGGGTGAAATCCATTTTAGATATCGGTCGCACTCTTGAGTATTTGGTAAGTCCTCAAACCATGCCACCATTTTGTACATTCATTCATATTCTTTTCGGCTTAGTGACTTCATTAATCAGCCACAGTGGAATAAACCACCAACTTATCCAGCATATGTTTTACGCAGCGAATGCCCTTCCAGCTGCCACCCATCACTGGGAAACACCCATACACTCTTATTCACACACATACACTACAGCCAATTTAGCTTACCCAATTCACCTAAAGCACATGTCTTTGGACTTGTGGGGGAAACCGGAGCACCCGGAGGAAACCCACGCGAACATGGGGAAAACATGCAAACTCCACACAGAAATGCCAACTGACCCAGCCGAGGCTCAAACCAGTGACCTTCTTGCTGTGAGCTGACAGCTTACCACTGTGCCATTGTACATTATTATGTAAACACAGGAGGTATTTATGTGTTCAATATGTGTGTCATCTTCATCAAACACCTTGCAAAATAACATTTTAAATGTATCCGCTTGGGAGGGCATCTGATAGAGCTCAATGGGTCAGTTTTGTTTTCAGAAAGAGCTCAAACCATTGTCCTATTTTGGTGTCTGCATCAAATAAAATTCACAAAAACTATTTTATACATACTACTGTATGTTAGTGAAATAATGTTAAATCGTCATTCATCGTAACATATATGGTTGGAAGCAATCCTTTTTCAAATATTTCCTAAGTGCTGTTTAATGGATGGGTTGTTTCATATGTAATAATTATTTGCATTATATAGAATAAAAAGATACTAGTATTCAGTTTGAAGTGCAATTTAAAGGCTACCGTCAATAGGTTAACTAGGTCAGTTTAAGTTAATTGGGCAAGTTATTGGACAACGGTTGTTAGTTCTATAGCCAATCAAAAAAAAAAACATTTTTAAGGGGATTATAGTAATATTGACCTTAGCAGTTTATATTCTAACCAAATTTTTAAAAATAAGATATACTTCACAAGAAAAAACAAAACAAAAAATGGGAAATACTTTGAGCATTTTCCTGATCTGTTAAACATCACTTATTTAATCATTTTGCCTGTGTAAAATTAAACTACATACTAATCCGGATCTTCACTTTTTGAAACCTATCAATGAATATGTTGTCATACTAAATTATTAGATTTTAAATATCTAAATTTATGTTTTAATTGTCACATGAGTAAAGACTATTGCTTATACTACAGTACATCCTAAAAGTATGTGCTTTTTTGTGAAGAAAAAAAAAGTACACACTTTTGAATGTGTAACAGAGAGTATGCAAGCTTTGGGACATACATTTATTTCATATTTAATTACTTGCCTTATTGGAAATGGAGCAGCAGGTTAATCTGCCATTAACAAGGCTTTCATACAGAAATCTCCTTAGGTCTTTATATACTTATTCACTCAGAAATTAATGGCCAAACAAGTCTTTATATGTTCACATTGCAGATGAAATATAATGTGTAAAACGTGATTTAAATATTTTCCAATTGCCTAGATGTTAGTTAATAGTCATTCAGGCAACTTTTACCGAAGCCTCTATTTGATGTCTGTTCTCATGTGTCTGCCATGTTTGTAGTTTGTTTACACTTTTTAACTGAGTTTGTAGTTCTAATTGAATTCACATCCAAAGTGTGATGTATTATAGACAATATTAGCGATTAGAGTACAAATAGTTCTACACTTTGGATTTCTACTAGAAAAGTACACCATCCAGGAACCTTTTGGCATACTCTTTTACTCTTTTTTGTTTGAGACACACTCTACTAAATCTATTTTTGAACACTTTTTTTATGATGGATAGTGTCCGAATTAGGATGCAGCATATTGGTTTAAAGAACAATGACAATATATGTATATATAATATATATAAATATATTTATATAACAGTTCTGTCTGGTTCTCGAATCTGATTGGCTGATAGCCGTGCAATATTCTGCAATACCACAACTTCTACAGCCTTCTCACCTTCTGTATTACTCTACCCACATAGAGTGACAGCAGATCAATAAGTTTGACAAATATTGCTGCTGTTGGACAACATAATGTGCTTTTGAGGCTTTTTAGGCAGAATGTAGTTGTTTAGATTGCAGCTATGCAATTTATTCATAAGGATAGTGCCTATTTTAAATATTTATAATTTCGGAAAAAATACAGCACTAAAATACAGCGACAGAGACAGCATAATAAGCCCTTAGTGGAGGAAAAACCTAATGTAATTTTAAACTACAGCTGATTAAATTATTATGAAACTGGTTAGTGACTTTCTAAGTCGATCTCTCTCTTTTGTATGTTGCAGTGCTGTATTTATACCATAGTAATTGTAGTTGAATGTAAGATGGGTATTTTGTGTTCGCCACTCTTTGTATAACCCTGAGTTACTTTTTGGTTGGTCCTCTGTGTTTCTAATGCATCTCCTGTTTTCGTTACTTCAGACTAATTCAGTAAACCGGAAAAAAGAAGTGCTCACATATTTTTTGCGTTTTTTTATATCGCAACTACAACAGTAATCTGGTAGTGATTACTCCTTATTCGGGGTTAATTATTGTGATATTCTGATTGCAACAGAGAAATATTGAGAAATCTCTATAGACTGATGGCATTTCATGCCTTTCAACCTTATAATCATAAATTGTTAGCAAAATCACCTGTTTTGTCATCACTTTAGATATTACGCTAGAGAATCATTCAAATACTAGCTCTAAAGTGACGTTGGTGAAGTAGTAACGGTTTTTACTGTTCTGACGTCAGCTGCAGATGTGATTGAATGGCAGAAGAAAGTAGTTCCTTGTACAAAAGGAGAGAGGGATTTAAAATGATAATTAATTAGCGGTAGTGTTTAGCAGCTGCACTGTTGTCCTTAAATGGAGTCTTTTAGTATGTCATCAAAAGAATATTGTCCTATATGTATTTTTTGGTATACAAATTTGTTACACTGAATGACATTTTAGTCTTCTGTAAATCAGGCAAAAAAAGTATCTTATACATACACAATTAAGCAAGAAACTTGCTAATGTAGAGTATGAAAAAACAAACAAACCCTTTTTACACTTTTGATGTTTTGATGCTTGAAAACCTCTTTTCGTCTTTGACCCAATACACTTACGTTCTAATTCAAACATCAATGCTTAATTTACAGGAAACCCAGGGTGTGTGTGTGGCCACATATGGAGATTCAAAAAGCTTCCCGGCTTTCTTCTCCCGTCAAAGTGGATTTACTTCTCCTTACAATATCTCCAGTCCTCAAGAAGCAGCAGATCTTATTGGCAAGTCTTAAGTGTTTAAGCTTTTACCGCACATGCATTTGGGTAAATGTCAATAATACACATTTACTGAAAGCTGTAGTGATTGTAATTGAAATGGCATTCAGAGATAAAGTTTCTCTAACACAAACCTGCATACTGCTTAGTCATTCATGAAGGGCTCTTTAACTCCCTCTTTCCTCAACAGCAAGCACATTTGCTCTGGGGCTGAAGAGCGGTCTTCTTTTGGCCGTCCCGATCCCAGAGGAACATGCAGCCACGGGTCAACAGATAGAAGACGCCATACAAACAGCAGTGACTGAGGCCAGGTTGGAAAATATAGTGCTTTAACATGCCACATATAATGACAAACACTAAAAAAAATACTATTTTCTTTGCATATGTGAAGCTCAAAAGGAGTAACAGGAAGAGATGTCACTCCTTTTATCCTTCAGAGAATCAGTGAACTGACTAAAGGAAAGTCTTTGCAAGCAAGTATCCTTTTAAAATCAATGTAAAACAGGCTGCTGAGGCATTTATTTTAGTATGTAGATGTACTTCCAACTGAAATGTATTTTGGAGTAGGGGATGGGGCTTTCTATTTATGTGCCACTCACTCAAAGCAAACTAACAGTATGGGGGGTGTGGTTAGGAATATTGTGGCTGAAGTTTATCAACAGAGAAGGACCACCACTCCAAACGCAGAAGCAAATGATCAGAGTGGATAATTTGGTTAATATTACCCAAAAACTGCCAATAGCTCAGAATCAGAATCAGAGGAAAGAAACGTTTCCTGTGTCTGGCTGTTTTTGTGCTTGGTGCTCTGTAGCGCCGACCAGACGGTAACAGTTCGAACAGGTAGTGTGCTGGGTGTGAGTCGTCCAGAGTGATTTTACGAGCCCTTTTACTCACTTTAGAAGAGTACAGTTCTTGAAGTGTAGTGCCAGTGATTCGTTCAGCAGTCTGGACTATTCGATGTAGTCTACGGAGGTCGGTTTTGGCAGCTGAGCTGAACCAGACGGTGATTGAAGTGCAGAGGATGGATTGGATGACAGCTGAGTAGAACTGTGGCGACAAGTCTCTTTCTTAAAGCGATAGTTCACTCAAACATGAAAATTTTGTTATTAATTACATAACCTCATGTAGTTTCAAACCTTCAGAAGACAAATTAAGATATTCTCCATTGACAGTAATAGTCCAGACTCATTTAAAACCCAGAAAGTTGCCAAATAAACATCCTTCGAACATACCATGTGTTTTAAGTGGTTAAATCAGAATATTATGAAGCTACAAGAATATGTCTGTGTGCACAAAAATAATTATTTTACTCAACAGTTACTTCTCTCAGACCATTTGCAGATATATATCTTAATAGTTTAAAATGAAGGAAGGTAATTCAGACTTATCATTTATAATAAAGAATTTGTATTTTAAGATAAAGTATTCCTATAATGAATGATTCACTGAGTCTTTTATTCAAATAATTCCTTTAAAATATTAGATTTTTTTTAAACAAAACAAGTTACGGTATTAATGATCAAAAACCAATTAATTCAGAAATGAAACACTGCAGTGTTGCTCTGGGATGCACAAAAGTTCTGTTTCAATAAAAAATGTAACCATTATTGTAGGTGCAACAATATTTTGTACAATATATTGTTTTTGTACAATGTATACAATAAATTGTACAATATAACTGTTGAATAAAACCGATACAGTCATGCTCGTACACCCACACACACATATATAGATATACCTATATCACATCTTAAAAAATACAAAAATTATGATGTAAATTACTTTTGTGACTGAATTATAGGGTCAGTCTAACAGGCTTTATTACACAGTGAATACTTTTGGACTTTTAATAGACTGGAGAGACATTTTATAATAGAATTTTTTAAAAATAACATTTACAATATTAGAGTACAATAGAAGATATCACACACACCCTTAGATCAAGCTTATTTCAGTAATATACATGTGTGCGTATACTTTTTATTATTTTGTAATGCTTGTTTTGTTTTCATGTGTACTAATCACAGAGAAATGGTTCATATGTACCGGTTTAATTGTGTGGTCATAGTGTAAAGTGTGGTCTGCACCATATATTTTATGCTATTTTCCTGAAATTTATTCATTTTTAGATATAGCACTCATCCGTAACAATGCCAGAGTGGGCAGTCAGATCGCACATGCTCTTTCTAAACGCTATGAAAACAAAGGAGGCCATTTTAGAGGCAATATTAAAACCCAAAAAGCAATGGATCAGAAAATGGACTCCAAAACTGTAAGTGTTACAGTTAACATATCTTGTTCTAATGTTTAATAATGATCCGTCTAAAGACCAATGCAAAATAAATCAATGTATTTAGATATGATTGTTAACTAAAATAAAAACTGTTAAATGTTTAAAATGTTTCTAGTAGACACAATGCTGAATTTAGAAAATAAAAAAATTACTTGAACAATTAATCATATATTAATTAATAAAATCATTTATCATATACAGTCAAAACAAAAATAATATGGATGTTTCCTTGCATAAAATTAAAGCGTAATGTAGTGAAAAAAGCCTTAGCCCTGTAGCCTTAGCAAACGTGAAAAAGCTTTTTGATGCTTAACTAAGAATAGTGGTGTGTGTATATAAACACACTTCATTTCCATCAGATTGTTATCGGTGGAATAAACGTTGATTTCATCGCTAAAGGAACAACAAAGAAAATGCTGGTAAGTCTAAGTACAACCTACATGAGCTTAAGATACTTTGTTTTTTTAGATGAAATTATTCATTGATCAATATTCAGTTTGGTCAGACAAACCCAGGAAATGTGTGCCAGTCGTTTGGAGGAGTGGGCAGAAATATTGCTGGTATTTAATGAGCCATTCATATTATTATTACTTAATCCATATATAAGTTTTTGACTTTGGCTGTATTTCCTGTAGACTGTTTAAGCCGATTAGGACACAAACCCCTCTTCATCTCTGCCATCGGCAAAGACTCTCATAGTGATGCTGTGTTAAACTACTGTAAACATATGGTGAGTTCACTCTTACTTTTTAGATTTTATAACCTTGTAGCAACATTGAACTTGTAGCTACAGGTTTTGTTTTTGGGTCTATTCTTATCAGGATACAAGTGCGGTTGCCAGATTGCAGGACCAAAGAACGGCCACCTATTGTGCAGTCATAACTGAGTCTGGAGAGTTGAGCCTGGGATTGGGCGACATGGACATCCATCAGCAAATACAAGAGCAGTATGTACGTATTGACCTTCTTCTTTCACATAAGAAGATTTGCCTTCACTTTTAGCCATAAAAAAACAGCTTACTGCTGCAGCTTATTGCTTTAAACAGTTTTTTTATTGTATTACTTTTGGTTGTAAACGCACTTGTTTGTAGAGCAAATAGTTTGACCGTTTATTGCTGTTTGTTATTGCAAAAATCACTTTGCCAATGTATTGCATCCTTACTGAATAAAAGTAAAGGTTTGTTTAAAAAACATACTTACCTTATCCTTTCGATAATAGTGTAAAATATTACAATATTACATTAATTTTGGAAATTAACATTAGCTTGTAAACCTAGGACAAACTACAGTCCTTTTTGTTCTAGGTAAACAGCAAAAAATTGTGATGACTCATCCTGCACTCACTCATTTTTTTGCCCAGTCAGATGCTCTCTATGAGAATGCCCTGCCCCCTAATAACACTTGCAGCCAATTAACAACTTTACCCAGCTTACTCTGGGTTCTGAATTCATGATGTCAGCCCAATCTTGGCATATAATGTTTCTAGCGCTGGGCAGCGATTAATCATAATTAATCATCCAAATTCAAAGTTTTTTTTTACATAACATGTGTGTGATTTTGTATATATAAATAGACACATATAAACAAAAATAAACAAACTACATAGATATTTATAAATGATTTGTATTAAAGGGGACCTGTTATTAACAATTCATTCATTCTATTTTTTATTATCACACTTGATAAAAACAGTCTGCAGAAACACTTTGACATTCTCTCTTTTTGCATGTCTTTGTGCAAGTCCCGCCATTAGTGACTGTCTCACTCAGTCACAGGAGTTTGTAGCTCCGCCTTCTGGCTTATTGCACATCTCATTTGAATTTAAAGCAACAGTCTCCAAAACGGCACAATTTGGATCAAACCTGTTATAAAGTGTTATAAAAACTTATCTGTGAGGTAAATTGAGCTGAAACTTCACATACACTTCAGGAACATCAGACACTTATTTTACTTATATTTTATCTTTTAAAAAGGGGCATAATAGGTCCCCTTAATATAAATGTTATATCTCTAAATATAAATAAAGATTTCCTTAAATATATTCAGGCATGTGTGCATTTGTATATACATAATAAATGTACACAGTACAGTACACACATTATATTACGTGAACACAACATGTTATTTTGGATGGAATTAATCACGATTTATGGCGGCACGGTGGCACAGTGGGTAGCACAATTGCTTCACATTAAAAAGGTCACTAGTTCGAGCCTTGTCTGGGTCAGATGGCATTTCTGTGTGGAGTTTGCATGTTTTATCCATGTTTGTGTGGGTTTTCTCTGGGAGCTCCAGTTTTCCCCACAGTTCAAAGACATGTGGTATAGGTGAATTCAAAAAACTTAGTTGGCCGTAGTGTATGCGTGTGAATGTAAGAGTGTATGGGTGTTTCCCAGTGTTGGGTTGCAGCTGGCAGGGCATCCGCTGAGTAGAACATATGCTAGATAAGTTGGCAGTTCATTCCGCTGTGGCGACCCCTGATTAATAAAGGGACTAAACTGAAAAGAAAATCAATGAATAATCACGATTTATCCAGCATGTTACAGTCCCAACGTAAAATGATTTTAAGAAAACGTAACATTAACAACGGCCAAAGCTCTCCAACCGAATTATTTATTAAAATAAAATAATCAGCAAAACAATCCAAAATAACAAGAGATAGGGAGCCCGACAACATATTAAATACATAATGAGAACGAGAGAACCCCTTCCTTCCGTTTTAAAGCCTGCCATCACCAAATCAACCAATAGAAAACTGAAAAGATTAAAGACAAAACAATTTCATTTTAAAGTAACAATTATGGGCAGGAGTGAACTGCACACATAACAAAAATGGTGACTGGTAAAACAGAACAAAAATATATGAAACACCACAGATGTGACATTCTTTACCATCTTTACCAGCAACATTTCCAAGCTCTCTTATCAGAAGTTGGTGAGAATTGTGCATTTTATGGACAGAGATGAGAAGGTTGTGATCAGTGTAGATGGTAATTAGATTGGATGAACATTTTGTCATTATTGTATTATTATCTGCAGGTGTCTCAGTTTAAAGATCAGCTTTCGTCAGCATCTCTCGTAGTTCTTGATGGAAACATTCCAGTTTCAACCATCGATTACGTGTGCCGTATCGCCAAGAAACACGCAGTGCCTGGTAAACATCATTTATCTAATACCATTTCAAAGTGTTTAGTCAGTTCTTAAGTGCGTGTCTCTGTATTTCTCTGCAGTGTGGTTTGAGCCCACGGATGCAGATAAGGCCTGTAAGCCCTTCCTGTCAGAGAGCTGGAAAGCGCTGGCCTTCACCTCCCCCAATCTGACGGAGCTCTGCACCATGAATCATACACTCGGTCTGCCCACTCCTGCAGGTACTGGAGTTTGAGACAGACTAAAATAAGCAAACGTTGACTGTGGAGCTGTTTGAATGGTAATCAAAGGGTGATTTTGTTTTAGAGCTGCCCCGATCGCTGGAGGATGTTTTGGGTTGTATACCGGCTCTCTCTCGCCCCCTGCTGGAGCATCTGCATTGTGTCGTGGTCACTTTGGGCTCGCTGGGTGTGCTGGTGTGTGGAGAACATGAAGCCGGGACTGTAAATTTGCAGGCACGAAGGCAAAAAGGGGTATGATAGATTTATTGTTTTCAAATGATTGTTTTTCAAATTCAAATGATTGTTAATGAAGTAATATATTTTTTTGCGAATCATTTAAAAGTACAAGTAAGTAAAGTAAAAGAATGAGTGATTGTGTGCATATGCTGATATATGTGATTTTTCCCCAAAATAATAATAATAATATAAATAAAATAAAACTGAATTATTTTAAATTATAAAATTATAAATTTTTTTGTGTATTATTGTTGTTGTTTTTTGTCCTGTCACATTTCCAGATTTTTTTCTTTATATAGAAATATTTTTTTAACAATAAATGTAAAGAGAGATCAGTTTATTTATTGAAGTGATCTGTTTGCATTATAGTTTACCCAAAACTCTAAATTACCTCATTTATTATTCCTCCTGTGGTTTTACACCTTTATGGATTCTTTCTTTTATTGCACACAAAAAAAAAAGATATTTTGAAAAATGGTGGTTGCTGGCACCCATCAAATTCCATAGGAATACAAAATACTATGGATGTCAATGGCTACCAGCATTTTTTCCAAAATATCTGTATTTATGTTCAACTGAAGAAAGAAACTCGTAAACCCTTTTAAACAAATGAAGAGTTGAGCAAATGATGACAGTGTCAATAAACTTTCCCTTTAATTCTACTTAATTTTTAAATGATCATGTTTAATGGTGGAATTAATGCAGAAAACTACATTACCCATTATGCTGTGCAGAAAATTCCACCAATCAGAGAGTTTGGTGCAAGTATCAAAGTGATCCAAAAGACATCTGTCATAGTGCCTTCACACCAGATGAGGATAAGGCGTCAAGCATGAGTGATTTACATGTTAAGTCAATGCAAAGACGCGAATAGACATCCTGCAGTGCGATTCACGCAAATGAGGCAACGCGAATGAAGCGTTTTGCGGGTTTGACGCGATTAATGCACAATTGGCTCAAGTTGAAAACTTTAGACATTCACGGCTCGTTAACCAATCAGGAGCTTGCTTTTGTAGGGTCATGATTATGATGTAGTGTCTGCAGTTGGTTGTCTCAAGGTGGACACCGTACTGACACCGGACAACAGCTCATCAAACTGAGCTTTGCTCAGTCGGAAGCATCGCTGAAAGCTTCCATCATCCAGGTAGCTTATAGTTTCTGGAGGAGTTGATGAACTCACAGAGCTGGGTGCGCTCAGACACGGTGTCGATTGAATCTATGCTGTTTTTTGCCGGTGAGACCTGTTACTAAAGCTGTTTTCTTGTATGACGAGTGTTTTCATCCCTGCAGATCGACTGGTTTGGTTTGGACCTAAACTGATTTACAAGAGTACAAGGTTTATTTTTCGCGATTCAGCTCATAGCTGTCATATATGCACTATTTTAAATTACCATTTTGAGCTGTTATGTCAACGGTAAATGTGCGATTCATGGCGAAATCGATATCGAAACAAAGACTGCATTCACGGTCCAACACGGACACTTTCTGTTTACAATTACTGTGCTTTTTATCACTATAAGAAGGTTACAGAACAATTTTGAGGGCAAATCTGTCAAAATGACTGACATTTACCGAACGTGACCTGATATCTGATATCTATGACAAACATCCCGTCTAAAAAATCTGCCTTTTTTATTTTTTAAATAGCTGCATCATGCATGACATTTACCACACATTTTAGCTGTGCATCAGGTAAGGACTTAACACATTTGATCATGTTCTTCACAGTCAGAGATTAAGCCAAAATAATTAAAAGTTATTTCCGTTTGGTGAACTAATATCAACCCTATATCCAGTTTATGCAAAAACTTTATTAAAGAACAAAGTGAACTAACTGATGTTTTTTTTTTATTTAAAGGAATAGTTCACCCAAAATGAAAAATAACTCCAATTTAATCAAGTGTCTTTCTACTGTTGAAAACAAAAAAGATTCTTTGAAGAAAGCTGAAAACCTGTAACCATTGACTTAGTAGGAAAAACAAATACTATGGAAGTCAATGGTTACAGGTTTCCATCTTTAAAATATTTTATTTTGTGTTCAACAGAGGAAAGAAAGTCAAACATGTTTGGAACAAGTAAAGCCTGAGTAAATGATGACAATTTTCAGTTTTGGGTGAATCATTACTTTAACGTTATAATAGTTTCTCTCCCTTTTGAAGTTCAGGGTCTGCCACAGGTTTCCTGGAGTAGGACCATATTAGAAGTGATTTTTACTGTATAAAATACACTATGCATTTGGAGGGTCTCTGTAAACCATGTATACAAGCAATGTGTGTCTGTGCATTTGTGGTATACAGTGTATTTATTATATTTAATAACTTTAAACTTATATAAATTGTAAGAGTTTACAGGGATAGTGTACATTTCTGAAGTGTTCAGTCAGTTTAAAATTTGTGTCAATTTCTTGCAAAGGTAGATGGCTGCCCTTGAATGAAGAGTCTGTGCATCCAGAACCAACAACATCTGACAGATTTCTGCAGGAACACGACTGTCTGTCCTTTGCTTTCACTGCCTAGGCATACACAAAAAAGAAAAAATGTACCAAAATGCACCAGCTATAACATAGTTACTTTTTAGCATATGGGATTGAAGATAGCTTGAGTGCTTAGCATAACACTAAACTAATGAAACAGCTTCTTTAGATTATGCAAGTTTTTTTATCTAATGAATGCTAGGGGGAAAATATTTGTTTGTCGTGAGAATCAGCTTTTTAAAAAATAAATAAATAAATAATGATAAATCCTACAATCTTGCTCAAAGACACATGCAATGTCTCCCGTGAGCTTAAATGGATCTTGGAGTGTATGATATAGATGAATATGTTGTTTCTGACTGCTAATATGGGCAGTGTAAACTAACCCCCATGTTTCTCACAGAAACGCTGCAGGTAAAATTATGATTTCTGACATCTGCTGTTTGCATAAAATCCATGTTAGTCGTTTAGCAATGACACTAGAGTTACCGGGCAGACAGAAGCCCTGCCTATTTCACGCGCGAATGACGTGAGTAAACTCAAAATGTTCACGTGTCTATTTACACGCGAATAGTACGATTTATTTGTGCATACAGCGTCTGGTGTGACCACAGCATAACTCCTCCTAATCCTGTGATACAATACAAATTTGACACTCTCAAAATACTTAAAGGGATAGTTCACCCAAAAATAAAAAAATCGGTCATCATTTAATCACCCTTTACTCGTTTCTTTCTTCTGTTGAACACTAAAGAAGATATTTTGAAGAAAGCTGGAAACCTGTAACCATTGACTTCCATAGTATTTGTTTTTCCTACTATGGAAGCCAGTGGTTACAGGGTTTCAGCTTTTTTCTTTTGTTTTCAACAGAAAAAAGAAACTCATAAAGGCTTGGAACCACCTGCGCGTGAGTAAATAGTCATTTTTGGGTGAACTATTCCTTTAAATATTTGAAGGTCCTATGTATTTGCTTTGTACATGCTTTATTGAAATGTAGTTCTTTTTCTCAATAAAACTATATATTTGGATAATTTCTAAAAATAAATATTTATTTAATATGTACATCTTTTTCATAAACTTGCTTAAATCATGTACACCTATTAGCCAGTATATGTTGGATAATTTATTTTAAGTAACATCACCTACTGTATATATGTCTCGTTTTAAAAGGCATATGGAAAAATAATCAATGATTCGAACTGAACTGAAATCAGTTTAACTAACAGAAATGAAAATCCAATAGTGCCATTGTTCACCTCATTAATATTTAAATATTAAACTTTTTTTTCTCCATACCAGAAGTCTTGTCTGTGTGCTGTTCATTATCCAGCGCTGACTGTAAGCTCTGAAGAAACAGTAAATGTGTCAGGAGCAGGTGACAGGTATGTTTAAAGGTCCCAAGAAAATTAATATTATGATTTTTTTTAGATGTTAGTATCAGCATTGTTAGATTTAAGGGTCTCTATAATCGAGCTCAAAACAGTGACAAAATTAGCGTTTAGAAGATATAAACCTGATAAAAACATCCAAAGATTGCAGTTTGTTACTTCCACCTAAATCAGGTGTGCCCAAACTGTTTCGTATGAAGGGCCAAAAACCAAATATCATTGATGGCTGTGGGTCGAAGATAAATATACCATATACTATTTACATCGAAGTTGCCATTTGTAATTTCCTAATTTATTTCATAATATTGAAAAATAAATAGTAGACATTACTTTAAATCATATTAACTGATGCAGTAGAATTTTTAAATTATAACTTATTGTGATTAAAAGTATAAACAATCACATTTATAACATAGTGGAGTTCAATGCTGCCTTTGCCTTGATTTGCTCACCAAAGTCTCTTGCATTGTTCTCTATGCGTCGTATGTACATTTTCAACTAAATCTGATTAATTTACACCATTTAAATTGAAATGTTTAATTTCAGATAACTATTTGGTAGCTTAACAGTAAAACAAACAAATAAAAGTTACATTAAATGTGAAATGACCATTTTTCAACCATTCTCAGATGGAATGCATAGTTTGAGCATCTTTGACCTAAATGGATCAACAATTTTTTTGACATCACTTCAATTTTGACAAATCAAATGCTCTCTTTTATCTGACATGCCCCTCCTCCTTTAAGACTCTTTTTCATTTGATGCGCTTGAGCGCAGTCATTCTCACTGGCAGAGCTGTGATTAAAATCTAAAAAGCTATTGGCTGTTCTTTAAAGGGGAGGAGCTACACTGTCCCAGTCTCTCTTCATATTTCAGTTGGAATTACATCAAACATTGAATAAAAATGCACATTTTAATGTACTTTACAGGAACTTTTCACGCAGCAGACAGAAGCATCACATTAATCTTTATCTCTTTACATAGTTTTGCTGGAGCGATGATGGTTGGGATCCTGCAAGGTCTGCACACTGACAGCTGTGTCCAGATGGGACTCCTGGCTGCCCGCAGGTCTTTGTTGTCTCTGCATCCAGTAGATCCATCGCTGACGGCAGATGCCATCCGTCCAGAGAAGTCCCATTTTCAGCAGTGGTCAAAGCCTGCATTTATGTGGATGGAGGATTGAAATACGATCTGAAAAAGAGCAGGCTGTACATGTAGGGGCTGGCAGGTTGTGTGGGTTTTAATGCAAAACAACTCAAGCTGAACGTTAATTGGAGTTCAAATTAATGGATGTAATCCTCCATTACTTTCTATAACTTCTGTTGGCTGTGGACAGTTTTAGAAATATGCAAATTCTACCTCGTAATAATGGTGAAATATTTTGGGCTTTTTACAGCATTATTATTACGTATACACATTCATAAAGTACATAGGTGCTTTTTATTACTGATTTTTAATTATGTCAAAAAATGTTTGTAGATTGCACTTTACATTTTGGGAATAAAGGATGAAATGGTTTTATCATTTAAAATTTAGTGTTTTTTGTTTAATTTGTTAGGAAAAATAGCATCACTTAAAATATACAATATTTTCAAAATGTGTTTTATGAACGAGTTTTAGGTCTTTGGTTATCATTTAGTATAGTTTAATAGTTTTATACTAAATAATGAAGTACTTTAAATGTGCAAATTAATTACCATTTAAATTGAACTTCAAACTAATTAATTTAGTATCACCGAGATGAGATCACTGTTGGTTTTTATTAATATTTGACTTAGATTTTGTTGTTTAACTCTTTGCCAATGTTTTAGTTATTGTATTTTTGTATTAGTTTTTTTAATTATGTCTACATAGTTTTTATTCATGTTTATTTTAGACTGTTATTTTAGTACACAATGTTTTACTGAGTTTTTTTATTTCTTTCTTTTTTATTACATCTAGTTTAGGCAAATGTAGTTTATCTATTTCCACTCCCAGACGTTCTGAAATTCTGGTTTTGAATTTTAGGATATTGAATTTGATGTTCTGAATTTCTACATCTTGAAAACTGTATTTTTACAAACTGGATATCTGCAGTCTGTGAATTCAGAACACAAAAAATCTGAACTTTGAAAATACATCTATAAAAATTCAGCCTTGAAAAATTCCTTGTCTTAAATTTCATTTATCTGGGGTCGCCACAGCGGAATGATCCGCCAAATTATCCAGCACGTTTTATGCAGCGGATGCCCCTCCAGCTGCAACCCATCTCTGGGAAACATCTACACACACTCATACACTACGGACAATTTACCTTACCCAATTCACCTGTACTGCATGTCTTTGAAAGGTGGGTGAAACCGGAGCACCCGGAGGAAAACCACACAAACGCAGGGAGAACATGCAAACTCCACACAGAAACGCCAACTGACCCAGCCGAGGCTCGAACCAGTGACCTTTTTGCTGTGAGGCGACAGCACTACCTACTGCGCCACTGCGTCATCTGTCTTAAATTTCAGATGTTCAATATTCAAGTTATGAAATTCAAATAAAAAAAGAAAAAAAAAAATTTTTTACGGCATATAAAAATCCAGATTTATTAAATTACAATTGTTAATAATTCAAATTAACACAATTCAAATTCAGATTGTTTTGGCATATAATACGAACTTATGGCTAAGGTCGCATGGTGAAAGTTTACATTTATCACACATCTGAAACATTATATATATATATATAAATAAAATAATTTAAATGAAAAATATTTAATGAGTAATGGATTGATAACATTTTATCAGTAAGTAAAGTAGCCTACTTCTCAATCGGAAAATGTATCTATTTACAGTTTTTCTCAGTCGCTTTTGTGCATTTCTCACAACACTATTTACATTTGCACAACAGTTTATGCATTTCTCAAAACAATTAGTCATTTGTGCACATCATAGTAGCAGTTTCTCATTCCTTCCAGCAAATTGCAAATGCTTTTGGTCATGCATCAATTGCTTTCATACAACTCTCTGCTGTTTGTAACATTATCATTTGCTTATGTCATGACTGTCAAAATTAACTAAACTTGTGAATGCTGAATAGTCATTCCATATAAAACTAATAGTCCTCATTTCATTACTTGAGTCATTACATACAAAAATGTTGAACTAGTTGTCAAAATCTGTCAAGCTCATTTTATTTAAAAACTTTAAATCTTTTTTTTTCCGAAAATATCTTCTAAATTGAACATTTTCATGAATGATTTACAGACCTGTGTATGTTGTAGGTTCAGTTCCAATATGTACTGCAATATTGTTTACAGTTGTGCACAGCTCTACCCAAAGGAAGTTTGTTGTAAATAAGGGTGTATTTATTCTTTTGCACAATGCTGTAAATAAATTTGAATTGTAAAGAGCATCTGCAGTAAAAATGTGAAAAATACACATTCAGTGTCTTATACTCAGATACCTCACTAAATGCAGCGATGTCTAACTTTACTGTAGTTTTCAAATGACTGTGCAAATAGTATATAGTGCTGTCTTGAGCATTTTCAGGACGAGTCAACAAAATCTGACTTTTATGCATTGGTCCTAATTAACATAAACTGTCATAATGAAAACATGACAAAGCCATTTGACCATCTTGTTCATAAACAATGGTGGGAGGACTTTTCATCTTAATGACACTGACACTTTCATTGACATGAATACTTGCTTTTGAGGAATGAGCTATCCATTTTGAGCAAGTGACACGCTTTTGCAGGTTATCCACTAGGTTTTGCAGTTTGTACTAATTGTTTTGAGAAATGCATTAACTGTTGTGCAAATGTAAATAGTGTTGTGAGAAATGCACAAAAGCGACTGAGAAAAACTGTAAGTCGCCCCTTGTGGCAATTCCAGTACATCGATGAGTTGCTATCATACTTTTAACAAAAATAAACTCCATCTCCCACAATGCATTTCGCATCTCGCGCAAGCTCAGTGAGAGGCCACTGTTACTGTATTCCCTCCTCATTTCAATGTAAGATGGTGGTAAGAATCTGCTACCTAAATAAACAGTAAAACTGAGTAGGAAAACATCTAATCAATACTGAACATCTGAGCTGTGGAATAGTGCTCAATCCAATTTATAAAACGGGTAAACCTGATCAGTTGAGAGGCAGAAACCCCCGCCTAAACTTGAGTGGAATCCCTGCAATACAGGACCAGCTAGTAGAAGTGAGTACCCTGCAAAACAACTGCTTTAATCGCGATCAGTGCACCCGAACATAGTTACTTCAGCGGTAATATGTGTGTATATATGTGTTAAATCAAACTAACTCTATGGTTAAAACGCAAAACTCAGGGTTTAAGTAAAGCGTGAAGTTAAAGGTGGACAGGCGGCGGTTCCTCCTCTAGTCGCCGGGCCGATCAGTTAGGAGAGCTGCAGGCTTTAGTTTAGTGTAGGCCGCAAAATAAAAACGTCCTGAAAACACTCGTTGTTGATAAAATGTGTGTGAGGAAAGTGGTTTTTGTCATGGCATAACCTTTTTAAATTATTTGCAGCTTTAAATGTGTGTGTTGTTGCTTGTGGACGAGTAAAACCAGTGTTTTAAGCGTTGTGTTATGTGCCGCACGTCAGTTGAAGTCTCTCCCGGCTGTTGGAGACTCCTGACCGGCTTTCAGCACCACTGACGCGCCGCTAGACATTACTGATGTGAGTTGTCAATTATTAGGATTTTCGTATCGACGCATATATATTAAAACAATGATTTAATCAGCTGTTTGTTGTATTAACGGTATTTTGAAACAGAAACGGGCTCTACGGAGGAGTACGAATATAGACAATAAATCTGTCACCATGCAAAAGATTGGAGTGAATGTTTAATATACGTGTTCAATGAAAATAAAATGCAAACGCATGAGTACATGTTAGCAAAGATGTTTTCAAAAGGGGTTGTTGCAATACAAATCTCACTCATGGACACAATACAGACTGATTTAAGTGTTTTGTTCTGAATATAACATTGATTTAGTATTTGTGTGTAGAAACCGTTTACTGTAGTTTATGCATTTTTCATCTGTACATGACTCTGAGTACAATGTGAATCTAATGTGACCCAGTGGCTATTCTGCAAACTCCATACATCAGCATGTTTGTAGACAACTGAACAGACTTGCTATAATGTGAGTAACGTAAAAAGAGTTAAAGGTTCGCCTAATAAAAGGAAATTGCTTTAAATGTACTCATACCCAGGCCTTCTGAGATGTAAGTGACTTTTTGTTTTCTTCAGTAGAATGATTTGAAACTCTGGGTCTTGGTTGTTTAGACAATGCAAGTCAATGGCTACTGAGAGTCAAACACTCATAAAAACAAAACAAAAATATTTGTAAAAAAACAAAAATATTAAAAACAGTATCTCCAGTAGAAAATGTATCCAAAGATGCCATTTAAATTGTAAAGAAATCAGTGTATTGTCTTCAAAGGTGAAAAAATATGTAGTTTTTTACCCAGACATTTAAAAAGAACATATTTTAGAGCAGTAACCATATTATTGTGGTGATATTATTATGCAAGGGTATCATACTGTCAGAATCTTATAACGGCCCATGCCTAAAGGAAACAGACCTGAGTGTATTTGTGAATTTATGCCCATCTCTTTAATCTGATGTGTATTAGCTTGATGTTTTGTGTTTCTATGAGGTGACTGATTGCTGTGCCACAGTTAAGTGGAGTTATCTCTTACCTTTGGCTTTTCATCAGCACCTTGGCTGACCTGCCAGAGACTTTCCCCAATTTGCCGTGTGATAGGATGTCCCGCAGTCCAGAGCTGAAAGAAGACCCCATGGAGTGCCCACTATGCATGGAACCGCTGGAGATTGATGACGTCAACTTCTTCCCCTGCACCTGCGGCTACCAAATCTGCCGTTTCTGCTGGCATCGTATCCGCACAGATGAGAATGGCCTCTGCCCTGCTTGCAGAAAGGTAAGAAGCTGCTTGAATTTGTTTTTATCATAAGTTTATAATGATTCTGCTGACTTCTGCTTGTGCATTGCATGTTGATAGCCTTTGTCACTTATTATATAATAATACTTTTTTTTATATTTATAAAGAATCTTTAAAGCTGCCTCTCAAAGTGTAGTCCAAAATGAAGCCATCAGCAGATTGTAGTAGATGCTTAAACGGCAACATAAATATAAAAGTGTAAAGGGCCTAAAACTGAGCCCTGAGGGACACCTGGGACCTGTTTCAGAAAGGAGGTTAAGTGAAAACTCAGAGTATGTTAACCCAAAAATGAGAGAAATTCTGGGTTTTCCGTTTCAAAATGGCAGGTGTGTCAAACTCAAGAAAGCAGGGTAAGTCAAGCCTGTTCCTAAAAGAAAGGTAACTTTTATTCAGAGTCAGTTACCATGGTAATTTACCCTGTGAACCTAACCTGGTCAGGAGCAGGTTTTATTCTCTAAACTCTGAGTTTCTATCAATGTCCTCCCCTTTTTTAAAGTCGAAGCAGTATTTCTTGCATTAGCCTTAATAGTGCCTACATTTTAGTCACACAAAGTTACGAGAATGACTTGACCTTTTTTGCGATAAATTACAATTAGATTCAGTAGTATAGTTTTAAGTTTTACCTTTGATATTCTTGCAAAAAAGAAATAATTAGCTTCAATTCACTGACCTCCGACAGGGACATGTACTGTAACTAGATTAATGGGATTATTACTCATTCTAAAAACTATTTTTTAGGACTGCTTGCATTCTAAATATCAACCTCCACCACTTGATCAAAAAAAGGCAGACACACAAGTGCACTTTTAAAACTTTTAAAAACTTAAGTTTAGAAATTTTATCTTAAACTGATTAATGTGTGTAAAAGTGGGAACCTTAAATGAAACATTTCCACTGAACATTGAGTTAAGGTTATATGCATTCTTGCTTTGTCAAATTTGTTGCAGAAACTATGCAGTAGCCTATTTAATTTAGTTTAATTTAATGCAATTACATCTGAAATAGCTTCAAAATTATGGCCAATTCCCCACTTTTTCAAGTAAAAAATCCATAAACTTCACGCATTACATTACTTTTTTCCCACGCTAACTGTCTCTGTTACACTGATGCGGTGTGGATGTTGCCATAGTGACTCGTAATATCTGCGCTCCATTGATAATACCTTTTTATAGTCAGGGTGGGTGCGATTAATTCTGAATTAGTCTACTCAGACTTGATTGACCTAACTCAGATCAGCTGTTCTGAAACGACAACCCTTGAGTTTTTAATCTCTCGGTAAATCAACTCAGAGTTCAAGTTTAAACTCTGAGTTTGTTGAACCTACTTACTGAAACAGGCCCCAGAACAAATCACATGCCTATAACCACTAATAGAAATTAACTGGGAATAGTCAGTAAAATAGGATTTGAAGCTGTTCTTGACACACCAAAATCTATGTGTTTAAATGTGAGATTTAAAACAGTGATTCTTAAATGTTGTTGTCCTAATATACTGAAAGTGAAATCAAAGAGTGAATTGTTTTTCAAATTAGGCCTAAACAAAGTTCACATAGAGTTTGTTTGAGGAGTTTGAAACTACTTGCCAAAGGCAATTGTTGACAGGGAAACCTCTGTTTTTATTTTATTTGTTCAGTCTGTTGTGGTCACATGTCTGTGAGTGAAAATATGAACACAGAGAAGCTGCTGTAGTTAAAATTGAAGTGTAAAAAGAAACATCGACACTTATTCTGCTATAAATAAAAATGTTGTGACAGACTGGCCTGTCAAGTATTTTTATGTCAGGAGTAAATGTAAACACTTTATTTTATTCATTTTTATTAAAAGGAGTAATTTTTAAATTAGTAACTATTATATTATATTAGATTAGATTCAACTTCAGTACATTCAACAAGTACAAGGCAACGAAATGCAGTTTAGACCTAACCAGGAGTGCAATAGCAGCAATTGCAGGATATAGGGATAAGTTGTAAAGTGCACAAGAGACTTTTTTGTAGGTATTGACATGTTTGATGTGTGCGCCAATTTTCTTACATTTGCGTGAACGTACGTACGATTGTACATAGCTTGGGGGCCAGTCCGTCAAATGTGCATAGGTGGCACTGTCGAGCCATTTTGCAACACCCACTTCCGAAACCTATAACAAATGTAAATTTTCACCACCGTAGGTGCTCGGTCTCTAATTATAGAAAAACTATGAATAATATTTACAGATGGATGTACTATAAACATTATTTATAGGTTATATTAACTATGAACAGAGATTAACAATAGATGAATATATGTATAGGTTGTTATTAATAATCACAAGTATGAAGATAGATACAAACATATTTACACAGAGCTCGAAATCAACTTTTTTACTTGGTGCTCCCAACTTCAAATATTTAGCAGCACCAGAAAAAAATTTAGGAGCACCCACCAAAAATGAATGAGCACCACTGCAAATTGTATATTTAGGGATTTTTTGTATTTAAAAACAACATGAATTAGGACTAACAAAAAACAGAAACAACAATCGGACTAATTCTGTGATGACTTACTGATTTTTGTGCAATAATTCCAAAATTAATGTCTGCTAATTATAAAATATTATTGATGATGATGATGACAATAATACTTACAGTGAAATACTATGTCATTATCATGCTGCTTGAATGAGAGTTATCTGCTATAAAAGGTCCTACTGTTTCTTCATGAAAAGTAAATCTATGGTTTGCATCAAACAAAAATGAAGCATTGCAGTAAGAAATATTTATTTTGCACTATTGTTTTAAATGCATGTCAATTTAATAAATAATATTTCTGCTATAAAACAAACGAAAGATTATAAGAAATCACTTAATTCAAGGCTGAAAGCTGCAAAGCAGTCATCAGTAATTAAATAAAAAAATAATATATATATATATATATATATATATATATATATATATATATATATCTCAAGAAAGAATGGGCAAAAGAAAGTAATAAAGGTCTCACTTCTGCCACTTATTAAAAGTTTTGGTTTGGGTTTGTGTCATTGTAAATGCTCAGTCTTGTTATGAGCTGATTTACAGTTTTTCTGTGTTTGTGGAAAAAGCAGGCGAGTCAGCCGGTCTATTGTTGAGGATTCTCGCGATGACCACCGGTGCAATATCGTTCTTTGTTATGAGCCGCAGATTCAGTTCAAACTCAATCAAGGCAAGCTTCTTTGGCGATGATGTGTACAGTGTTAGATTTTACATTTAGCGGACATTTGCGCTGAACACGCAGTGAATGCAATACATCGAGATTCGGCCACCTTCTTCGAAAACACTCGATTGATCTTGGCTGGCGGATTAATATTCACCACATGATCGCTGTCATCGCCAACATTATTTGTACCTTTAGGTGGGGTTTGCAAACCTGTGTACTTTTCACTCTTCAGCAGTTTGCATTTCCCACGGTCACAAAAGCTCCTTGTCATCTGACAGCGGAAAGCCTTGAGTGATTGATAGCTAATATCAATCAATATAGCAGCAGGGAAGACAGATTTAGCATGTTTTTAGAAAAAATCAAAACTACAACCATTATATGCAGTCTCACAAATGCTCCCAAATATATTTCAAGAGTTCCCACTTAGATATGCTTGGCATTTAAGCAGGTTTGGCATGCTGTCCCGGGAGAGAACCCTGAGCTCGGAGATACTTGAGCTCAAGGCTCCCGCCCGGTCAATAAGCATATCAGGGGATACGAGATCAGGTAGGTCTCGAGAGCTCCCCTTAGAAAAAGGGAGGAAAAGGAGGAGATGGGGTGGAAGGGGGGATTCTTCCAAACCGAAGATAGAGCAGTAAGGAGAAAATGATCCATATATAGTAAGCTTGGATCGTTCTGATTGGATTATTACTGATTACAGATGAGAAGCCAGACGTGCTCAATCATATCACGTACTCCTCTCGAAATTAGTTTGTGAAACTTCACTATGAGGTCACATAGGTTAAATTTTGGGCACATATGCGACCAAAATGGTCACAATTCGAGCCCTGTTACAAATGTGTATGTGCAGTGGATATGTACAATTCAAGATGAATCAATGCAACAAAGTAAAATGAATATGTTCAATTTTTATTTGGGTAAATATTGCAGTAATTTATGGGGAGGATAAGTTATGAGGAGAGCATGTGGGTGTATGAGGAGGGAGGGCAAAAGAGTCAGTTATATGTAAAAATAATGAAATTTTTAAAAATAAATTTAATTAAAACTTAAAAGCCCCCATCCACACACTCTTGTTTTGTTCCAAACCTAAAAGACTTTTATTTATCTACAACACACACACACAGCACACACACAGCACACGCACACACACACGCGCACGCACACGCACACGCACACACGCACACGCACACACACACACAGCACACAGCACACACAGCACACAGCACACAGCACACACACACAGCACACACACACACACACACACATACAGACCATTTCAATGTGGTCATGTTATTGGCCCATGAACATTTTCTGCTTGTTGTCAAACTATTTCATAACTATAACAAGAGGCAATTCAATCAATCATGACTTAACATTAAAACAGCTGTCATAACATTATTGATCAATATGTGGCGCTTTTTAGATTCTCAGAAGCTATGGAAAATAAAAATGTAAAACAGGAAATACGTTAGGACCATTGTTATTGTTTACTTCCCCCTAAAATGGTTCATATTTTTATGAAATCTGAGAGATTTACCTCCTATGAAATATGATGTTGTATATGATGTAAAGTTATCAAATCCAAGTCTTCTGAAGAGGCATGATTGCTTTCTATGAACACATTTCATTTAATATTTATTCACATAAGAGCACAGATTTGACCACATCCATGTAGCTCATAATATCTAGTAAATGTAAGCTCAAGCTTGTGTGCTTAATGAGCAAGTTGTTCTTTATCATCAAGTCTTGCACTATCTTTCTTAAAGTATCAATGATAGAATGGATGTTCAAAGAAATGACAGACATCTCTCAAGTTTAGTGTTGCCCACTTAGCAACGTTGTTGCAAGATTTAGTGACTTTTCAGACCCTGTTAGTGACTTTATTTCAAAATGGCACCTAGTAACAAATCTAGCGACTTTTAGACTAATGTCCTGTGAGTGTGAGGTGTAGCTTTCCTGGTACAGTCAGAACTTTCTCTCCTTCTGTGGCTCTGCTGAGAATTAGATGTGACAAAGACATAAATGGGATGTGAATGTACAGGTTGTGTTTTGATGGATTGATCATATATCTCCTTTGTTTTATATTTAAACAAGCAATTTGACCATTTATTCTTCTCTTGCACTTACTTTACTCACAATCACAGAGCTTTAGTGAAATACCAATATCTGGTTATAATTGAATAATAATTTAATAAAGTTCCTTTATTATGTCTGAGAGACTATACTGTGAATACACTGCACTCTATCGACATTGTTTTACTGCATTCAAGCAATAATACAATTAATTAAACTTAAATATATATATATATATATA
>CAIGQZ010033231.1:1864041-1893071 GCA_903798205.1 Danio tinwini
ATATATATATATATATATTTTTTTTTTTTAAGTAATTATTTTAAATTTTTTAAATAATAGCTTGTACTGTTCACGAATGTTTCATCTCACTGTTATAACAATAATGCATTTAATCACAGTGTTTGTTTATTAAAATTACTGATCAGCTAAATCGTATCTGTGAAAAAAAGTATCACTTTATGTGGGATGTAAATGAGAATAGCACAAAAATAGAGTTTTTATCAGTGAGTCATTTGCAATTTGCTGAACAAATGGAAATTCTCTCCCTCAGAGTCATTTCACAGTTTGATTGTGTGATAAGTCTGTTTTGTCGTTCATGCAATAATTCACCTCAATAATCTCTCTCTCTTCAATCATTTCTTAGGTTCTAAAGCGTCCAGAGTATTTTGGCAAGTTTGGCAAAATTCATAAAGTTGTCATCAATAACAGCACGTCATATGCAGGTTCACAGGTAGGAAAAGCTCACTTGATTGCTATGAAACCTGATGCACACAAATCATTAAAGGAGTCCTTTAATTTTTTTGCTAATAGGCTTATTTTACTAGTCCCTATTTGAGTTTTACCATTTTTATTTTATTCAGCCCATCTTCCAGTCTGGCAAGAGCACTTTTAGCTTAGCTTAGCATAAATCATTGACTCGGATTAGACCATTAGCATGCTAAACAAAAAAACACTTGCTAAATTTTTTTTAAAAGAGTTTTGATAATATTCCTTTTTAAAGCTGAAGTTTTCTGCATTAAGACAGACCTAAGCTGATATGGCTTGGAACTATACTCTCATTTTGACATAAAAATCTAATAACTTTTGGCTGCGAAAACTACAATGGCTGCAGCAGGTACAGTAATATTGTGATGTAACTACCAAAAACTTAAGCTTTAAATAGGAAATGTATTAAATTTGTAATTTAAATTTTTTTAAGCAAGATGCTAACGGTCTAATCCGATTCAATGATTAATGCTAAGCTAAAAAATTCTCCTACCAGATTTCGAGATTGGCTAAATAGATAAAAAAAATGTTGAAATTCAACTGGGAGTTGTAAAATTATATATATATAAAAAGTGAAGTGTTCCTTTAAGACTTAAAGAGATAGTTCGCCTAAAATGCACGTTTTCTCAGACTAAAGTGGTTCTAAACTTATTAATTCATTTTTGCTTTTGAACACTAATCAGATATTCTGAAGAATGTTGGGGAAAAACAGCCATTGACTTGCATAGCATATGGAAGTGTCAATAACTGTTTTTTCCCAACATTGTTCAATATATCTTCATTTGTGTTCAAATTCAAACGGGGTTTGGAACAAGTAAATGAGTCAAAGAAACAAGAGGATAAGTAAATGACAGAATATTTTTTTGGGGGTAAACTATCATCTTAAGGCTACAGCAAAACAGTAGAATTAAAAAACGTTTGTATTTTTTCTTTTGGCTCCACAGGGTCCTAGTGCTAGTGCCTATGTAACTTACATTCGTTCAGAGGATGCCCTTAGAGCAATACAATGTGTAAACAATGTCATAGTGGATGGTAGAACGCTCAAGGTAAGTGCTAAGCCATCAGACAGATGTAATCTGTTTACACAATATTTTCATGTCAGGGCTCCAGACAGTAAGTAAATGGATGCATTATGCAATTTTTGTTCACTTTGTTGGCAGTTTTTACTGGTGCTACTAGCATTTTGTCTTGTCTGTTGCATCTGAGAAACATTAAATATCCGAAGGAGAACAAAACAGCAGTACTCGAATTGTTCGAACCATTTTTTAACCTAAGCGTGAATGCGTAAAATTGCGGACTAATTTCCAGTTTGCTACATAGTTCCAGTCACAAACCACTAATGTCAGATTAAGATCATTTTTAAATTAGAAAAGGATAATATTAGATTAGATTAAAAAGGTTTGAAATGAGAATAATGTCACTGACATTTTCCGCAGCACTGATGCCGAAAAAACAAAAGAATTGTGTTTCAGACCACTATTCATCAACATTTACTATGGGTTACTAGTAGCTAACTGTAAACATGATAATATGGTAGAAATGCAGGATATTCTATTATGTTATTATTATTTAGACGTTTTAAATGTGTAACAGAATACAACTGCAGTATATATATTTTTTCTACATTTTTGGTTATTATTTTGAATGTAGTTATTTTAGTTTTAGTTAAAAAAAATTTAACGTTTCTTGCCAGCTAGCCAAAATAAAATACTTTATACATTTTATACACTATACATTTTAATTATGCTACTTTTATCATGGTCATGTAGTTCTTGTGGTACTCATGATTAGGGCCAGACGGAATCTGCAGACGTTTTTTGCTATTTCTGCAAGGAATTTTGGTAAAAATCTGTGGATTTCTGTGGAATTATTTTGGGAGTATCGTAACTAAAACCTTAATATGTAAAAAAAAAAAAACATTTTTTACTTTTATGTAATGTTTAAAATGCAAATCCAATTAGATTCACTTTATTTGGTAAACAAAGCAAGTCTCTCATATAATATATCTACTAAAAGACAGAAAATATTATGTTACAAACTGCATTGTACATAAATCAGATGAACATTTTCATATTAGTCGATAATATTACTGTAATTAATTTAAAAACTGAATAAATTTAGATTTACACACATTTATCCAAGTAAATGTACAGAATTAATGATGGGCTAAAAATCTGCGGAATTCTGCGGAAAATTTGCCGTGTGGGCCTACTTATGATCCACAAATGTATAAAAAATTTTATTGTTAAAATCTGCCCAATTTGAGCTAATCTGCATCCTACAACTCAAGCTCTCACTACTGTCAAATTATTAATATTACACAATACATCTGTAGACGTTGACATCAGTGCCATTGCTCTTAATTGATGGTCTGGAGCCCTGTATATAATGTTAGTGAGCAATATTTATTTTGCATTCTGTCACAGTATCTGTCATCTTTTGATATTGGTTGTTATTGTGCTTTGTTTGAAGGCTTCATTAGGTACAACAAAGTACTGCAGCTACTTTCTCAAAAGCATGCAATGTCCTAAACCAGACTGCATGTATTTACATGAACTGGGGGATGAAGCGGCTAGTTTTACAAAAGAAGAAATGCAGGTGAGCGCACATCTCTACACCTGATACCTTCAATGTAGAAATTGAATTTGTATGTCTGATTTTCTTGTTCAACAACTATGAGTAATTTTTGTTTTCAGGCTGGGAAACATCAAGAATATGAACAAAAGTTACTCCAAGACCTTTACAAAGCAAACCCCACCTTTTTACAAACCTCAACATGTGGGGAGAAGTCAAAGAGCAAACCCAATTCCACTCAGCGGTGTGTTGCTGTTTTTTTTTTCTTTTTTTTTTTCATAACCTCACACGCTCAAATAGACAGCCTCATTTTTCAGTTATTGTATTGTATTAATGTTCAGTGTGATTGTATTTTCTATCTTTCAAATCATTTCATTTTCAGGCCCAATAGCACCAATAAAGAAGGGTGGCCCTCATTACAGAATTATGGGAAAATGGTGAACGGTTTAACCACAGAGCATCGTAAGTCTCCTCCTCTATTAGACTGCCTAACAGACTCAGATCACATGACCCCAGACGAACCAGACCTTGAACTGGGAACAGAGCAAAACACAGGCCTCCCACCCTTTCCATCAGCCTTAGAGCCTACCAGGTATGACAATACAGCAAGTGACTCCTAATTATTATTTTTCTTTGTTGGATGTATGAGTGCATTGGTGCATGCTTATCACTCTTTCTCATTTCAGTCCAATTGACAAACCATCAGAACCCATAAGTATAGGAAATGGGGAAAATATATCACAGGTAAGTGCTTAAAAATTCAGTGTATAAGGGTGTGTTCACACTTGTAGTTTTTGTTTTTTAGACCAAAAAATTGTTTACATAATCATTTTTAAAAGCCATGAAACCCCCCCTCTTTCGGTTCAAGTCTACCTCACATTTTATTTTTTATTTTTTAAATGCTCCGAGATAGACATGGAGCTCTGCGAGCAGAGGGAGGAGTGAGTGTGGCCAGCAGAGCAGGGGAAAAAGAGGGAAGCGAACAACTGTTGTCAGTTGGCTCACAAAATGAGACACAAAGTGAGACCCATGATTTTATAGTTTACAAAGTAAAAAAATAAACAGTAATTTAATGTCCTGCTACATTTGTTATTTGTAATTTCATATACACCTAACCACAATTTGTTATATCATCATAAAGATAATCGTGTTTATATAAACACTATAAATGAGGAAGACTTCTCTCCTTAAACCCCGGGTCTGAATGCAGACACCGTGGATTGCAGTGCAGCAGGTCTCTTGCCCTGTCTATTCCAACCATAAACCCTGCCGGTAATCTGGAGGATTTTAAACATGGGTGAACACAGCAGCACTGATATAGGCGATGTGTCTGAATGGTAACGAACTCAACTGATAAAATACAAAGTCCGCCATTCTCCAATTCTTGTACAGCTCTCCCGACAAAAATGTTTGCTGCAAACCAACATCTTTGCTGTATCAGCCTTGACAGCATCGCAGAGAAAAACATGCAACAAACCCCGTGGAAACACATTCGAGACAGCTTGGCAGGTCTGCCTCGCCTCCGGAAAGCACATGATCTCATGAATAATTAAGAAGCAGGCTCTTCTTATAGAATAAAAAAAACTCTGCTATGAATAATAATGAGAAACTGATGCGTCATCACGACCTTAGCAGATGAGCGCTACGTCACCGGTTTTAATCCTGCCCCAAAAAAGATTCTAAACCCGGAAGATGAAATTAGCTGACAAAAGATCAAAATTATCCAGTTTATCTCACAATTAAAGCTGACAGGTGCTAACGTTTTCTTTACTGATGCTCAACACACACAAATTTGTGTACTCAAGGGTGTCTTGAACCTTTAAGGCTGAAGTTAAAGTGGTGTTATATTAAAAAAAAATGGTGTTATATACTAGGCAAATTTATTTTTCTTTTATGGCAGGCTTATAAAACGTAAAGGAGTCAAAACAGCACAAGTTTTCTCGCAAAAATCTATTGATCTGTAAGTGACAACTTTGTAGTTATTGGTGTAACAGATCACAGTTGATTCGTTCAGATCTAGGATCGGCACACATGTGACTTGCAGATTATTAATGACTTTTTTTTGTAGATTCATCCTAAATTTGTAGAGATAGTTACTTACAAAGTTTGAAAAAAATCTAATAGCACAGAAGTACCGGGATAAATAAGTTTATAGTTCAGATATAAGCACTGACGTTTATGGTAAAAATTTAAATCACAGTTTAAGTTGACACTCAAGTAAGGGTAAGTTGTAGCAGTCATCAAAAATGGGTTTTCTGAATATTTCTTCAAAAATTATACATCTAGAGGTTTTTTTATAAATGAGTTATTAAGTCAATCGAAAATTAGACTATACAAAAAATTTGACTATACAAAGGGGAAAAAATTTTTTCACAGTATTTCACAAATATATTATATATTTTATAATATTATTTTCTTTATTCAGCTAGTTATTTCTTGATTTTATTTGTGTTTAAATGGCAGGTTTTAATTTTTGTGCTTGCAGTACTGTAAGAAATGAAAAGCAAATTCCATTAGTCTAGACTCCTTTTTCTATGACTTGAAAACCATAATGTGATTTGAATTATAAGATTTGTAAACCGTTACACAACTACTTGTGATTATGGCAGGAAACATTGTTTTATTTAGATCACTTTGGAATGTGCTGCATTTAAATTTGTCAAACTGAGGAGGTTTATTTGAATATAAAATGAGACTAATCTTTTTAGTCGCCTTGGTCCAAGTTTTTGGATGAATTTTTTACACTTATTCAAACTAACTACAATAACAGCAATCACACCAGTCGAGTCAAATCTGCTAAGTGTGAACACACCTTAAATTGTCATGTTTCTTTTTTATTTATTCGTCTGTTTGTATTTGATTTGATAGACATCAAGTAGCGATTCCCCTTCTCCTCCACCTGGCCTTACTAAACCTAGCCTCGTCGTGCCCATCAGCGTGGCTGAACTCACAGCACGGTCACCCTTCGAGGGGGCCGCAGCAGAGTCTCAGTCTCTTTTCTCAGACAACAGCAATTTCAGACATCCTAACCCCATCCCCAGCGGCCTGCCCCCCTTTTCCAATTCACCACAGGGAGCCTCCGATTGGCCCATGACTCCAGAACCACAGAGCCTTTTCACCTCAGGTAGGCACACATGGAATTGAATTTTGAACCAATAAGAACCCCACTAAGCTCTCTTCTTTGTTGCAGAAACTATCCCTGTGTCGTCCTCAACTGATTGGCAGGCAGCCTTTGGTTTTGGCTCCTCAGCCAAGCAGCAGCAGCAGGATGATGATCTTGGCTTCGACCCATTTGACGTCACACGGAAGGCTCTGGCTGACCTCATAGAGAAAGAGCTGTCAGTCCAGGAGCATTCCCCCCTCTCCCCCAACCCCTCGTCTCATCAGACTGGCCTCCCCAATGGCCAACAGCGCTTTCCTCATCTCCAGCACAGAGGCCTCTATAACTCCTTCAGTCTACCCCAACACATGGCTGCACGTCACCCCTGGATGGGCATTCCTACCCGCAATAACCTCACACACTTGAACCACACAGCCACCGCAGCTGCGCACAGCCATTTCTTAGACCTAAGCATGCCAGCCCAGCACCACAGCACCGGCCTTGGGGGGATTCCTATATCAGGTTAGGGGATGCATCTGTCTTGTACTCTCCAGTTTTTTGTAAAACACCTGTGTGGATCCTAAAACACCTGGTCTGTTGTAGTCCAGTGATACAAATAGTAAATGTGCTTCTCGTATATTGAATTACTTGAAGTACATTGAAGCTGCCATAAAATCAAAACAAATCACCTCTTATAAATCTTCCAAATATGAATGTCTCTTTGAAAATGACTGAGTGTCTTCAGAAAATTGTCAATGTCATTTTCATTTAGTCTTTTCTATTTATGATAAAATAACATGCAAGACCTCTGCTTTGATTACAGTCGTTACCGGAGAAAGCAATATTTTGCTTCTTAAGTGGCTCCTGTTGGCTGAGCACACAGAACACACTATTTAGATATGAATTAGTAAAGCACACCACGTTGCCTTTTGTTGACTTTTAGAGAGCAGTGTGCTGTGCATTTTATGTTGCTAAGCAACCGCTGTATCACTGGTCTTGGTGGTGGACATCGGGTGTTTTTTTCTAGCCAGAGTTGACTTTGCAGGCAAACAGATCTCTCTTTTATCGGAGAGATAATTTTATCGCACAATACCTATCTGATTCTGTATTGTGCGATAAAATTATAAAAGAGAGTGTTGCTGTTGATATTGTTATAATTTTAATATTTAATAATATTGTAAAATTCAACATTTGTGAGTCATACAGCACCGGTTAACTCAAAACAGCAACCACAAGTCTCCTCCATTTTCAAAATTCTCCATAGTTGTCTTGACAACACAAACACTGCAGTGACCTTAATGGAAACCCTGCCTCTGCTTTCATTTGATTGGAGAATGAAAAAGACTTGACTGATGTAAAACGCTTTTGCTGCTCAGAGTTTACTTTTTTCAATTGCGAGCGCACAGCACGCAACAGCAAAAACGTCTAACGTTGTGTTAGGCCCCATACAGTGTACAAAACATTACTGTCAATAGAAAACCATTTAAAAAGTGCCTCTAAGCGCAACAAAATGTGTTCAGTGTGATTGATGCCTAAATCTGCAATTATAATCAGCCTGTCTGATGTTATTCTTCAGAATAATAAAAATAAAAGGTTTTATTTGTTATTTTTCATCATTATTTGCACTTCACTAAATATTAGATTAGGGCTGCATGATTCTGGTTAAAATGAGAATTATTTTTTTTGCTTAAAATCAAGATCGCAATTTGCTCATGATTGTGTAGATGTAAAATAAAGGTTAATATGAGTAGGCTATTATTATTGTTAATTCTCAAACATATAGTAAAACAATAATATTAGGCCTGTGTGTGTAGGTCTACTGTTGGTTAAAATGCTAAATTTTGTGTAGACTGGGAATGATGGACTTGAACAGACTTTAAATATGTCCTAATTGTTAATTCACAGTAAAGTGATGACATCAGAATACAGCTATTCATAATTCTGAAGTTGAATTACTATGTTTGAGACATATTCTTGTCATTTGTCATTGACAACATTATTAGACCATTTTATTCACTGGTAAAATTAAACATTTGTCATGATCAGATTCCCACCTGCATTATATTCATATGATTATTTAAATGATGTGCGCACCGGTTTCACTTTCACTGTCGAGTGTGCTGAGCGTGGCCACCGTCATGGAAAAAAGCATACATGCAAATCCTACTTCCCGTGCAGCTCCCAAACAATCGCTCTGCAACAAACTAAGTTATTCGCAACCTATGTAGGTTCTGTTCACTAAACTAGACATTCGCGACCGTGCGCGTGTCCTCTTAGTTGTAAACAAATAGTTTGTCAGCTCACGTGTGATTTCGCAGCCTTGAATACATCATCACATTAAGACAGAAATTACATTTTGAGGTGAATTGTACCTTATAAATACAGTATGTGACAACTTTAATGCCATTTGGAGGTGTCCATGTTGCTGAGTAATGAATATAAAACAATATAAAGACTTGAGCGTTCGCCTGTACGCTTCTCTCCTGATCTTGAATATATAATTGGCTGCACATAGAAAAGTTGAATTAAGATCGCGTGTAGGGTTGAATCGAGATTGCGATCTTTTTTTCAAATAATTGTGTAGCCCTACATTAGATTAGAAAAAGCTAATGATCTTCAAATGCCAGTTTCTTTAAAGCATGGTGTAAAGGTACAAGATATTAAATTCAAATTTGCTCTTCTAGAAAACAACGGCTCTGTGGAAAGCATTAATGTGAAAGAGTGGCAGGACGGACTACGTGCACTCCTACCAAATATCAACATCAACTTCGGAGGCCTCCCGAACTCTACCTCTTCCTCGTCCTCTTCCTCCACTTCCAGTGTGAATCACATCGGGGTGCCAATAGGCTCGGCTGGAATCTCGCACAGCCTCAGTTGGGACAGTACGGCCAGTTGGATGGACCCTGCCATTATCACAGGTGCGGTTTTGCTTTATAAACCCTCAGAGATCAACTTTCACTCAGTCATTCAAGTACTCATTCATGTCCGTTTTCAATCTCCAGGTATCCCAGCATCCACAGGGAACAGTTTGGACTGTCTCCAGGATGACAATCCCCCACACTGGCTCAAGTCTCTGCAGGCACTCACAGAGATGGACGGCCCACCCAGTTCCAGTGCACTCCCACAGCCCCCACACACTGGCCTCCTAGACGCGGCGGCCCACCTCTCCCTACACAGAGCAGCCTGGGCTCCTTACCTCCCTCCTCCCACACTTACCCCAAATCAGTTCCACTCTCCACCTCCAGGCTTTCAGACAGCCTTCAGACCCCCAGCGCAGACGGCCACAGACATCCTACAGAGTGCCGGTATTGACCGTCACTAAAGACAACCCTTGATTTAACTGCATCACAAACATGAAACTGCAAATGTACCCCTTCCATTAATAACGTAACATAAGCTCTTCTCTTTCTACCCTCTCCATCCTTTTCCCCATCAGGATTAGTTTGTCTGTCGGTTGTTTTAAAGGCACACATACGTTTCTGTATGACGAGCACCATCAGTGCAGGGTAATGATTAAGATGTAGATGCCTGGGAGATTCGGACAGACACTGAGGGTCCTTGTACACATACATGCACCTTCACATATGATTCTGAGGGGGAATAAAGTGTCTGACACTGAAAAGTGCAGAGAAAACCATGAGCACTGATGTGACACGCGACTAATGGCTAAACGGAACGTGCCTAAACAAATAACGTGTCTGATTGGCATCACTTCTTCATCCAAGGTACAGACTATAATTTAATACTGTGAATCTTTACACTTCCTGAATGTTAGGTCTCACCATCCGGCAAAGGTAAGATGTTTGAGAGGTCAATCCTCCTTGGAAAGGACTCCATTAATCAGAGTTCCTTCTTAATCTTAAAGAGGAGCTCTTTTTGGATTCAGGGCTTTGTCTAAAGCCTCTTTGGGGTAGTATGGTGATGTGAGGTTTGACGAGCCTCTTCGGAATGACTACGCTAATCTCATTCCCTTGAAGAGAGGCCAGCAAGACCACTGTGGAAGTGTTTATTGGCTTGCCGATAAAATAAGCCATTCATACAAGGTATGAATCAGGAATTGGGTCTGGAACCTTGGGAAAAATTGGTGATGGTAATAAGAAGACGTGTCAAGGCATGATTGCAGATAACGAGTGTCAAAAACGTGATGACAAACACACACACACTAACATGCCGCCATTCCAAGGCCTTCAAATAATTTCTACTCTTTTGTTTCTCATCTGTGTGGCCATACTAAACAGTATTTATCAAATGCAATCACTCATTCTTTCAGGAAAAAAAAATCAATGTAGACCAACATTTGGGTTTAACATGCTGCTGAGATCATACAAAATAAAAGCGCTAAAAGAGAAAATTTGACCTCTTTTCTGCTGGTCTGGAACAATGAAATCTTAAATAAAAATAAGTATTCAGTGCCTCTGTTTGATTCTCTTTTTTTCTCATCATGGGTAGGACACAGGGATCGTTTTCTTACATGAGGCTTTTTATTGTCCAATGATGAACTTATTGACATTAAAAACAACTACAGCACTTAATGAAATTCATGGTACTTTTACAGTGAAAAGGACTGAATTTGTCTTGAATTTTAAACACGGTCTACTGAACACAAAGACGAACATCAACAACCGCTTCACCAAGGACATGCTGTACTCATGTCAGGATGAAAGCTTTTATACAACTGTACAAATGTGCTTTTATATCAGAGATCCATCATTCGGCACATCAAATAAGAGTCCCAACCATCATGGATTGTGACCTTTGAGTCTTTCAACAGCCTCCATGCTTTTAAAACCCATGACAAAGTCTATACACAAGTTCATGTCAGTCTCCTAACGTGAATCTTTAACACACTGTTCCGTTCTCCATACGAGACTTGGGACAGGAGGTACGGGTTGGTGGTGGAGGCTGAATCGAAGGTGCCAGAGTACAGAAGAACCCAGCAATGAGGGTCAGTCCCAGCCCTCCCCAGGCACTAAACATGGACCATCCGTAACCATGGCTTATATCATCCGGGAGGCTAAAGAGATAACGTGGGTAGCGAGACAATTCGAAGTTGATTCCAGCCACACAGGTGCAAAGAGAGATGATGCAGAAGGTACCTGTTGTGGGACATAATACTAGTTAGTAGATGTTCAAAGGCTCTCAAAACTTTATAAGAGAACAAAAGAAAATTTACATACCTCCCATTAGGAAGAGTAGACCGGCAACATAATGCATGAGGCCTTGTTCCCAACAACATCCCAAAAGGCCAATGGTCCAGCCAAAGAGAATGATGGATAGAGCCATGCCCATGAAGCCAGCTGTCATCCGACGCAAATCTGGGGAAGGAAACATCAAATTAGTAAGGGTTCTGGAGTACCTTATTGCCAAGGTGAGCTTCTACCTGTTCCAGCACACCTGCCCAAAGATTTTTAGTAATCCTGAAGACCTTGATTAGTTTTAGCCAACTCAACTTTGCAGGAATGTTGCAAATCTAGGTACATTAATAGATAATGTTGCTTTAAACTCTACAGGGCCCCTATGTGCTTTTCCTTATGTTTCCTATTTTCTTTATTCCTTATGTGTAAGTAACTCTTAAGACAGAGTTGTCCATTCCTGCACCTGAAGGGGTATCATTTGCCAACATTTATATCCAACCAGACAAAATTCTTGTCGTCGATCCCAGTTGTAAGAGCAACAAATAATAACTTGACCAAGTTGATCATTTGGAAAAGTTGCTGAAGAATCATCTGTTGAACTGCATCCCAATCATCACAAATACTGCAGAAGACCTATTGGAACCCGCATGGACCCAAGATTCTCACAGAAATCAGTCAAGTTTGGTGAAGGAAAAATCATGGTTTGGGGTTACATTCAGTATGGGGCTATGCCAGAGATTTGCAAGGTGGATGGCAACATCAACAGTCTGAGGTATCAAGACATTTGTGCTGCCCATTACATTACAAACCACAAGACAGGGTAATATTTTTCAACAGGATAGTGCTCTTACTCATACTTCAGCCTCCACGTCAAAGATCCTAAAGGCAAAGAAGGTCAAGGTGCTCCAGGATTGGCCAGCCCAGTCACCAGGCATGAACATTATTGAGCATGTCTGGGGTAAGATGGAGGAGGCATTGAAGATGAATCCAAAGAATCTTGATGAACTCTGGGAGTCCTGCAAGAATGCTTTCTTTTCCATTGCAGATGACTTAAGTTATTTAAGCATCAAAACAAACATGCCCATAACTTAACAGGACCTTATCCCCTTTGTGATATTTCTGCGATTGCAACTAGATACGCCCTTTATTGTTGATTGGCTGCAAGTATGTTTTGGCTATCGGTCTGGTACTGATCAAAGGCACTTTTGACAGGCAATATAAATGCAGGATAGTGACCCTCCAGGAAAACACATGGACACC
Organism: Danio tinwini; assembly: GCA_903798205.1. NCBI lineage: Eukaryota > Metazoa > Chordata > Actinopteri > Cypriniformes > Danionidae > Danio > Danio tinwini. Next base: position 1,876,597 of record CAIGQZ010033231.1, read on the forward strand.
AGGTGTGTGATCACAATTACCCTACCATAATGAAATTTAGCAAATCCATTTGTTCGCTTTTTACCCATTTAAGATGGAATACTTTCTACTTTTTTTGAAAATGAGATTTTCCAGCCCAGTCTCACAAGCAAACAACTATTTTAGGGTCCGTTTACTAGCTAATTTGTATATGTTTTCGGTTGTACAAGTCATGGAGGCATGCCATCAAAGATCACCCCTAAACCTAACTGTCATTGCAGGATGAGCAAAACTTACTCAAATGTAGGACTGAGATCATACAAATGAGCCACTAAATCAAAAATTTATGAATTGGTGTTGAGATTGAATTATCAGTGGATTTTGCTGAAATGTGATTGCATCTCATGGCCGAATACTCCACATCAGTATTTCCCAACCCTGTTCCTGGAGGCACACCAACAATACAATTTTGGATGTCTCCCTTTATCTGATCCATTAAATTCAGGTTTTAGAGTCTTCTAATATTCATTCATTTTCTTTTTGACTTAGTCCCTTTATTAATCTGGGGTAGCCACAGCGGAATGAACCGCCAACTTATCCAGCATATGTTTTAAGCAGCGGATGCCCATCCAGCTGCAACCCCTCACTGGGAAACATCCATACACACTTATTCACACATATACATTACGGACAATTTAGCTTACCCAATTCACCTATAGGACATGTCTTTGGACTGTGGGGGAAACTGGAGCACCCAGAGGAAAACCACGAGAACACAGGGAAAACATGCAAACTCCACACAGAAATGCCAACTAATCCAACTGAGGTTTGAACCAGCGACCTTCTTGCTGTGAGGCAATTGTGCTCCCACTGCACCCTAGTCTTCTAATATTCTCAAGTTTATTCATGTGTGTTTAAAAAATGTGTACCGTTAGAGTGCCTCCAGGAACACTGCACTACATTTTAGAGGACCTTAGTGAGGAGCCCTTTTCAAGAGGGCCCATGACAGCACTTGTCTGAAAGGACTGAAAGACTGGAAGGAGCATCTCCCACTTACGTAGAGCATGCCAATCATCTTGCTGGATAGCCTTAGTAATGTTGTAGGAGAGATCCTTTCGCGCCACTGCAGAGGAGGAGTAATAGTACTTTATAAAGGAGCAACGCTCGATAGTTCCTGTAAAGATAAGAAAAATCATCATTTGCATTTACATTCAGACTCGGTGTGATTATCAAAAAAGGATCAACATGATGTAAGGTGGGCCCTGATAGTCAAGGCTTGTGCATATGGATGAGAATCACATTTAGATGAGCAAACTACACAGATGGTGGAGTAAGTATGGCTCATAATCTAAATTAATGTGTCTCAATCTACGTCCCGGAGCACCCTAGCACACCATGTTCAGGTCTCAGAGCTTCTGCAAAGCTGATGAAATATATTAAGCATTTGTAATAAGGTAAACATCCAATATGCTATGCTCAGGTGGGCTACTGTAGGACAAAGTATGAGGACCAGTGGTCTTACTAAAAACTATTATAATGAACTGGAACCAAATGCTTATGTAAAACTAAGATATTTGGAAGTCAGTTGCTCCTGAAATCCAATATTTTGAAAATAAGCATGCCTGTTAATTTGGATATGCAAATGACTACGAATGAAAATGCATTTTACTCCGATGCATCCCTATAGGCCTTGATACATACATACATACACACACACACACACACATATATATATATATACTGCTTGAGTCAAGCTTATGAAATAGCATTCGTGGGTTTTCGTTATTTCAGCATTTGCTTTGCATCAATAAGCCTCAAGAGGATGCTTTTTTTTTTTTACCGTTCTTGATGAGGTCTTCGACGTCTGGGTCAAATCCCACCCTGTAGCATTTGCTCCAGAGCCCCATGTTGGTTGAATTGTAGCGTCTGCTGCACTCATCCGCCGCGCTCATGGCGAACAGCTGCCGCCGGTTTCTAGTGAGCAGCAGTCGGTCTTCCCATCGGTCCAGACTCGCTCGGCTGGCTCGCAGAGGAAGGCTGTGGTTGGGGATGTAAATGTTCCTGCGGTTCGAGAAAGTTCGGCAGCGCTCCTTGTATCTCCTCGCGTCCGTTTCGTACCAGTGGTCGGATGAGATTGCGACTGTCAGGAAACACAAGGCGACGAGAGACAGACAGAGCCCCGTGTAGAGAAGCCACTTCCCCGTCGCCATCGTTCTGCCAGGCCGCCGATCAGCACCTCATGCTGGACAGCTCCCTTGAACGAGGCTAACAATCAATCCCGCTTCAGCATCTCTCGTCGCGTTAAAAAAGCCAAATAGGGTAAACATGCCCTTTCATACGAAAGCGATGTTTTGACAAAAGCCCGTCCTGTGTGTGATATTTCCTCGGGTTTACACGTAGACTGTGATGAGGAGCGGGTTCCGCTCGAGCTGCTGCAGGCAGAGACACATGACAATCACACAGGAATTGAAAATCATTTAAAAATGGAGGAGGGAGGATTATTTGAAAGCAGTTGCATTGGTCTAAATAAATCTCTGCTAATATACATGGAAAAATAACAATAGTGTTTCATTTACCACAGATTAGTTTTGTATGTTTAATCTGATTTTATGATACTAAATTACATTTATGGGATTATATGAAACCGATTTCATTGATTTAAATAATCACTGCAAATGTAATTGCAAAAATAAGAGTAAGTTACAATAAATGGTCAATTTCATTTACTACAGTTCAGTTCAGTGTTTTTAAAATTTTATTTTATGGTACTAAATTATATTTATGAGATCATTTGAAAGTGATTGCATTGGTTTAAATAAATCACTACAAATGTAATTGCAAAAATAAAAATAACTTACAATTAAATGGTCAGTTTCATTTACCACAGTTCAGTTCAGTATTTTTAAATTTTTATTTTATAGTACTAAATTATATTTATGGGAAAATATAGATCTTTATAGACATTTAGACTTTATAGATAATATAGACATTTTAAATATAGATCTAAAATAATCTTGAAAATAATCTTTGTAGCAAAGACATCTGTTTGGTTTCTTTTTACAGGAATGTTTTTTTTTCAGTTTATCGAAACATTTAAAAAAAGACGTTGAATTTAGCTTACGAATAACTAATCTAAAGCATATTTCTTCCTTCCATGGGGTTATTTATAATATGTATGAAAGACATACAGTAAAAGCATGACTTATTTTCTGGATTTTGTGTGTTCATGTAGCAAGTACCAACCTTTACTGAGTTTTATACCATTTCTGTGTTTAATACCAAAATAAACAACAAAAATAGGGCCTGAAACTGTTTATACACCTATACAGCATCCAACAATTAAATTTCTGAAGACTTTTAACCAAGCAAAAGCTATTAATTTTTGTGACAAACCTTAGACTACCGCATGTTTATATGTATATTTAAAGTCAATTTAAAATAATGTAAGATTAATAATAGGCATCACATACAACTATTAGGATGTTTTAATTGGTATACATAACTTTTGATGCTTTCAATGTTTTCAGAAAACGCCCAAGAGTTTACTTTGCCAATCAGTGGCCCATTTGTGCACGTAAAATGTTCAGTGCTTAAGTAGACTTGCGTGCTTCACTAGCCCTCATATTTTTTGCCAAAATGCATATAATTTGTGAATAATTAGTTGAATAAATGAAAAAAAAAAAGTTTAATATGTACCATATACAAGACTTTTTTCTGTTAAAATGTGAACATTACATACATTCCTAATTCACATAAATTCAGGTTAATCAAACCAACTAGCATGTTAAAAAAACAATCAAAATGTATATTTCCCATTTCTACGAAGGTAATCTTTAAAAAAATAAAAAAGATAAATAAAATATATAAAAAAAATAATTATATATATATATATATATATATATATATATATATATAAATGATCAAAAATCTAATTATTTTAACTAGCGTATGATTTTATTTTGAACAATTCAAAAAGAATACAGAATATGGAATTAACATTATATTCCCTCAGTATTTTCCTTTTCAGTGCAAGTTTTGAAATATTACATCACAGATCTCAGACTCTAAATTGTCCAGACCCTCAACTTTGGACAGTTAAGACATTAACCCCAATTAAACACACCCGATTAAACTAATTAATTCCTTCAGATTTATTTTAAACCTACAGGCAAGTGTTGAAGCAGGATTCAAACTAAACTGTGTAGGGCTGTGGCCCTCCAATAACTGACAGCCCTATGTTACATTTAAACAATAGATACTGTTTTATGAAGCAATTTTTTTTAGCTATAGTTTAATTAAAACAAATTTGTCAATGGCAGGACAAAACATGTTCTTGTGTGCATCAAATTTCTTTAATAAAAAAATAATAATTCTAAGAACGAAAAACTAAGCAATTTCTTGAAATGTCAACTGAAGACATTTAAAAGACGCTTCAAGAGTTCACACTTAGCTGATGATTGATTATAAGCAAGTTTGGCATGCTGTCCCGGGAGAGAGCCCTGAGCTCAAAAGGTCCTTGAGCCCTGGGCTCCCTCCCGTTTGCAGGGCGAGAGGGGAGCTTTGAGCTCAGGTAGATCTCGAGAACTCCCCCCTTTTGTAAGAGTTGATGACAGAAAATAGTTGCTACGGAGAGATATGCTGATGGATAAAAGTTTGACTAGTGCTAAATTTAGATTGTTCAATTAACTTGTAGTGCATGTTTTTGGAACGTGGGAGGAAACCGGAGAACCCAGGGGAAACCCACACAAGCACGGGAAGAACATGCTAACTTCACACAGAAACGACAGCCAGTCTGTTAAAGGACTTGAACCGGAGACGTTCTTGCTGTGAGGCCGCAGTGCTACTGGGCCACCATGCCGCCCTATGAAAGGAAAAGAGGAGTAGGGGTGGAAGGTGGGATTCTTCAAACGAAGATGACTGTAGTAAGAAACCCTGGCTCTTTATAGTGGGTTAGAAATCGTCTGATTGGTTGGTCATACATGGTTGATGCATGACCAGCCGTGTTTAATCATAATCATGTGATCCTCTCGAAATTAGTTGATAAATAAACTTCACTTAAGTATTTCTAAGGTAAAACTGAAAAATACTGCAGAAGCTTCTTAGCAGTGCAGGAAAAGTTGAATGGCTGAGTGTAATGAATGCATGTAAATAACTTTCCAAGATTTGCAGAAGCCCTTGCATATCTTTACAATTCAGCAGAAGAAATATAAATTTGAAATAAAAGACTTAACACACACTTCCAAACACCTACATTTCAGTGCAGAAAATAACTCCATGAGGTCTTAAATCAGTTTTATTCAGAGTAACAATGCAGTTTCTCTAGACAAGACTAAACAAGCATTAATTAGAAAAACTGATCTTTTTCTTAATCTTCGTAGCATAGTTCACCCAAAGCAGACATTTACTCACCCTTTGCTGGTTACAAACCCTTGAGTTGAATCTATTATAAGGTTTTATTTTGAAGGAAGCTGGAGAGCCGCAACCAATTGACTTCCATTGTATTTGTATTTCCTGCTATGCAAGTCATGGTTGCGGTTTCAGTTTGTAAAGACTTCTTCCATTCAACAGAAAAAAACTCAAAGGTTTGGAACCAGTTGATGGAGAGTAGAGTGAATTTGGGTAATCTGGGACACCTAAACTTCAGTGTGGTTATTACTGTTCTAACAAAATTCAGTCAAGAGGACTTTTATTATAAACTTAACATGGATTTCCTGTGACTTTATTGGAGAATTCCAAAGGGGGGCAGTGCACTTGTAAATCAGGAAGCTCTCTTCAAATTTGGATGTAACATAGGATTCTGACTAGATTAATGTTAAAGGCATATGCCTGTCATAAATAAGACAAATGTTCCCAATTGTTTGTCTATTCAAGTAACAAAATGTATTAATATTTATAATATAAAAAAAAAATAGCCACCCCCCCCCCCTTTTTTTTTTTGAACAATTGTCCCACGTCACCAAAAACTGCTATGGTACGGTTCACCTTTTGACAGTGGAAACAGTCATAAAAGCATACCGAACCATACCACTCAGTGAAAACGGGCCAAAATATGATTGATAATTTGGGACAGCATGGTTTGGGTAATCTGGGACAGTCTTCAAATGAGGAAAAATGCATTTAGAGACTTTATAAAAGTTTAATGGCTACAGAGATGGAATGTACAATATTCTGTGCGCTAACACAAAACACACCCTTAAACACAGAGTGTGTCCGTCTCGGTCACACACATACGGTAAATCGGTGTTTGGCGTGCATAAAAATGGCAAATATATACTTTAAGCCCAAATACACATGTCCCAGATTATCAAATTCAGGCAGAATTGAGACAAAAAAAAAAAAACTTAAGGTGTGGCATGGCTTTTCTCAGCATAAGTATTATATTGTTTTCTTCTGATTAGAAAACATCTTAGGGATTTCAGAAAAGTCTAATATATTGTTCTAATTAGTTGACATTGAAAGGGAGCATCAAAGTTGCAAAAAGTGTCCCAGATTACCTGAATTCCCCCTACATTTTCACTTAAGGGTTTACTGTCCCTTTAACGTGTCAGGTTAACCAAACGATGATCAGATGGGGGCGCCATCAGCCGAACCTGCTTAGACAAAATACAGAAATAAAACTTGGCTTCTAATCGAAAAACGCATGCTCGACAAAAAATAAGTCATAATCCAACAGCACTCGATTAAGCGCCTGTCACGGAGTAATCTTAACCAGTAGCGTGTGTCTGAGCGCGGGCGTATTTGCAGGATCAGTGTTGGAGGTCCGCAAAACTTCGCCATGCTCAAGTTAATCTGCTCAGCGTTGTGTAGCCCACAGACCTGACGAATGTGCAGCAGAGCCGAACTCTTGGCGGCAGTCAAACTGTCCGCGCACAAACAGCCAAACCTGAGAGACCGAGCGCCAGAGTACTCTATAGCTTTTTTTGAAAGCATCGAAATCGAGGAAAGCTTCCTGTAATATACTGAAAGCTTAAGACAAAACAGTATACAAGCCGTACAGAAAGCTAAAGTGCGTTAGGGTTAGAAGAAGTACTCTGTTCTTTACCATGAGCTGTTGGGGTTTTTATATAGTTGATGATGTCACGATAAGTGGACACTCCCGCTGGTCTCTAATTGGCTAACGCGCCCGCCAAACTGCGGATTAAACCAACTCAGTCACATTAAATAGGCATTAACTGCATTCATTAAATTAAGATCACAAACAACGCAATTACATTAAGTATAGTGTCGTGGAACACCAAAACATCCACACAAAGTCTCGGTAAGTCTAGAATGTTTTCATTAGATAATATAGGGACATGTATGATACAAATACATTTTTGATGCAGTACTTATACTCAGCTGTGCTCTAAAACAAAGTGTTTTTTAGTAGTGGCGTACATGTGTTCCCTCGAATGTTTTTTGATTTAATAAAATACTTTTAACAGCGGAGAAGCATTGAATTAAACATATTTTACAAAAATCAAATAATTGGCATAAGATTTAAACAATGTTTTAATTGTATGATTTGTAAAATATGTTTAATTCAATGCTAATATAGCTATGAATTTTAAAGATAACATTTTCCATTAGTTAATAGTTAACGTATTTACTGACATGAACAAACAATACAGAGTAATTATTGATTTTGTTTACGTTACTTAATTAAAATACTCATTGTTAGCTCACAGTTAATTTATTTAGTAATTTATATACAATTTTGAATTTTATTATGCACTAGTAAAAGCTGAACTATGATTAATAAATGCTGTAAATGTTCATTAGTTCATGTAGGCTTTACTGTAGAGGGACCCAAACAATTAGGCTAACATGTAGATTTACTAGGTTTAGTCTGTGGTATGGGTTTGAGTAAAATGTTATTTGTTTTATTCAAATTATTATTATTATTATTATTATCATTATTATTATTATTTGTAGTACTAATGAAAGTGACTACTAGTCAGGAAAGCAAATGTTTGTAGAGTTTTGAAGCCAAAAACATCCATGGTGGCACCATTTATACGATAAAAATGCTCTTAAAGACATTTTTATTTAAATTGGTAAGAAATCTTAACAATTTGTTTACAGAAGTAAGCCCAGAGTTGGATGAAATTTCAAGAGTTTAGTTAAACGTAAGGTTGTGACTGTCGCCACCAGCAGTGTAGGCCTACGAATAAGTAGATGAGGTTCTGGTGTGACCTCTTTTGTCCCATAGCCAGTTGTTAGCATTGTAACGATCTTGTTCAAGAAAAGAAAAGGCTTTATAAAGTAAAACTCTTTGTACATTTAGTTTTATTATGTTGTATAACACAACGTGACTAGCCTGAAACCCTTATTTCAGGCATTTAACCAAAACCCTATACACTAAGGTCAAATTGATGGAACCGGAAGTGTTGAATGCTAATTCGTTTTTTCGAAAACCACACTATCCCTGCAAGCTGCAGCACTCAGTTTGACCATCATAATCAGGGGGAGTAAACATTTGAATCCTTCAAACGAGTCGTTATCCGTGAAAGGAGCTTCTGGTTTCCACTAGATGGCAGTAACTCCCCACTTATTGACTGGTCCAGCACTCCAGCATCTTCCATATACAATATCATCACTGTGTTGCAGTTTTTACATCCTCTGTTCAGTGAAAGTGACACATTCATCTACACTCCCACAAAAAAATCATGATATATCTGCACAATAATTGTAAACAACAATAATCCTCTCTATTATTAGGCTCCTGCTCTTTTTTTGTTTTGCAATATCACACTCTTATGCCATACGCATGCACCAGAACGATGAAGTCTGCACGCTGAGCTCAATATTTTGATATAATCTGATTTTAGCATATCATTTGCTATTAGCTTTTATTCGGGTGCTGAGGCGGCAGTAATAGGTGGGAAGGTGAGCTGGGTATAATGCAGGCAGACAGCATATTCTGGGCCAGTGACAGTGAGTCAGCACCACAGTATAGAGGAGGAGGCAGAAACAGAGAAGAGAGAGAGAGAGGAGGGGGGGGGTAAAGTTATACATCACTTACCAAAAGCTGCAACCGACAAAAACACAAAAAGAAACATGCATATAACACAATTCATTTTTAAAGAGCAAGCAGTTGATGTTTTTGTTCCAACTGATACACCTGGACATATTGCACCGCACTGCAGTGAATCTCCTTTTGATACCTCTGAGCTGACATTGAAAAGACTTTCAGACCTTAAAGGGATAGTTTACCTAAAAATGAAAAATGCTGGTAATTTACTCACTCTCATGCTAGCCCATATGAAGGTGACTTTTTTATTATTTTTTTTGAAATCATTTTTCTTTGTGATTTATAAAATGAGAGTCAATGGCTACAGATACTTTGATGGCCCAAAAAACATATACAGGTAAAACAAAATTAATATTCGTGGCTCACAGTGTTACATTGAGATTTTAACTGAAGAGAAATAATCAGTCTGTGGAATGACTGTAATAAATAATAAAGGATTATTTAAGTTGCAATCACAAGCTTCCTGTCGAATAATGAGGTATTTTAAATGTTGAGAAGAAGGTTATGGTCAATAAACAAAAAACTAAAACTATTAGTCAGAAAAATAATTGCAATAAATTAGCAACTAAAACTTAATCTAACAATGTTAAATAAAAAACGATCCAAAATAAGATAACAATTAGCAAAAATAATAATCAGTAATTAATAAGCACTCATTTTTTGGTGGAAAATCTTACCTGAGGCTGTGTAGAGAAATACCTGTGGATGGCACTTTTATAGACAAACACATCAGTCAAAAATGTAGACAGCAGCCTCTAGTGCAGGTGAGGGCTTTTAATTTTTACAAGGGGCCACATTAGACTCGGACAGTTTTAGAGGGCTGGACCAACACAGTTAATATGTTTTTAAAAATACGTATGTGAAACTATTTAATAAACATTCACAATAACAAGTTTAAAATAGGATCAACTTGACACATTAAGTGCATGTATTTTAAAGACCAATATCACAACATCAGCTTTATATGAAAAAGCAATTAATGCCACAGGGTTGTTTGTTTGATCGCTTCACCTTAGTCATTTGTATTTATTTATTTTTATGTTCAGTGAGTGAAATCTAGCATGTGTTGGGCTTAAACAAGTGCACTAAAGTCAGGTTAAATATGAGGTGAATACATTATTTGACATAATACCCCAGCAGCTACAGAACGTCAACATGACGTCTTATTGAAGTTGTCCTCCTACTTTGTGGTGACATTGCATTTTGTTTGGAAATGAAAACCGGGTTGACGTCAGAATCCAACATCAGGGCAACGTCAATGTCCAACCTATAATCATCCAAATATCAACGTCTAATGACGTCAAATAAATGTCAGTACTTGACGTCAATATGACGTTGGTTTAAGATGTTGGCTCGACGTTGGATTTTGGTCACTGACCAACACAACCTAAAAAAGGCAAGGTACGGTAACCAGTTTCAAGGTTTACCAAGGTATGTGAAAGTTGGTTTTTTTAATGTTTTTTTTTTATGTTTTGTAAATAAATTTGTGTTTTTGAAATCAGTGAAGACAGAAGTCAATGATTTATTTTAATTATTTAGCCTGACATGTTTACTGTTCCAAAATATTATAAATGTTTCCTAAATTCAAATATATTGTGTTTAATGGGCAAAAAATTTTGTTATTTTTTTACTCAAACATTTAAAAAGAACTTATTTTAGAGTAGTAATCATAATACCGTGAAACGGTTATCATACCGTCTGAAACTTATACTGGCCTATGCCTAACATAAAATCAACCAAATATCAATGCCGTTATTGGATGTCAAAATAACATTGTCCTTAGACGCTGGTCACCTGAAATCTTGACCTACATCTAACCTAATATTAACTTCTTATGATGTTGTGTGCCTCACACAAATGATCATCACTGAAAGCGCGTCCACATCTGGATTTGTTGAACTGTTGTAGGTAATTTATCTTCTGGTATTACTGTGTATATTCCATACAAAGTGTGAAGCTGCCTGGTCAGTTCATGTAACATGACTCACAATGTGCTTGCTTCACTCTGAAAAGTTGAGATGTGTTCAACTCACTGTGCTTGGAAAATGTGACAGTGTCAAGCCGCATACACAGCGATTCCCATTTGTTCACACAAGCCACACAACTTCATTTTAAATAATTAACTTGAATGCGCAAAAGACAATATGTGAATGGCCCCTTTTTTATCTTACTATATCATACCTGTGCATTGCACTGCTCCATTTGCAGTTTAATTTAAATTAAACAATTCTACACATGGGCCAATCAAAGATCTGTTTGGAAAAGTCAAGATTTTAAAACCACAAAAATTGTTGAACTGTTCGTTATTGGTATATGTAAAGTTTTTTTTACAACACTTTATTCAGTTGTTTTAGGGCAACAGTATCACAAGCTATTCAGTAAACATTTGAAAAACAAATCACTTACTGTATGCACCAACATTCAAGCATGCTATGGACCTGAACAGTGCTGTATTTTATTTATATCCCAAGAGAAGAATGATATGCAAAGATGCCTTTTCAAGTTGTAAAGAAATCAGTGTTTTTGAAACTTATGAGAATAGCAGTAGTCAATGTTTGATTTTTATTATTTAACCTGACATGTTTACTATTCCAAAATATTGTAAATGTTTCTTCAAGTAATATATATTGTATTAAAGGGAGAAAAATAAAGTAGTTTTTACCCAGACATTAAAAAAGGAACATATTTTAGAGCAGTACTCACAATACTGTGATACCATGAAACAGTGATATTTTTATCCAAGCTTATTATACTGTCAGAATCATATACCCTCCCATGCCTGCTGAAAAATGCAGTCCCCTACATCTTGTATGGTGTGAGTTAATGAAAAGCAAATGTTCATTTTGTGTTTACTCTCCCTTTCATCACATTTTTCTGCACACTTTTGATTGCGTTTTTGATTGAGTTTTCTCATTATTTATTCACTTTGTGATGCTAAAACTAATTTGGATGGCAGTGAGTGAGGCACTCTTTGCAGCAGGCAGCTCTCCTGCAGGAGTTTACCGCACACATTCACTAGTTCACTCACGCAAGCGCCCTGAACTGCTGAATTCTTTGCTTCATGGAAGACTGCAGAAGCCTGCTGGGAGCCGCTGAGGCTTTCTGACCTAACTGTCCTTGACTGCTCTTGAGAGACTGATGGAGAGAGAACGAGCGAAACACTGGAACAAAACTCCACACTCTTAATGTTTCACACACACAAAACAAAATGTTCATTAGTCATCATCTTCAAATCATATGGAAAATATATGGAAAGGGATAGTTCACCCAAAATGAACATTCCTTCACCATTTACTTGTCTAAATTAATATCTTTGAATTTCTTTCTCTTTTTAGTCATAAATCAAGCCAATGGATGTTTTTTCCCAACATTTTTTAGTATATTTTTTGAAAATATGTTCAACAGAAGACAGAAACTCAATTAGGTTTGCAAAAAGTGGAGGGAGAGTAAATGATATATTTTCTCTTGAAGGCAAGAAACAAAAATGTTCTCTGGTCAAAAAGGGAAAAAAAAGAAAAGGGAGAAAAGGGGAAAAAAAGACTAAAATAACCATTATTCATAAACCGATGTCAAGGACATTGTGTAAATTGTCTAAAATCAGCTGAAATTCAAAGCTGATGATGTGATACTTAAGAAGAGTGACTTTCACACTCCCAACAATGTCACAAACTGAACGTGTCGATCATGTGATTCTGACAGAGTCACAGTGAACCTGGGAGGAAAGAATTAATCTGACCGGTTATTAGGCAATAATTAAAATTATAGATTATAAATGAATATAAATGTATTATGATCATCAGTCATATAGTATAAGTATATTGTCATATGATATAGAAAAATGCTGACTTTGTCAAACTTAGGAAATCTGTGAATAAAACATAATATTTAAAATATGTAAAGCAATCAAAATAGATAATAAAAACAACAAATAAAGCAGCAAATGACAATAACGAGAACAACAATAATAATAACAATAACATTAATAATAATTTATTTATTTTACGCAGCGGATTGCCTTCCAGTTGTTATCCAGTACTGAGACACATTTGTACACTACGGCCAATTTAGTTTATAAAATTCACCTATAGTGAATGTTTTTGGACAGTGGGGGAAACTGGAGCACCCAGAGGAAACCCACACCAACATGGGGAGAACATGCAAACTTCACACAGAAATGCCAACTGGCTTAGCCGGAACTCGAACCAGTGACTTTCATGCTGTGAAGTGACAGTGCTAACCACTGAGCCACTGTGCTGCCATAATAATAATAATAATAATAATAATAACAATAATAATAATAATTATTATTATTATTATAGCTAGCTAGCTAAATACATCACTAATAATTGTCCAAGTGCCTTCCATGTAAATATAAAAGATTATTATTAATATTATTAACACCAATATCAATTATTCATAATAATACCTATCATTAATTCTTAAATATAACATCAATAATTATCAGGGTTAGTATCTAAACATTTAGCAATCACATAAAAATTTTATTAATCATACTAACAATACGCAGTACATTTATTTATTGATCTTTGTTTATCTTAATTACAAAAATACAGTTAATTGTTTGCTCAGTTCTATAAGTCACATTGTTGATTTCAATAGTGTAGTAAATGATAAAAATACTAAATAAGATTAATAAATGCATTAGAAGAATGATTAATGTTAACAAATGTGATCTTATTGGGAAGTGTTTCTAATATGTTACGATAATAAAACAAAAAAATATGCATTATTTCATGTATATCTATTCAACTTGTGCTTTTCTTTAAAATCATCAAGCAATATTTTGCACCCTAATATCTGAAATAATGTTAACACATACTGTAGACAGCAGACGCATTACAATGAATTCAGAACATCGCAGCACTTCTGTGCACTGACACTATCACATTACCAACAAACAGACGATCCTCTGGAGCGAGTCTGATGGAACATAAGTGACAGTGTGAGCTGTATATTGTGTATGTATGGTGATGGATGATGACTCAAAGTCTCCTCTCGTCCTCAATGCCGCAGGCTGACACAGCTGTAAGGAGAGATCTGTATTCTGGGAACAGTGAGGTCAAGCAATGCTCAGCCACTGCAACTTATTAAAAGGCTGGATGTACTGACTGATAGACTGAGAGGAGCAGCACATGTACTGCATAAAGCCATGTACACACTGCAGCTAAATTTGGTTCACCTTTTAGTGTTTAACGCTTTCACACGTACATTTTAAATACTCCCATTCAGCACCCTGTATGAATTTATTTAGAATGCGTCACTTTAAAGTTTCCATGCCGTATCAAGTTTATCACATGACAAAGCAGCCCAGTGATTTATTCAATTCAGTTTGTTTATTTCTATAGTGCTTTTATAATGTAGATTGTGTCAATGCAGCTTAACATAAAAGTTCAAGTAAGTTGAAACTGTGTCTGTCCAGTTTTCAGAGTTGATGTTCAGTTTAGTTCAGTGTGGTATAAATATCACTGCTGAAGTCCAAACACTGAAGAGCAAATTCATCGACGTGCAGCTCCAAGCAAGCCTGTGGTTCTTTGTCCCTTTTCTGCAAATATTGACAAATATTGTCCTAATTGTGAAATATCTGATGTTCAGATTGTGAAATATGTGTAATAACATGAATTTTATCATTTAAACAGCTTAATTTTATTAAAATGTTTGATCTATATTCAGTGAAGAGATTAAAGCTGCTGGATTTACAACACGTTATTTCATCAACATCTTTCGACACACATAAAGGTCATTGGCTGTTTAACTGGGAGAAGAATAGAGTAAACGTTATTAATTTAATAATAATTAACGTTACTGATAATAATAATAATAATAATAATAATAATAATAATTATTATTATTATTAATGCTACTGAAGCTCATTTCTGCCATTAGTTAAAAAATCTCACTGCGTTTTCTCAAAAGTGCCACTATTTGTCACCGTTAAAAGTTTATATTTATTTTTACATTTTTGAAATTATCACAATAACAATGCTTATATTGTTACATTTTTTTATTAGAATTTGACTCTAAAAACGTCAGAATTACATAACATCAAGTTGCAATTCCTTAAAACACCAGGTTAAAATTGCAACAGAAATTGTCTTTTATTGTCAAATAACACATTGTAACTTCAAATTGCAAGATACAAAATCATGATTCTGAGAAAAACGTTATCATATCAGAATTGTTTTTATCAGTTATATTGGAAATTTATCATAATTGCACGCTTATAGGCGTTCTCGCAATTCTGATTTTATTCAAGATTTTGATGTACAATTGCATTTTGCATTTCTGAGCGTCTGTCTTTTTTTCCTAAGTATTAAAACGTTTAAATACAAAATTGCAAGCTACATGTTCTTCATATTTTTTTTTATTAAAATGTAAAATGTTAGGCATCCATTCTGACTCAGAAATACATTTAGCATTTTAGATGACTTATTGTGTTTCTCTAAATTGCAACTTTATTTTATACTATTGCGAGAATAATTCCAGTCTGCTTTTTCACTATTATCATTTTAAATTTCACAATTCTAACATTGTTTTTTTCTGAATTGTACATTTCCAATTGCACAACGACAAAAAAAACGTACTTAATTATTTCTCACAATTTTAAGTTAACACAATTTACTCACAGTTGTTACCCTTTTGTTCACCCTTTATTTGTTGCAGTTGCAAGTTTTATAGTTTAGCTCAACTCAAATTTTAAATAAACCTAAAATTTCAAGTTAACTGACTAGACTAATTGTGAGATGCAAAGCCATAATTAGTTTTATAAATGTTTAAAACATTTATGACAATTCTGTCTATTTTCTTGCATTTATATTTCCCTCGTCTGATAATCTACAATTAAATTATATTATATGAAATAGAAATATCAATATCTGCTGTGGCAGAAATAGACATCTTACATGTACAAAATTGACTCCTGTATTAAAACAAAATTGTTAATCCTAAAGCTTACAGTGTGTACGTGACTTAATGTACTGACTAATTCATGCATGTGCTGATACAAGTGCTGTATATGCATATGGACAGCACAAAAACATGCTAACTGACAAATTAAAAACAAGACTGCTGGACATTTTTCCCCTTATCCTTTCAATTTCAATTCCCCAAACTATATAAAACACATATGTTCAGGGTTATTACTGTACACATCAACTTTAACTGGCCTTGGTTTGACAAAAAGCACTGTGCATAGTTTACATAAGATGGGCGAACTGATGGACATGCCTTTAATTATTAAACACGGCTGACGGCAGCATTACAGAGATAATGTGAAGAGGAAGAAACCATAAAGTGAGCCAAAGCAAAGGCACAGACAGAATGAATGGATGGATGGGTGGATGTATAGATTGATTTATGCATTAATATCTGCATTATGCAGTCCAATGCCACCCTTTGATTTCAGAAGAGAAATGCTTTATCAGGTAATTGGAGCACATGAAGACATTCAGGAATAATAATAATCTAAAAATCTAAAAAATAATAT
>CAIGQZ010033231.1:1898071-1921021 GCA_903798205.1 Danio tinwini
CCAGTGTGGGCGGAGCTGAGAGCCGCTCAAACCCAATGGAGCGAGTGTTTATAAGTGGAGAGTCCTGTGAAGTAGCTCTAGATGGAAACTGTTGTTTAGTGTTTACCTTATGATTTATGTTGTTGCACGTCCACTGGTGTCCCACTGCTTGGTTTAATTGACATTTACTTCTGGCAAATCTGATTTTCTTTACTACAGTTCTGAGTTTAAATCAAAATGTCAGAATTGCAATATATGAACTTAGAATCACAAACAACATTACTAATTACATCATTATTACTCTTCTAATTACTATGTCTGAAAAGGAATTTAATTAGTAATATAAGTATTATAATTTCTTCTCAACACTACCTAAAATCTATATAAATCTCAAAGTAGACAACAGAAATTAAACTTTAAATTCTCTAGATTTGAGTTAAACAGGGCCTTTTAGATAAAAAAAGGTAAAAAAAAAGTAATTCTGAAAAGTTAAACATTTATATGCATCAAAACGAAAAATGTTTAAAATTAATGGCACTATACCATATTTTCATTATTTTCTTAATTCCAAAAACTCATTGTTTACTAATCATCTGCAAATGTTAGATAATAATTATAATGTAAAATATCTAAATAACAAAAAATATTTGTAAAATTATGCTGCTTATCTGAACTTTATAATAGAAACACTTTACTTGAAGGGGTGTTCATAAGGCTGTCATGAAACATGCATAATCATGAAATGACACGAATATGAATAAGATTTTTTGTATTCTTATAACATAGGTTTTAAACTTAATTCCTGGAGGGCCAGAGCTGCACAGTTTTGCTCCAACCCTATCAAACATAGCTGATCCAAATAATTGAGGTGTTCAAAAGAGTCATGAACACCTTCATTAGTTGGATTAGGTGTGTTTGATCAGTGTTGGAGCAAAACTGTGCAGAGCTGTGGCCCTCCAGGAATTTACTTTGAGACCCATGGCTTATAACAACTGTCTTTAAGTGTACTGTCAATGGTAAGTTAAGTCATTTTCAAATGAAAAGGTTAGATTGTTTGATGTCTATAACAACTTGGCATAACGAAATACATCATAGTCTGTCTTTGTTTTGTTATGACAACTTGACATTATCTATACAACTTAACTTATAAAGTTAACTTAACTCATAAATCTGTCATAAACATGATTGTCATGAGGTTATCATAATTGTGAACAGCATAATTCATCTTTTTCTTGACATCAACTACATTGGTACCAATTGAATTTGCCATTTAAAAAGTCATTAAATATTAATAAGAACGTTTTAAAAGTGTCTGTCAGTGTATTGACACTTTAATGACAAATTCAGTTTGTTCCACTGAAATAGGTAGTTAGAAAAATGTATATCAATTATAATGGCCTCATGACAATCATGTTTATGGCAGATTTATGACAAGTTATGTTTTCTTAGTTATGTCAAGTGATCACAGTCACTGACATGTTCTTTGTCTTGATAATGTCAAGTTGTTATGACAAAGATAAAATGACATTACTGAGCAAATGACACTTAGTAACATAGTTATCATAAGCATGCATAATATAAATCATGATTATAAAGGTGTCATATCTTTTGAACCTATTTTATGAATATATGCTACGACAGAATAAATAGATTGATGTATGCATTAATATCTGCATTACGCAGCCCAATGCGACCATTTCACGTGATGCTTTCAGAGAAGAAAATGCTTCATCGGTTAATCAGAGCACATGAACGCGTGCATAAACGAATCCATCTGCAACTCCGACTGACGCAGAGTGATGAGCTTCAGATGCTCAGATCATTCAAAGCTTTTTTTAAGACATGAAAAGATGCAGGAAAAATCCTGCATGATGACAGCAGGATATGCATGATTCATCTGTATTGAGTTGCGCAGGGTGAGTTTCCGTCTTTAAAGAAGGGACTAGCAGAACTGAACCTGCCAGAGGCCTGACTAAGGGAAATGCAAAATCCCATTAGCGTGACTTTTCATCTGATTTATGAGTATTTACATCTGCGTGTGTGTGTTCCTTTCAGAATTCATTCAGAAGCTAATGCAACGTTAATTTTAAACTATAGAGGTATAAGGGAGATGGAGCTTGTCATCAACAATATTTATCAAGGTGTTTGTTTTTGAAGGGCAGTTTCTGTACATGGTCATGGGCTATTTTTACTGTTAAAAACTGGGAAAATAAAACACTGACCTATTGTGATAACATGATATTTTGGATAAGTTGTCACACTAGAGCTTGTCATTAAATAAACTATTATAGGCTCATTTGCATATTGCAAATGGTAAAGTATTCTACAAATGTGAAAAGGTGATGAAAGACAAACTAGTTCTGACCAAAAGAAATCACAACATTGCCCAAAATTACAACATGGCCAATATATTCAATATATACATGCGCATTAATACAAATATTTGTGTGCACACACACAAACTTGAACTGTCTTTAGATTAATACCAGACTTTTTTTTCAGCATTTCCGGTGCTTTTCTTTAGATTTAGGCTGTGATACTTTTGTTTTATTGTCCAGGTGACCCTATTCTTTCTCTGTAATATTCAGGTCTGGACTCTGTGGAGGCCATTTTATGACTGTTTTCTCAAGATTTTTGTTCAAATATTATTTCACTGTATCATTATCATTATGCTGAAAAATAAAACCATTACAAATGAAGTACTTTCTGAAATTTAATAACATAACAATTTTGTCTTTGCCATGTTGATAGTGCAATCATTCATTCATTCATTTTCTTTTCGGCTTAGTCCCTTTATTAATCTGGGGTCACCACAGCAGAATAAACCGCCAGCTTATCCAGCATATGTTTTACTCAGCACATGCCCTTTCAGCTGCAACCCATCACTGGAAAACATCCATACACACTCATACACGCATACACTATGGACAATTTCTCTTAGCCAATTCACCTATACCACATGTCCTTGGACCTGTGTCGGAAACCGGAGCACCCGGAGGAAACCCATGCCAACACATAGAGAACATGCAAACTCCACACAGAAACACCAACTGACCCAGCCAGGGCTCGAACCAGCAACCTTCTTGTTGTGAGGCGATTTTGCTACCCACTGTGCCACCATGCTGCCCCACAGTGCGTAATATTTTTCTAATTATATTTCTAGATATTACTATTCAGCTTCAGGTGCAATTTAAAGACTTAACTATGTTATTAGGTTAACTAGGCAAGTTGGGATAATTAGGCAAGTTATTTGATGAAAGTGGCTTGTTTTGTAGACAATTGTTAAAAAATAAATAAAAAAATATTTAGTTGACTTTAAAATATAAATAATATTGACCTTAAGATTGTTTAAAAAAAACAACAACTGTTTATTACTGTTATTCCAGCCAAACTAAAAGAAATAATACTTTCTCCCAATTTTTTTATTAATTATAATATTATTGAAATAGTGCCTGCCCATTTTGTCTAAAGTTAATTTTTATTTGCAATACCTCACTTGAATTTAAATGTATTATCTTTCTATTTTTAAAAATGTTTGATGACTAAAATATCTCTTTCACTGTGAAATGGACACAAAAATATTCTTTTTATATATTTATATAAATGCTTATACTTTGTGATAAAAAAACTAACAGGCAGTACTTTAATACCCTGCTGGGAAGTACTTATTTTCTAAATGTTCCAAGGACACTGACTTTGCACTCAAGCCAATAACCTTGTCTGACCCCCAGAAAACACATAACTCGGGGCCTCCATTAGTGTGGTTGGTTTCTGTGACTGAGAAATCCTCAATCAGTGCAGCAGACGGTAGAGATTACAGACTGACTGACCAAATGAAGCTGCTGTAATCGCAAGGTTTCCATCTGGAGAAGCCATGTTAACGATTTTAACATTTCAAACATTTTTCATGATGCTAACAAGATCATACTATGACAAGCCATTTTCACTTTTGAAGGATTTGATTTCTTGATGTCAACAATTCATCTTTTTTTTTTACATTTTTGAAATTGCTAATTTCAGTTACATTTGGATTTCTACTGGTAACAATACAAATCAGCAATTACATGCCACTAGTAAAAAAAGAATAATAGAGAAAAAATAGCAGAGTAGCCCCTCCCACTTTTGAGAAATAACCAATAGCATTTAATCATAGCATAGCTCAGCCATTTAGTTTAGCAGCAACAATATATACAGTAAAAGCACTGCCGAAACTGTCTAAACATTTATCCGCACTGTAAACAATTAAATTGTCATGACAACAAATGTTTTTGTTACTTTAACTTAATTCAATAAGGTAATCAGGTTTCAACAAAAAAATCTAAATAAAAA
This sequence comes from Danio tinwini, assembly GCA_903798205.1. Classification (NCBI taxonomy): domain Eukaryota; kingdom Metazoa; phylum Chordata; class Actinopteri; order Cypriniformes; family Danionidae; genus Danio; species Danio tinwini. The sequence continues at coordinate 1,902,380 of CAIGQZ010033231.1, forward strand.
TTGGAGCTATACAAAGTTTAGCAAACTTTTACTTTTAGTCACTTTAACTAATTTAAGTTTAGATGATTAGAAAATTTAATTTGGTTCGACAAAAAATGAAGACCAGAGCAATTTTATTACAGTGTGCTTTAAAACGCACCATTCACTGTATAATTCAAATGCGTCTGATACAGTGACTGTCATGCTGTCATGTCTCTGAGCTAAAGTGGTCGTTAACACGGAACCAGACTTCATTCACCCCAAATAAACAAACATATGTAGGGGCCAATCACACAGAATGCATTTTCCATTCCAATGTGCTACATTTACTTTGTTTTCTATGTAAACACGCATAATGAATGGACGTGCACAACTGTTATGCTTGATGCACCTTGCAGGTGAGCCATTCTTAAACGATGCATCTTTTATTTTTAAACGCAAAGATGCATTCTGTGTAAATGGTCCCTACACTGTCTGAATAGTTTTTTCTCTACATAGTACAGTATTTGTCATTAACCATATAAAGAAATGATATTGTGTTTAAATGACTTAATTTTGAATGTCCTGGTTGCCTGTATGCTTACTACGTGTGTGCAATGCAAGTGATTTATTTCAGCCGAAAGGGGTAAAGAGCATTAATGCTAAAGAGCATTTGATTGGTAGCATTTGATTTGATAGAAGATCTGAAAAGTGTGCTGATAGTGCGCAAACTAGCTTTTAGCTTTTTTTTTTTATTTTTTAGCTTTTTAGAGAAGTTCACCCAGGAATGAAAGTTCTGTTATTAATTTCTTATGTTGTTGCAATCCCCTGAGACCTTCATTTATATTCAGAACACAAATTCAAATATTTGATGAAAATTGAGAGCTTTCTGACCCTTTATAGACAACATTGGTTGTAAGACATTCAAAGTCCAGAAAAGGAACCAAAAACATGTGACTTGGGTGGTTCAACTGTGATCATACGAAGCTCCAAGAACACTTTTGTACACCAAGAAACTAAACAAACAGCTTTGTTTGCCAATGACTTCCACATCAAATTGGTGTGTGCATTTACTATTTTCTGATAACAATATGTTCAATGTTTTAACAATGTTTTTGGGTCCTTTACTGGACTTTGAACATCTCAAGACCTTTACTGAGTACACATCAGAGAACTCTCGGATTTCATCTAAAATATCTTAACTTGGGTTCCGAAGATGAACGAAAGTCTCAGGGGATTGGAACGAGAAGTAATTTAAAAACAGAGTTATCATTTTTATAGAGTGAACTCATTTTTAATGGGTAAACTATTTTGAGACTAACAGATTTTTACTAACACCTCGTTTGTGTTATTCTTGATTTCAGGGGAACTTTAAAACACTAGTGCACGCTGCAGAATCAGTGTCAGGACACATGTTGTCGGTCAGAGCGCGGCAGGACAGGAGCGAGACACGAGCCACAGGAGCCCGGAGATCTGCCTCAGGAGCTGCACTGGGCCGGTCGCCAGATCACCCCACCCCTGCCCGGCCTGCGGAGAGAGAGAGAGAGAGAGAGAGAGAGAGAGAGAGAGAGAGAGAGAGACACTGCTGCAGCTCCAGAGGGCAATGCAGAGGAGGAGAGAGCAAGGGTACTCAAACACAGACACTCCTAGATCATGTTTTGAACTCTCGAGGGGGGAAGCAAATAAGCCTGATGTGTATGTGTATAAAGGAAAGCGGGCGCTAGACAGATTGAAAGAAGGAGATAGACATCTTGTTGACGATGTAAACTGGCCGTTTTGTTGTCATGTTTGTACCGTGTGCGCCGGATGACTCGGGGCTTTCTCTTACAGCACACAGAAACACACTGAGAGCCCTGCAGAGCAGCTTCATTATCTGGATGCTGCGGTCACCTTGCTTATGGATGTTTTTGATAAGTTTGGACAAGGTGTCCTGTGTTCAGTTGTGCACTGCAGGTTTTTCAGTGACTGGCTTGTCAATTTCCAAAAACAGGGCTCAAAACCAGGGCTTTTTCACTAATTCATCAATATTAATTATAACAACAGTAGTAATTACATCATATTTGATCAAATGGAGTTCCTCTTCACAATGCTGTGTTGAAATTGTGATATGGTTTAATTATCTGTTATATAGATATTACCATTAAAAATATGAGGATAAAGACATTTAATATGTTTAGAATTCTGATCTATGGCAACCTATGCAAATTACATTTAAGACGTACAAGTTCATGTTTAAATTTCACATACTCAAAAATGTAAGGCTTTTCACTTATTCATAAATATTAATTATAACAAAAATAGTAATCATATAATATTTGGTTAAATGGAGTTAATTACAATATCTAAATGTTGAAGAACATGATCACAACTTGGGTTAGAGATAACTATTTGATCTTAGCAAATGTACGTAATCAACTTAAAAATAAAATGATAACTTTAAAAATAAAATGATCTAAATCCTCAATAGTCTCTTTTGCCAACATGTCTAAGAGAATAATACTATATATTTGATAACAATATACATTTTAAAATAATTTTGGCATATATGCTGTCAATTTGCATTACTAAGATAATAAAATTGTCATAAATAATACATTTTAAATTGTCATGTTGCCAAAATATCTAAAAACTAATGTCTAAATTAGGTCTCAAACACCTAATTTTATAACTGTAACAATAATTACAACATGTATAATAATTGATCTAATAGTTCTACAATAACAATTCAATAACATTGTGTATCTTAATAAATATTTTGTTTTAGCAAGTACAATTCAAAAAGATGCTAAACAAATGTTTAATAAAACATACATAAATAGTCAACACTGTTGCCAAAGCATATAAATACATTTGACAAAAATAATAATTTACTTGTCCTGTCATGACATTTGAAAGAGTTTTTGTCACTTCAGTTTTATTTTATATTGACACAGACAATCATGCAGCAAATGGTCATACAATATGAGGCAGTGAATTATTTTAGTTATTAAATTTAGTTAATAATTTTACAATTTTAATGCTAATTTTATACAAATTGTTTATTGCTGTCCACTGAATAGATTTAACAGATTCACTGTAAAGATCATCATGTAAAGATCAAAAGTCATGACAACATCTGTTTTTCTTGCTTATTAAAGTAAGTTACATGTGTTTTAACTTATTTTTAAATGCTAAAGGTTTAACATGATTTAAGTCATGTAAGCTGATATAACTTAATCATTTTTTATAATATGGATAAACTTTTATGGCAGCAGGTCATCAGAATGTTGTTTTGAAATTGTGATATAATGGTTTAATTATCTGTTATCTAGACATTTACAGACATTTAAAATGTTTAGAAATCTGATATATGGCAAAATATGTAAATTACATATAAGACATACAAGTTCATGTTTGGATTTCACTTACTCATAAAAGGCTTTTTAGCTAATTCATGAATATTAATTAATAACAATAATAGTAATCATTTAATATTTGATCAAATGGAGTTAATTGCAATATTTTAATGTTGAAGAACATTATTATCAAAACTTGGCAAATGTAGTCAACTTTTTTTAACAATAAAATGATCTAAATCCTCAATAGTCACTCTTACCAACATGTGTAAGAGAATAAAACTATATGAAATATAACATATTTTTGGCATATATGCTGTCAATATACATTACGAATATAATAAATATAATCATATATGTCATAAATAATACATCTTTGCCACAATGTCTAAATAATAATATCTAAATTAGGTCTCAAACACCTAATTTTAGCAAATTTTATAACTGTAACAATAATGACAACATAACAATATAATAATTGATCTAATAGTGTAATAATAGTTTAATTGTCTGTTAGATATTACCATTAAAATATATAGGGATACAGACATTTAATGGGCCCTATCATACAACCAATAAGGCGCAAGACGTGTTCGGCGCCATTTGTTGCTATTTTCAGACCAGCGCAACCCTAATTTTCACATTTTGCTCCACGTTGTTAAAATGGCAAATTCATTTAAATATTTAAAATGGCAAAAGTGGATTCGGACACGTCCTTAATGCTTTTGCGCCATGAGCTTTAGACTTTAGATTAATAAAACTAAGAAGAGCCCAGTATGTTTAAAAATCTGATATATGGCAATCTATGCAAATTACATGTAAATTCATGTTTGGTTTAGACATACTTTAAAATATGTATAAATATATATATAAAAAAATTGGCCATTTACATAAGTTTTTTAACCTTTGTAATTACAAATATGTGCATATGTTCAAATTAGGGCTGAACAATATATCGTTTGAGCATCGATATCGCAATCTGTGTATTCACAATAGTCACACTGCAGGATTCGATTATTTATTAAATTATTAAAATATAAAGATATTATTTTTATATTATTGCATAAAACTATTTACGCAATGCATGTTATTTTACATTTGATTGTTTTTTTTTGTATTTGAATACTGTTACACTCCACAGTAAACGATTAAAGCACTGTTTATTAATTTTTTTTTATTTTGCTCTGTCGTATGATTATAATGTATTTTATTTTATTCAGATGCACTTCATAGAAAAAAGACTTGATCACCCCAGTCGATCTAAATTATTAAAATCTTTTAAATCAGAGCTATTCAAATAATCTAGTTAATTATATTTATATCGTAATATTTATCGCAGCAAAATAAAATATAGCAATGTCAGATTTTTTAAATATCATGCAGCCCTAGTTAAATCTGCTAGAATTGAAATAGAAATAGATGTAGTTCTATCAGATTTCTGAACACTAAATAAAAATATTCATTGGATTTACTAGATTTATTTAAGTTACAAGCAATTTATATGGGCTAAATTTAAACAAATAAAGTTGAACATTACTAAGTTTAATTTGTTTAAATTCAGACAATATAAAATGTATATAAACCAGTTACAAGTAAATCCAATAAATCATTTTTTTTTTATTTAAAAAAGTTCTCATTTTCATGCTAAGTTTATTTTATATATATTAAAAATGCATGTTTTTTCCACATCTGCTTGTAAAAAGTAATGGGACATAAAACTGTAATGTGTTCAGGAAAAGAGTAATTTCCTTAAGTTATCAAAAATCTGAAAAAGTACCACAGACTCCAAAAAAACTGTGACATACCCAACAGCTGATCATTAAAAATTTATTGATTTGGATGTATGATCAAATCATATTTGACATAAGAAACAAAAGAACCCTTGCATAGATCACAGACCATGCCTTTGTCAATGTACAACAAAATAAACATAATTTAGCATAACAAAGGTACAAAAAGTAGAGAAACATGTTAAATACATGGAACAAACATTAACATCATCGAACATAAATGTGTATCTGTAATGGCCAGTACGTAATGACTGTATGGACTCTAGTTTGGGTTTCCTGCTCTCTTTTTTTTTTGGCAGAATTGAACGTGTCAATGAATTCATGTCATTATATAATCCATGTTTCATTCAGCATTCTGAAAGAGAATCTCAAATAAAGCAGACATAAATAAATCAATCAATCAAATCTGACCAGTGGATTAAATAACATTTAGGGAACAAAAATAACGGCTAATAAAAAATTAAGATGGCTTCAGGAACAAATGACAGCAAGGGCTTAAAAAATGATGCAACCAGAATATAGTTGATCCTCAGTTTTGAAAGGCTAAGCTCATGCAGTCTTCCATACACCATGCAGATTTTTGCAATTGCTAGGTTGCTGTTGACTTTTGGTTCGGTATGGCGGTATGAAGTTTAGGTTATTACAAAAAAAGTACAATGTACAGTACATTTTCAATGCTAATGCCATTTATTTGATTTATTTCATGATATCGATAATACAAGCTATAATCTTCCTATATATTGTAATGGCTTGTCTTAAGGACTCGTTTGTGAGTCTACTGTAGTTTTATCAAGGGCATGGGTTGTTTAAAGCACAGTTAACTATAGTGCCACATGGACGCAACATGGTAATATAGCTAGACGAGGCCACGCAGGTGAAGAAAATAAGTATGTCTGCAACATCCTCCAAAAAGGCCACAACCTGGGAGCACTTTTAGCGTTCCTCATTTTTCAACAGCAAGCTTCACATCTGGTAACTTAGTAGTAGTTATGTCATTCGTTTAGTTTTCAACTTTTCCTTCTACAGTGTATGTTATTTTGAAGCCCTGCATTTGACATGCAGAAAATATATTGTAGCTACAGATTTAGTAAAAAATTTGTCACGATTTGCTAATTTGTTCTTGTTTTAGTTCACTCATGCCCAAAAAGTTAGAAATTAATTACAATAAATTAAGTTTTTGATCTGATATTGGAATTAATTGGTTTCGCAAATTACTAACTTATTTGCTCATTTTAGTAAAATTCAACCCAATTCGTAACTTTTTCATTTATTGGCAAATTTTTATTAGTTTGTACGTTCTCATTTGTACATTTTTGTATGATTTGCTAATCCCCCAATGAGGGGCAGATTTAGGGGTGGTGTTTGGAGACACACCGGATCCCTTTTTGAAAAGTTTTAAGATTTTATACAAATTAATTAGTTTGAATTAGCCACTTTTCTGACAATGCGTGAAATCAACACAATCTTATGGCATTTTGTAACTTTTTGATTTGGTGGCTAATTAGTATGAATTAACGCGATCTGATTTGTACAATTTGCTCATCCCCCAATGACGGTTGGGTTTAGGGACAGGGTTGGGTGACACGCCTCCATTTTTGTATGACTGAACTCGTACAAATTTAAACAAATTAGCCAATAAACTGACAAAACGTAAAATCGTTACGTTTTCTCATGAGATCAGGCTGGTAAAATACATTTCCTCATGGCCTGGTCAAATCACAGCTACAAATTAAGAATACATTCTTTTGGTGTAGCAAGTCAAATCAATTTGCTTATTTATTCACTCATTTCCGTAAAATTGTGGCCAGAAATGATGAATTTGTTCTTTCAAATTAATCATTTATTCTTACATTTTAATTAGTTGTAGCCACAGTTTACAAATTTGTTAAATGATTTTAGTTGTCACACAATTGTTCTCTTTTTGCTCATTTGTTTACTAATTTTAGTTCAATCATGTCCACAAATTAAAAATCAATTCCTATTAATTAACAATTTGTTAACATTAATCACAGCCACAAATTAAGAATTTATTTCCTCAAATAAGAAATTCATTCTTTCTTTTTATTTCTGCAGTTGTCACAGATTTAATTTTGACCAGAAATTATGAATTTGTTCTCACAAATTAAGAATTTCTTTTTACGTTTTAATAAATTGTAGCCACAATTAATTCAATTTGTTCAATCACTCTTTGTTTTAAATCCAAGTCATGATTTTCTAATTTGATCAATCATTTTAGTTGTCATGCCTCAAATTCATAATTTGTACTTTCGTTTTAGTAAACCTAAATTGTTATTTGCACATTTTTTCAGTTATTGTAAAATCGTGGCCAGAAATTAAGAATTTAATCATATAAATTTTGAAAATGTTGTCTTTTCAAAATTGAAGCTATGATTCACAAGTTAATTCACTTGTTTTAGTTAAATCAAGTGCAAAAAATTTGGAAATTAATCTCATGATTTGTTAATTTATTCTCTTGTTTTAGTTAACGGTGGCCACATTGAACAAATTTATTCTCTACACTACAACAAGGTAACAAATATTGCAAAATGGCCATTATTTACTAAATGAGGGAACAAACAATTATTCATTGCACACAGAGGAACAAATTTGTAAACATGCTTGGGTATTAGTTAATTTGTGGCTACGATATACATGTTTTCCCCTGCATGTCAAGTATAGGGCTCCATATGTCATCTCTTATCCATTCTTAAAATAAAGTTTGATATCAGCTTCTTGTTAGCAAATTCTGAATGATGCAAATATATATACATAGAAAAACAAGTGAAAAATATGTAGTATGTTATGGATTTAAACCTTTACAGACTCAACTAATAACCTCCTAAGCCATAATTTATTTAAATATTTTATATATAAACAGTCCTCACCTCAGATCAGAGGCATAAAGATTGAACATAATCTGCTTCAGTAGGGGGAAAGCAACATTTGTCTTATGTTCTGTTTTTTCTTTTTCTTTTTTTTAACTATAGCAACGTAAAGTACATGAATATGAGTTTTGCCAACTAACACTTTATAGTTGGTGTACATTATGTCTCCCTTTACATTTATAATCTCTATTCTTATCAAAAGTTTGCCACAGCCCTTGGTTGATTATAAAATAAGCATTCTGGACAGTCCTGTAACTTCCTCCCTATTGCTATGATTTATGGTGTAGTTATTAAATATAAGCTTATGCATAGCACCATAGGGTTTGATCACCACTCACACGCTTGGTACAAACACTCCTCCTTATTTTAGAATTAATCAATTCACCATATTAAAACACAGGTTGCATGAGTTGTTTTGTTTCATAAGCCCAATTTGTCTCTAAAAGCAATGCTCTGAATTACAAACAAAAAGCTTTAATAAACCCCTGAATAGTTCTTTCTGACACAGAGCTGCAGCAGAGGTGACGAAACCCATGTTAGCATTATAGGAAACTGCCCAAGGTGAAATACTGCTGTTTGCCTGTGATTGCAATCACACCTCATGGATCAATAAAGGTCATGTGATCAGGCAACTTGTTTACGAGCTGGTCTGGCAGACTTGCTTGTGTTTGGTAAATGAAACTAGCCCTAAACAAACTCATTTAATGAGGGACATTCTAAAGCATTTTTAATTATCACGGAGAAAGGAAAGCTTTAGCCATATACACTGAAGTAGTTCTTGGTGGGTGCGGGGTTCATAATTTAGACCTTAAACATCAAGTAGACTTGTTTTAGAGGACATGTTTTAAAATGACAAGATTTTGTCAATTTTTAGCTTTGTAAATGGATGTCTAGTTCGGATATGCTTTAACTTGCACCAAAAAGGTCCACTGTCCTGTAGAGTTTAACTCTAACCATAATTAAAATCACTAATAGATTCAATAGGAACAATCTCAAACAATCTAAAATTTCACACTTGGTGTGCATTTGCGCTTTTGTGGACTAACAGTGGCCGTTAACTCCCAGAGACTGGGAAAGGATGTCCCGTTCATAGTCTTAGCTTTCAGGAGGGGCTGGCTTCGCCCCTTTTTCTGCTGCTATGTGCCCAAGATGCACATATCTGCCAAGCCAACCTTAGATGAGCTCTATACAACACACAAAGCAGCATGGATGTGTGTATTCAGAGACCGAGATGTCCAATTCTGTTCCTAGAAGGCCACTGTGCTGCATATTTTAGCGCCTATCTTAATTAACCACACATGATTTAGCTAATCAAGGTCTTGCTAGACATATTAGAAACGTCTAGACACTGTTGATGCAAGTTAGAGCTAAACTTTGCAGAACAGTGGTCGGCCCTCAAGAACCAAGTTTGGACACCCCCAGTATTGGGATTGGGCACTTGACCTCCAGAAGGAGGACTGGACAGTCTAGTTTATACCCTGTGGTATAGGAAAGCCTGTGCTATTGTTTCTTCCCAGATCTCACTCTTTTTTTAAAAAATGACTGTGAAACAACCAAGTAGATGTTGATTGTGCTTAGCAAGGGAGCATTACAGATCCAAGGGGTCAGGGGTTGTCGCATTGTTGCGTTTGTTATAAGTGCTTGGAAAAAAAGGCTAATTCTGGGGTACTCTAAGTGAATTATTTCGTGTGTATCATCACACTTCATAGGCTGTTATGTACTCTCATGTTCTGCTCTGCAGTGAGCTGTGCGGCGACCTCACTGAGGTAGACTTTTAATTATGGCACAACATATTCAAAACCACAATGAAAGGCAGATCCAAAACTCTGAAAGGTCCTGTCATGTGAAAATCATATGTCTGATTTCATATTCAAGCTCAGCTGTCGTATGAAAACACATAAAGTATCGGGTTTGTGCCTGACAACCATGTGTCACGATTAAAACAACAACAACAACAACAAAAATCGACAAAAAAATGAAAAGCACTCTGTATACACTGTAATGACCAGCCTCAACATACATTATGACAGTTCTAGAGCAGATATTGTTCCCTTGCCCTGCCTAAAACTCCAGTTACTCAGAGGCACTTTCACCTGTCCGGTTGCTGAGAGGGTCAAAGGCACTAGCAACTAATATGAGTTATTCTGCCATGTTCTCTTTTGCATCCTGCTAAGATAAATTAAGCAATTCTTGATATCCTAAATTTGATCGCAAAATGGAAGCGTGAAGTATAATTGCCCATAGTTTTCTTTTTTTTCTTTTTTTTTTGCTCTTTCTCTCAAAAAAGAGAATGCCCATGCACTGCACTATTTAAGTTATATAATTTTTAACAGGTGCGCTTAGTATGAGTATATGCATTTGATAGTATCTTGATAGTTCATTTTCTGTGTCCTCGACTACTTTTTAGATTGAAAAGTTTGCATCCCAGCGTTGGGGCTTGCATATATATTTTGTCACATTTCAGAAAATATCAAGGAATCGATGTCCCTAGTTTCCCTGATTGTAACAATGACACCCTTATGAGGCATCTCAATTGCAACAAGCTGTATTATACCGATGTCATGCATTAAATATACTAGGATACACAGTACCTTAGTTAATTAGGCCATAATGCAGGTTCTTCTGACATGCTATGATATCATTAAGATTCTGTTTCCCGTAAGGTTAAACATTCAGTCTTTAAATACACCTAAATGATAAGCATCTCAAATCATGACACACTAGTGCACTTTCCATGGCGACCAATGTATGTATCGATGTAGAGGGGAGCTGAACGCAAAAAATTCAAAAGCAAAACAGGAATGGATTTCCTATCTTCATGAGGTAATGTCCGACACATGCCAATATCAAAATGAGGATAATCTAAACATGCTAACTATGAGGCTCCTCCTTCGGCATTGTGCTGTCTTATATCTAAAGGGCATGGCATTTAATCACTTGGTGATATCTAAATTACAGCATCTGCTGGAAAATAGCAGCAATGCGGATGTCCATGAGGCGATGACCTTGGCCTCCGTAGCATCCCAGCAGAAGATAAGTCTTGTTCATATAAGGTGCTTTGCTGGTCAGTTGGGGAAGACCACCTACGGATGAGGCGTCCACCGAACACTGCACTTGGTCTTTTACGCACTTTCCCAGATGCAGTGTGCAGCTTGCTGAAATGTAGTCTGCAGTCCATGCGTGATGTTTTAGTAAATCCCGCCTTCGAGTCCTTCAATGCCCATGGACGCTAGCTAGATGCTCGAGGAGGCTTTTTTCTCATTCATCCTCTTTGGAAATGTATATACTGAATCGTCTGCCTCGTTTGTTGCAGTTAAGTTCTATATGTTTTGGTGTAGTATTTTTCTTTCGTCTGCATTGTAGAGTTATTCGCATTGCAAGGGCTCACAAGAGGAGGTAAAGTAAGCATTCATATGTGACTTCAGTCAGTACGTGACTGACTTTTCTACTGTGCCTCTAGACATCGGTTAGCAGTTTACTTTTGTTCACACAGTTCTGATTGGGGATAGTGCAGTTGCCAGTTCTGAGGTTGGCCTCTCTGAAATTGTCGATGCTGTTGTTTATGTCTCCATCTATCTCCATGTACTCAGACTTGCTGACGGTCGAGGAGCTGCGGCGACTGGAGTTTGAATCGGAGGCAATGTTCGGGTTGCTCACGTTCAGGAGTTGGGCCTGCTCCTCTCCTTCGGTTTCTCTATGGTAGAAATAGTTGAAGTTGGACACAATGACTGGCACGGGGAGGGCAATGGTCAGCACACCAGCGATGGCGCACAGGGAACCCACAATCTTGCCCCCTATGGTCACTGGGACCATGTCCCCATAGCCTACGGTAGTCATCGACACGACTGCCCACCAGAATGCGTCTGGGATGCTGCTGAAGTAGGACTCCTTTTCCTCTGCTTCTGCGAAATACACAGCACTGGAGAACAATATGACGCCAATGAAGAGGAAGAAAATAAGCAATCCGAGCTCTCGCATACTGGCTTTGAGGGTCTGCCCCAAAATCTGAAGGCCTTTGGAGTGCCTGGACAGCTTGAAGATTCTGAACACCCTGACCAGACGGATCACCCTGAGGATGGCCAGTGATGTTGCCTGCTCGCCCTTTCCCTCCTTTCCATCTTGTTCCTCTGCTAACTCTGTGCCCAGTGTGATGAAGTAGGGGATAATAGCCACAATGTCAATGGTGTTCATCATGTTCTTAAAGAAGGCCGCTTTGCTTGGGCATGCAAAGAAGCGCACTATCAATTCAAATGAAAACCAGATAATGCAGAGGGTTTCAACAATGAAAAATGGATCGGCCAGAATGCTTGGTTTGTAGTAGTAGGTGGTGTTGCCTATAGTCTGTATATGCCCCTCAGGGTCCTCTTTCAGTTCAGGTAAAGTCTCCAAACAGAAAATGACGATGGAAATTAAAATGACCATAACAGACACAATAGCAATTCCTCTGGCTGGCCCTGAGCTCTCGGGATGCTCAAACAGAAGCCAGATTTGTCGCTGAAACTCTTTCTCTGGTAAAGGTCGCTCTTCCTCACGGATAAAGCCCTCATCTTCACGAAACTTTTCCATTGCCTCCACCCCAAGTTCATAGAACTTAATTTCTTCTGAGAACATATCCAATGGGACATTCGCTGGCCTTCTCAGTCGTCCGCCGGACTGATAATAGTACAGGATGGCATCAAAGCTTGGACGATTTCTGTCAAAGAAGTACTCGTTTCTCAAGGGATCAAAATAACGCATCCGCTTCTTTGGGTTACCTAAGAGAGTCTCTGGGAACTGGGCGAGAGTTTTGAGCTGCGTCTCGAAGCGCAGGCCTGCTATATTAATGACCACCCGTTCGCAGCATTCATGATCGTCATGGTCAGGGGGGTATGTGTCCTGCGGATGCCCCGGCACGGCAGAGGTCTCATCCATGTTGTCCCCAGCCACAACTGTCATCCTGCAGGTCAAAGTTGAAGCTCCGCAGGAGTTAATTTAATGAAGTAGACATCCAATTGTCCTCCCAAAGGCGTTGCTTTCCTTCCTTTTATCCAGTTCTTCAAATCTGTCCTGGTACAGAGTATAACTTGATCTTTTCCTCAGCGTGGCCCCACTGCAGTTGTCACAGATTCGACCATCGTTCCTTTCCACTGCATCCTCTACGGCTGCCTCTGTCACCGAGTCAGAGAAAAATGGATCGAACAGCGGCGATATTTGCTTGCTCAGCAAGTTCACACTACTTATTTATGTATTTATTTACTCAAAATAATATGTTTGAATATAAATCATTGAAATGAACAGCCTTAAGGGCGCACTACTGACTCATTATGCTGTTTTAAGCTATTGAAAAAACGTGACAGGACAGTATCGCCACATAGTACATGCAGTCTACTTCTCACTACATGCAGCAATATATTACAAAATAGCTCAATTATATGTTTGTGAATACATCATGAGGAAAACACGGCTTTCACTTCATGCTTATTAAGTGCTCACCTCGTTACTGAAGGAATGCGTCTTCTGCCGGCTGTCTCCTGTCAGCAATGCACCCTCAATTCCCTTTTGCTGCATGAAAAAGGCTTCTTCACATCTTCTCACTTTCAGACCGTTCGGCTGCGGTCCATAAATGTCACATCCATAACGCAAAACGACTCACGACATTCGCAAACGATCAAATAGCAATAAAATAAGTATGGCTTAAATAAAATGCCTTACGAAGCTGCTTCACATTCAGTTGAAACGTGTGCTAAATGACTGAAAAGGCTGAAAAGAAAAACATCAAGCCGCAACGTCCTCCCTCTGCTCCTGCTCGTGCGGCGGCACCTTGGTGTAAATGGCTTATACTGCATGAGAAATTGTAATGCTGCAGCTCAGCTCAGGCGGGAGATACATTAAGGGGGCAAAAGCGAACCATACCATTTCCAGACATCACTGCATCAGCAAAATTTCCCTCTTACGAGTAGACAAGATGACGAGCGGTCTGTTTTATCGGGACGCACTGACAGGGGGGTATGGAAGCGAAAGGCTTCTTAAAGGAGAGATCAATAAGCGGAGAGGGAATAATTCCTTAATCATGCCCAACATATTGTTGCACTGTATTGCACATGGGAGCGGGATGGGGGAGGGGTGGCTTCGACGCAATGCAGACCGCGCGTGGCCACAAGTGCCTGTCCACGCAGTGCGCGAGAGCATTTATGTGCCAACACTGGCGCAGTATCTGATTCGCCGAGCACTAATGTGCACAGAGACTTTAACTGACCACACTCGCCAATAACCACAATAAAAAGACGACTTGTCTCTGGTGCTCAGGAATACTGCGACTTTTTCATTTTTTTCCATCCTAAAAGAGTCATGAAGGCGCGCGGCTCATGCGAGTTGTTGGAGAGTGGATCGTGCGGGGGCTGCTCGGCATATTTATAGAATATCGTGGGTGTTTGTACTCAGATGGACGGCGATTTTTTTGCAGCATTTTGCTTATAGAGCTCTTTCCAGCAATAGCTGATTATGGGCATTTAGTCTTTTTGTACATATAACCTTCAGTTTACCTCAAGAATTAACTGGATTTATTTTATTACTTGACAGATATGACTCACAATTCAAAACATTTCATTTATTGTAGTATGGGAAACAGCTTTTATATTTCACACATTAATGAAAAAAATATTACCTGAAATGACAGGAAAGAGATGTTTTAATAAATATATTCCTGTCTTGGATTGTACATTTTGCTACAAAAATGTGATAGAATAACTTTAAAATATGATGAAACCGTTAGTTGAAAGTGGAAAACAGTTAGGTTAATTGTGGTTTATGGCCTTCCTTATTTGTCTTTAACAAAGCATAAAAAATAGACAAATAAATAAATGAAATAACAATTGAAAAAATACAAAAATATGTGTGTGTGTGTGTGTGTGTGCGCGCGCGTGTGTGTATACAGTTGAAGTGAGAATTATTAGCCCCCTGAATATTAGCCCCCCTTTTTGTTTTTCCAATTTCTGTTTAACAGAGATTATTTCAACATAATTCTAATCATAGTAGTTTTAATAACTCATTTTCAAGACACTTCTATACAGTTTAAAGTGACATTTAAAGGCTTAACTAGGTTAATTAGGTTACCTACGCAGGTTAGGATAATTAGGCAAATTATTGTACAACGATAGTTTGTTTTAGACTATCGAAAAATATATAGCTTAAAGGGGCTAATAATATTGACCTTAAAGTTTTTTTTTTTTAAACTGCTTTTGTTCTAGCCGAAATAAAACAAATAAGAGACATACTGTGAAAATTCCCTTGCTTTGTTAAACATCATTTGGGAAATATTTTAAAAAGAAAACTATTTGTACATGTATTCTGGTGACTTACACTCACCAAAGAACTACAAAAAAGAAAAGTTCAACATTAATAAACATAACCAAATCATAATAATCATCAATGTCCTACTTATGTGATTTACAATGAAACAATGCAATATAATTCTGATTATGACGATGATGTAATAATACTTAAAATCCACACAAATTAAATGTAGATGGTGGTGTTTCCTACAACTCAACAGCAGGTGGCGCGCAAACACCATCAAAGCATGTAAAGTTGGAAATAACTGATCTGTCACCATTTTTGTCAGGAAAAAAAAACACAACACAAGACTTAAGTCAGCGAGGAAAACGACTGAATTAAGGTGAGACACCAGAGCAAAAACGTTATTTGGGCTATTTGACTTTTTAATTAAGCAGTTTTCAGTCATTCATTTTCTTTTCGGCTCAGTCCCTTTTATTAATCTGGGGTCGCCACAACAAAATGAACCACCAATTTATCCAATTTATCCAGCATATGTTTTACACAGCTGATGACCTTCCAGCTGCAACCCATCACGAGAAACACCTATACACTCTCATTCACACACATACTGTACACCACAAATAATTTTAGCTTACCCAATTCACCTGTACCGCATGTCTTTGGACTATGGGGGAAACCCCACAAACACGGGGAGAACATGCAAACTCCACACAGAAATGCCATCTGACCCAGCTGAGGCTCGAACCAGCAACCTTCTTGCTGTGGGGCGACAGCACTACCTACTGCGCCACCGCGTCACCCAGTTTTCAGTCTTGTGTAAAGAAAATATTCAAAATACACTTTAAAGTGTCTCAATATACAACTTTAAAGTGTTTTAGGTTGACCTACCATATAAACTGTTATATATTTATGATTATTTACTACACTTTTTTTTTCTTTTTTCTTTTTTTTTTACAAAAAAGGTGAAACTGTTTTCTCTTCACAGTATAATTCAAATTATGAAGTGAGAGAAAAAAATTCACAAAATTCCCACAGTAAAAACCTTAGAATACTAATACGGCAAAAATAAACAGAATTTTGAACCTGACTTCATTCAATGTTAACATGTTTATATGCATGCTATAAATCAGTGTTTTTCAACCATGGTTCTGGAGAATTATCAGCTCTGCACATTTTCCATGCCTCCTCAACCAAACCCACCTGATTCAGATCATCAGCTCATTAGGAGAGACTGAAAGAGCTGTAATGGGTGTGACAAACAAAGGAGATATCCAAAACATGCAGTGTTGGTGGTCCTCCAGGAACGTGGTTGAGGAAAAACTGCTATAAATGTATGCAGTTGAGCACATATTTGCATATTTTGCATATTCAAACAACATTTTAGAAACTTGTAGTGTCTTGCCCTAAAAACACATAAATATGAATAAATAAAATGACTTATTTTACCTACAATATGACTTTTAACCAGCAATAATATATTATATTTAATTATCAATTAGATGTGTACAGTGTTTGTAAGAGTACTAATTGTGGATCCTCCAAGTTCAAGTTTTCATCCTCAGCAGAATGAGCTCTTAACTGCTAAATATCATGAATAAGAAATGGCTAGGCCTTTTCTCCCTTCACTTTGCTGCTCGATCACTTCCCCTCAGAATAAAGTATAAGCTACATGTACAGTACTTTGGCTGAGCAGAGATCGTTTCAATCAACATAAACGCATGAGAGGTCATTAATCAGAGCTGTCTGAAGTGTTACAGAGTCCACATGATACATAACTGATATTTGCAAGCTTTTGTCTTAGTTGACAATAGGTTTTTTTAACCGCTCACTCTTTAAGCACCATACTATTCTGGCATAATTAGTTCTTTGTTGAGATAGTTAGCATATTACTATTTTAAGGGACTACAGTGCTATTTTACATCATCGTCGTGTTATATAGGATACATATTCTACAATTATAAAAGAAAAATGGTCAAAATGAAATGTAAAGTATCTCTGAGATGATCTACTTTTGATCAGTCCACTGTTTTACCCATGACTATACAAGAAATAAAGTTTTAATAAAAACATTTCAGTAGTAATTAAATATTAAAACTTTCATTTTCATTCTGTGATAACAAGCAACATCATTTCACAGAAGAAACTTTTTTTTTTACAGGTTTACAAAGACGTTTGATTAATTGACTATTTTGTATGCATTATTATACAGCATCTTAGTAAATCAATAAATCAAATCTCCCATATATCATAGTACCAATTAGTTTTACTATTTAGTAAAACCAATTAAACAAAATTTAAATAAAACTAAAATAAAATGTATATATTATATGAAAAATTAGGAATGAAGGGATTCAAACTAAGATAGATTATGAATGTGTCCACATTTATTTATCAAAAATAAGTTAACAATTTAAATCTCATTAACAAGTTTAAAAAAACTGTTCACTGGATTGGTCTCATGCTGTCATGTGAACAGGGTAACAAGCCAAAACAAGTTAACAAATATCTAATGTCAGACCATTAAAAAATATCCTGAGGAAAGGTAACATATTCAAAAAGGAGCATACACAAGGCAGAAATCATTCAGATATTTTAAGAGCAATATTTCATGAAGGCAATGACACAGTGATGCCTTAAATGGATCTTAAATCATTTATAAATATTCAATTACAAAAATATTACAATATATTACAAAAAATCCCAAATCTGCCAGTGAGGATTGATTGCTGAACCGACAAATATATGTATTACGTAAACAAATGATAGTTTGATACATTTAAAATGACTGAAAAAAGTCTTCACTTTATTTTTGAAAATAACGTTATATTGAAAGCTGATTGGTTTAAACAGTTTTTTCATTGACTTAAATATTTGATTGGTCAGTCTAATAATAAAGCGTTTGTCATCGTGTTATCAGCCTCCTGCATCGATTAACACGCTCTGGTTTCGACAAATTTATCACAATATATTTACATTATATACATTATGCATATCGATTTGTAGGTTTAAAAAGTTCACTGGCCTATGTGCTTGATTTTTAAGTTCGCTTTCAATACTCAGACTACATATGACTTTAAAAAACACTTACAATGCAGACACCGGATGTTTACAAAGGTAAAAGTAACTTCTGTCTTCTTTATAGAGAAGAAAATTCTTCATACTTCTGCTGCACCCTGAAATTAAAATTAACATCATGGTGGTGACATTGATAGTGTGTACTTGTAGTGAATGTGACATTTGTGTTGCCAACAGTTTACAGCTCGGTTTTTGAATAATGGAGTTTCTAGTCTGCAGAGCCTAAAGCTGCCACAAGGGGGATAGGCCTAAAATAACAAGGGTCTTATTACATTAAATAGATAGATAGATAGATAGATAGATAGATAGATAGATAGATAGATA
>CAIGQZ010033231.1:1928931-1949129 GCA_903798205.1 Danio tinwini
AATAAATAAATAAATAAATAAATAAATAAATAAATAAATAACAATATGCATTGTTGTTGTGTCAACAACAATGCATATGTCCACCTAGTCAGGCAAGGATTTGTGACAGGGTGAACAATGAAAGGGAGGACATTTTTGACTAAAGATAGCATTTATTCAACACAGGTTGTACCTGTAGCTGGCAAAGTGTTTCCCTATTTAAGCTCTTTATATACAGTTTAAAAGCTATCTTTTTAATTTCTGAAATTTATTCATTAATTAATATTTTACTATGACAGGGTGGACATGTTAAGCTTGACAACATTCAGTTTCAAACACAGTATGAGGAAACATAAGTGTAGATACTTAATGTGTGCACAGCAGATGCTTTAACCTCCTCTGAGGAAAGGCAACATGGGCATGAGGATGCCAATGAATACATCAGAGGGCTTCTTAAAGGGGCATTTACCACATCATGACAGGGTGGATTTTTATCTTTTAGAATTTTTTTCTAATGTACCTACTTTTTAGACACGCTGAAGTTGGCTGAGCAGTGGGTGGGACATTGCAAAATCACATCCACTCAATGAAAAAATATGGCGAAAATTGACAAACATATTTCAAAACATTTATAATTCTACCTGCATGTGTAAAGGTTTAACTAGTCATGTTAAAGCATCAGAATGTTATTATTTTGCATTGTGTTCATATAGAACTGATTTAATCTTGTGGGACATCAAGGTTTTTGTAGTGATGATGACCCTATAAGCACAAAGTCTTTTTAATAACTAAAATGACTAAAACATAAATAATTATAAATGAATGCTATAAAGAAATATCTTAAAATGTACAGAGATAAAACCGGTAGAAACAACAGTTACTTGAAACCTGAAAATAAAGAATGCAACTAATGCTATACTATTACATATAAATAATAATTCTCATAAGCACAATAAGTCTTTTGAGCAACTCAATATATATAT
Source organism: Danio tinwini (assembly GCA_903798205.1). Taxonomy (NCBI): domain Eukaryota; kingdom Metazoa; phylum Chordata; class Actinopteri; order Cypriniformes; family Danionidae; genus Danio; species Danio tinwini. The sequence goes on from CAIGQZ010033231.1 coordinate 1,929,894, forward strand.
TATACACACATACATAAACACTTACAGCGCTTAACATAACATAAATGAGTACCCCTCTTTTAAATCATTATTATTTTATATAAAATGCTTTACAATAATATATTTGTGCACATTAGCTTAGTCAACATCTTTGAGAGAGGCAGGATAAAGTTGAGCATAAGTAGCGTCGGTTGCCCTCAAACGCTTCTCAACCTCATCAAATTGCTTCAGTTTAAGCAAAACCGCAGCAGAAAAAACTTCACTTTAGCATTTCCATACATCAGAGCCTGGTCCCCGCTACCCAACTCCCTCGCTGCTGTGATGACCTGTTCCTTTTCCACATAGTTATGGAATCTCATTATAACAGCCCTTGGATACAAATATGCTGTCTTGACCGCTCTGGTTGGAACAAGATGGGCTCTTTCGATCTTTGTATTGTTGGATTTCGCATCTGAGCTCTGTAACCAAGATTAAAAAAAACTTACGAGGGCGATCACCTTCTACATTCTCGAGAAGCCCAACAATACATATGTTCTTCCTTCTTTCTCTGTTTTGCAAATCATCCAAATGTTCTGTTAACTCCTGAATTCACCTCCCTAGTGTCTGTAATTTAGCCTTGACTGGGGCAGGAGCATCTTCCACTGCAGAGATTTGGTTCTCAGTTTCGGTGATTCGTTTTTGGTGGTTATCAAGTTTTTTTGTTCAGTTGTTACAATAGTTGAGACAGCGGACTCAGCTTTTCATCTATTATTGTTGGACTGTCTTAAGGACATTAAATCCTGGTTGGCACTAAATTTTTTAATGTGCAATGAAGAAAAGACAGAAGTGGTGGTATTTGGATCCGGGGGAACTCAGAATTGTCCGGATCTTGGTGTGTTAAACCCTTTTGTAAAACCTAATGTAAAAAACCTTGGTTTTATTATGGATGGTGACTTCAAACTGGATAAACAGATTAATTTGGTAATTAAAGCTAGTTGTTTCCAGTTGAGGCAATTATCTAAATTAAAGTCTTTTTTGTCTTTTAACGACTTTGAAAGGGTTATACATATTTTTATCTCGACTCGGCTAGATTATTTTAATTCCCTCTATGTGGGTATTAGCCATACCTCCATTACTCGTCTGCAGATGGTGCAGAATGCTGCTGCTCGTTTGCTGACGGGGACACGCAAACGGGAGCACATTGCACTCATACTGGCTTCTCTTCATTGGCTTCCTGTACAGTTTAGGATACATTTTAAGATTTTAGTTTTGGTGTTTAAATGCCTAAATGGACTAGCACCAAGATACTTGTCCTCATTAATCCAATTGTACACTCCTTTAAGGGCACTTAGATGTGCTTAAAATTTTATAGAATGTTAATTAATTAAAAAGTTGAAATAACATTCAGTAATGTCATTTGAGATTGAAAACCCTTGTTTTCAATGGCCAAGATTTGTGTTTTTAGTTGTGCAGATTTACATTACATACAGTTACAGAGGTGACAGAACTAATATAGGGATGGATGGTAATGCTATGATAGGCCTGCTAAGAAGCTTTTTCATTTAAATAATCCACCTCTAAAACATTAGCAGCCACTGTTCAAATAATGCTATTCGATTATGACCTCAATGGATTATTAGCAAGGACACTCAACTACTTCATATAAGGTCTAAAACATGTTTTGCTAGATAATCAGCACCTGTTATGGAGGCTCAGCATGTTCATATTGTGCGACTGTTAAGCTGCTGCTGACTTGAACACCTTAAGCTGCTGCACATCAAGGCTTTCTCCATAGAAAGTGAATACGACTGGCAGGCGGCGCGCCAGTTCTGAGAGTTTGAGGCTCTCCGGTTTTAGCAGGGTGTCAGTTGAGTTTGATGAGCATGTTTTTGCTGATAGGTATAAAGCGTTGTGCTGAAACCTGAGCTTGGAGATCCGGAAGGTTGGAAGGATCTTCTGCCTGCTCTGTTCCTCTTCTGACCCTTTCCGGATTATGATTACAGTCCTTGATTAACACTTGCCCTTTTTAGTCTCAGACACTCAGTCTGCTGCTTCTCTGCGCTCAGGTCGGCTGGAAGGAAGACACAAATTGTGTCCTGCTCAACATTAAAACATCAGGTTTCGGTGCCAGTTAAATGTCATTTTTATTTGTGGTTTTGCGTTTTATTAAAGGCGTTTATTTTGCCATTAAAAATAGTCATTGTAATATTATTATTTTATCTGTACTGACAAAAAAAAAGACCTTTAAAAGGTACCCTATGTTGCCAAATGTTTTAGGAAATTGTCTTTACATGCACATACAGTACCAGTCAATATGAATTTTGCCCAATCTTTTAAGCTTCAACTCTTCTGGGAAGGTTTTGCACAAGTTCTAAGAGTGTGTTCATGGGAATTTGAACCATTCTTGTAGAACAGGGGTGCCCAAACCCGGTCCTGGAGAAAGTTTAGTTCAAACCCCAATTAGACTGAATCAGTTAATCAACACCTGAATCAGTTAATCAAGCTCTTTCTAGGTATACTTGAAACTACCAGGCAGATGTATTGAAGGAAGTTGAAGCTAAACTATGCAGAACACTGGCCCTCCAGGACAGAGTTTGGGCACCCCTGTTGTAAATGGTCAGGGACTGATGTTGGATAAGAGAGCCAACTGCTCTAATTCATCCTAAAGGTGTTCAGTCGGGTGGAGTTCAGGACTGGTATATGTCGTCCACACTACACACATTCATCCAGGTCTTCAAGGACTTTGATTTGTGTACTGATGTGCAGTGATTTTGGAACAGGAAAGGTTATTCCCAAATAGTTTCTACAAAGTTGGGAGCATGAAACGGTCCAAATATCTTGGTATATTAAAGCATAAATTGGCCCTTTCATTGGAAATAAAGAGGTCAAACTCAACCTCTGAAAAATAACGCCATGCCATAACCCCCCCTCCAACAAACTTTACATTTGCTGCAATGCAGGCAGGCAAGTATTGTTCTCCTGGCAACAAACAAATTTAGACTTGTCCATCAGATATCCAGACAGAGAAACATGATTGGTCACTCCAGAGAGCATGTCCCCACTTCTCTAAAGTCATGTGGTGGTGTGCTTGACATCATTCTTTGCCACAGATACCCATTTCATGAAGCTCTCTACTCACTGTTCTTGAGCTAATCTAAAAAGCTACGTGAAGTTTGGAGGTCTGTACTGTACAGTAGCTACAGTATTGACTGCAGAAAGTTGGCGACTTCTGTACACTCTGTGATTTTACATGGCCTATCACTTAATGAATGAGCTGCTGATGTTTCCAATTGCTTTCAATTTGTTATAATAGCACTATCAGTTGACTGTAGAATATTTAATATTGAGAAAATTACATGAATGGACTTATTGCGTGGGTGTAAATGACACCACATTTGAATTCAGACCTCATGAGAGTGATTCACTCTCACAGATTTTTGTGTCTGTGTATGTGCTGGATTTTATACACACTTAACCATGGAAGTGAGTGAACATCTGAATTCAGTAATTTGGAGGGGTGTCCCAAAACATTTGGCAAAATAATGTACATTGAATATTTTTTTTTGGTGTTGTTGCAATGTGCAATCATGTTGAGTTCATCCATTACAGCAGTTATATTTTCTATTAGAAAGAAGACTATAATATCATCATAATTTGAACTATGTTAGTAATAATAATAATAACGACATCAACATTTTCAGTATATTTAAGCACTAATTTGTTTAGCATTAAGTGAATAAACGATGATAATAAATGTAATAATATATAATATGTATACACACCTATATTGCTAATAACAGTATTCATAATTACCCCCAGTAGTAATATTTTTATTCTAAAAGTACTTTAAATTAGAAACTGTTGATAAAACATACATACAGAGTTCTCAATGAAATGAAACTGGATTTTTGAACAGAATCTCTAGATGAGCAGAATGGCCATACATATCTATACAAGCACTCTGATTGTGCATCTCATATGTTGAGGTATGCAGTACAGTTGAACATTGTGTGCATCATTTCTCAGTAAAGGGGACGGAAATTGGATCCTGCCCCACGAGCATCCCTTTGGACTGCCAGGAACCACCGCTAGTATTAATAGCCTTCCAGCACTTTCTGAAGAACCGTATAGAAAAACATGCATTTACATGGCATTTTTCAACAGTCTGCAAATAATATTAAGATTTGATAAAAAAAAAAAACAACAACAAATTTTTAAAGGTAGATTCTTAGAATTAGTTTTTCACTAAGCCATACACCAAACCTCACATTTGAAAGCTTTGTATATATATCATATAGATTTTCACAAAAAAGAAATGATTTCAGAATCCCTCAGTAAAATCCTTTGACACTAATATGATAATAAAATGTTTTTTAATACATCTATTTAAATGAGTTTAGATTTGTGTGCGTGAAATGAGAAATTACCACAATTAATTTTTTTTCTGGGAGAATATAAACTTGAAAGTATCACATATGTTAAGGAATTTACTTTGAAATATTTAAATCTGTTCTTTTGGGTAGCTGGATAATTTTTTAATGAAAAAAAAAACACTTAAATATTGTATATACTTTCATGAACCACAGAGATTCCCTATTAGTATTAGATGCAAATACAGCAGTAAAGATCCTTTATGGTTTGTCTTTTAAAAGCCCCATGTGGTGCCCTCTAGTGTAACATCTTTGTACATTCTTATATATTACATTACATAACATTACATTCTTTTTCACCAGCAAGGACCATGCCACACTTTGAGCTAGACTTTATTGTGGAGATGGTAAAGCAACAGTGGGAAGAAGGGAAGAGGATAAACAGTGAACAGGTAGGTAGGTTGGTTCTACGATGATGCCCGTGGAAATCATGAATCAGAGCGGGGGTACCATCTTTGTAATATTTAGAGTGATTGAAGCTCCCTGATAGGAGGGAGGGGAGGGTTGTAAGGATCGTTAACGCGAAGCAAGGAAAGGGAGTGATGGTTGGTGGGTGGGTATCTTCAAGAGAATGAGAAGAACAGTGCTAGAGGGCTGAACTGCCTTTAAGTTTCAGCCAGTAGGTGTTTGATCAAGGAGGTAAAGTGAGGCGTGGACCCGCTGCCAAACCTTTGTCAACAAGTTAACTTCAGGTATGAAACTATTTTGATATCTCCATAAGTAGATAAAAAAAAACAGAACACTAAAGATTACAAAGAACTCCGAGTTTATTTCTTCTCCGATAAAGACCAATCAGAGGAAAGCAGGAGAGTTTACCAGACATGTACATCCAGTGTAATAACAAATGCTTGATAAACAAACATCCAGTCACATTTAGCACATCAGATTCACCCAAACCTCAGAATAGTTCCACACTGTGGAAATGTGATTGTGACAAACGTGTTACAACCAAACTACACAGATTCCTGATTGAAATGTAAAACAGTGTGGACACTGAAATAAGGAACACAAATTAATACACTTCCAGTGAATAAGAACAAAAAATATTGGAAAAATTGCAGTTTTACTCATTTTACTCACTCTCAGGCCATTTGAGGTTTGTGACTTTTTCAAAACAGATTTTTACCTTAAACTGTGGTTCTTAGTGATTTATAAAATGCAAGTCAATGGCTTCTGCCACTTTAAGGGTAAAAAAAAAAAACAGGCAAAATTCAAATTTGAATGTGGACTGAAGATAATCATAGTTATATTTCCAATAAAAAACACAAATCAGATTTATGCAGAAAACTGTAATAATTGAATAAAACATTCATGAATAAAGCAACATTGCCATCCAAGGAGTCAAAGACAGCAAAATCATCAACAATTCCTGATTAAGTGGCAGCTAATAACAAAAAGAAAAATGGAATTGGCTGTGGTAGAAGCCTTTTTTAATACAATAACTTACTCTTATCCTAGAAGATGAATTGCACCAACACTTTGGGTGCACAGATGCTCAAGACAGTTCTGGAGGTAATAATACTGAACTGCCCTGATGATGGACTTTAGCTGAGGGATTTTAGAGTGACCAAAACAATATTTCATGTTATACTATGTGATCGGTCTGCTGGTCTATCCATTAATGCCGTTCAACCAATTTTTGTTATCACATGATCTGTTAAAACAAAATCACATGACTTTGATGTGCATACTGGAATTTATTCACAAAGTTTGTTTTTTCTTATTGGATAAAAAAAAAAGTTATATTGCACTATTCAAGATATATGCAATATTCCAAAATGTGTGTAAAAATAGGTGGATGGAAACATAGCTAATGTTATTATCATAAATAATGATCATTCTCTTGCACAGATCAATCATTTTGCTGTATTGTATCATCAGGAGCCACTGCTTTTCATTTAGATCTTTATCTGTTTTTTTTTTGACAACCCCCTAGACTTGCACCAAGGACCACAGTTTTAACGGCGAAAGAAAAAAAAAACATGAGGGCGAGTAAATAATGACAGAATTTCCTTTGTTTTAGGGGGTAAATGAAGCTGGATAAAAAAATGTGTTACAATGCAGAAGAATAAAATGTTTCAACAAGGCATTTAAAATCCACAATTTTTCTGTGTCCTTCAACATTTGTGACAGGCAGAAAGGCTGATTTTCATGCCCCTGTTTGTTCAGGGATCAAATCGGCCCATTGTGGAACACAAATGTAAACTGTGCTGGGGCAGAAACAGAGCGCAAACAACAATACACATATTTTATTTGGCAAACGACAATCACCGGTGGTCAATCTTACCACTTCAGGAGTCTATAGTTAATGGAATCTGTTTTTAAAATGTTAAACGATTAAATAAACCAAATCACAAAGACATAATACAGAATTCTGCACGGACAATATTACCCTCATATTTATTCTTACTCATTAATCTTCTACTGTGTAAGTGGTTATACCATTTCACAAGCCCAAAAAAGTGCTATTTCATAAACTTAGTAAACAGCATACAAGTCCACAATCCAACAAAACTCCAACATCATATTCTGACATAATCATTTGAAGAGATTTAAAGTGGCAAATAATACAAAAATAAGGCAGGTGAGAAACAAGGCAGGATGGGGAAAAAATTAAAAGTGACTTTATAAAGTGCAATTCAGAACTTAATGTTGAAATGCATAAAAATGAGAATAAAAGCCAGAAAGAGACATACTGTTATTGTAGGACCTTCTCCTTCCTTAAGAAAGAAACAAAAAAGTATCCAAATAAAGCCTTTTAAATCTGCATAGTCGAAAGATACGATTAAAATAAATTTAAAGTAAAATAATGTATTCAAAACTAGTACCATCTTGATTTTCCATACACTGTTTTAGAAGAATCATACCATTCTTTCCATACAAACATTAGCCTGTAGGTTCTTAAAGGGACAGTTCACCTAAAAATAAACATGAGCTGTTGATTTACGCACTCTCAAGCCATTCAGGATGTTCAGGAATGAACATTAAAGATGATGTTTATTCGAAACCGTGATTTATGGGTTTTCATAAAATGTAGTAAATAAAAAAATAAAAAACTTTAATACATGTGACTCCTAACAATACATAGAGGTCTCAGAAGTGAATATTATTTACAAAAGTTACATCATATGTTCTATTATGCCACAGATGGTAATGTTGTAAATAATGTTCAGTTTCTGGCAAAGACTGATCGTGATGCTATAGAAGACATTGATTTAAAAGGATAGTTCATCCAAATTATTTTGACTTCCATAATAGGAAAAACAAATACTTTGGAAGTTAATGTTTACTGATTTTCAGCTTTCTTCAAAATAAATAGTTCTAAAAAAGAAAGAAGAAAATAGTTCTAAAGAAGAAGAAGAAAAAAATAAAATCGAACAAATGAAGGGTGAGTAAATGATGACAAAATGTTTTGTTCGGAGTGAACAATCCCTTTAATGTCAGGAGCCAAAAATGTATTTTCTCTCCCTGTACGTGTTTTCTTCACTCTCAAAGTGCTGGACATGCATTTTATGAATCACCAAAGTGCACGGTTTCATCTTAAAGTCTTTTTTGACAAAAAAAAAAAAAAAAAGCATCCACAGTGCATATCTGACAGCATGACGGTGAGGAAATAAACAGCAAATTTTCTTTTTTTGAGTGAACAAACCCTTGAAATGATCAGATCTTATTTTTGAGAAGCAATAATAGTAAACAAAGACATTTAACTAACCACATTTAAAAAGGCATTAAATACTTCAATAATTGATGAGTAAAATAATGAGAAATAATAGCTAATGTCTGTTTATTTTGAACAGTCTATTGTTAGTGCACATTAATTTAATGGATGAGACCAGTGGTTATTTTTGTGCTTTAATTAAAATTTATTATTATTATTTATTCACCCTGATGATGTTTTTAACCAATAATGAGCTTCTTAAGTGGCTCGTTAACCTCTTAAAAAACACAAACAAACAAACAAACAAACAAAAACATTGTGTTAACTTTCAATCCCCATGTTGTTCCAAACCTGTTAGACTTATTATGTGGAATGCATAAACTAGATAATTTAAAATTATATTGGAAAATGTGCTGTTTTGGACCCCAAGTATCGACAAAAATAGTTTGTTTTGCATTCCACAAACAAAATTAAAAAAAAAAGTCATACAGTTTTGGAACATGTGGGACAGTAAATACAAATTTTGGGTGAACTACCTCTTTTAAAACTAACTTTGATAACACATTAAAAAGAGCAGCTTGGACATGAGTTCTAAATATCTCCTTTTGCGTTTTATGCAGAAATGTCAGATGTGTGAGATTAAAAACCCATAAGGGAAAGTAAACAGCAAAAGTTCGATCTTTATGTGAACTACTCCTTTAAAGTTTGAGGTTATCGTGATGTCATAGAATAACACAAGAATCACAAATACTGGAGAGAAAGTTGGCGCGTCCCGAAGAACGGTGGTCGGCAGTTGCGAGCTGCTTTTGCGCATATGGATTTAAGTAAGTTCCTTTTCCCCCTAAATCACATCTAAAAGCTCTCAACAACACTAAGTGCAGTGTTTCTTTGTGCAAGGCCAGCGGTGATGCAATTAAGTGAAAATGGCGGTAAGCCTGTAGACGATTATACGGTCTGACTACACGAATCACACAAAGCCCTCAAAGGAGAACCAGCTCCAATCTGAAGGGCCGTTTCACTGTTATAGGACACAGGACATGAGAGTAAGAAGCACGACTGACCTCAACCTTAAAAAACAACACCCATTCGGACAAACACTTGTGTAAGATTATAGTACGCTCTCTGAGAGGACATTATATAAAACACTAATACTCAATCTAAAAGAGAATATGAAATAGTTTCTTTGCAGTTTCTCCTCCTCAAATCCATGGTTCTGGGTGTTTGGAGGACTTCTGGAAGCCGTCGTCTCCACATGTTTCTAAGATAGTGCTACATTAGGGTTAAGACTGCCGTATGAACTACCTTACATCATGTGTAGATCCGGCTATGTCTCTGGGTTTGTGACTATAGGAGCTGCTGTGGAACTCATGATCTTGGTGTATTGAGAGTGAATGGCATCGAAGGCCTCGTCCCGATGAATCATGGCACCAAACACTAGAGGCTGCAGAAGAGACACCATCAAGCCATTAAAGCCATTCTGCTACTAATCTAAGACCATTTGAGGTCAGAACTGGTTTAAACTGGTTACAATCATCTGGCTCCGCAGTGCAAGTCTCCGCTAACTGCAGAGTTCTACTAGACACATTTGTCATTGCACTATTACTTATTGTTTATTATACTGTAAAAAATTAAAGATTTAAAAAAGCTGTGCAGCAAGTTGCTTTACAATTTTAAGTTGAGTTGATTCCACTTTAAACTTAAGTACTGAAGTTGACTCGATTAAGGTTGAGTCAACTCAAAAAGAAAAAAAAAAGAAAAAAAGTGCAGCCAATTCCCTTACAATTTTAAGTTGAGTCAACTTTTAATTTTTAGCTAGTGGAGGCACTGCACTGCAGAGCCAGGGGATTCTAAGCAGTTTAAACTAGATCTGACCTCAAATTGTCAGACTTAAATTTTTTTTAGAAATTAAATTTTTTTACAGTGTACAGTGTAATTGTAATGACAATGTAGTGTAGAAGAAATCTGTAGGTGGAGTTGCTAATTGAATAAATTAAATTTTATATAAAAATAATAGTTTGTGACTGAATTATGAGGACAAATAGTTAATTTAGAGAACATTTTATATATCCAAGCTAACGGCAAAAGTTCAGAAACAGTAAAATGGTTAAAGGTTTCTAACATTTCTAAAAATATCCTCTTTTATGTTCAACTATGGTCTGGAACAACTTAAGTTTAAGTAAAACGGTGAGTAGATTTAGTTTTTTTGGTGAATTATCCCTTTAAGAGCAATACGATAATTCAGGTTTAATAGGATCCTATAATTCAGGTTTAAGAGGATCCTATAACTCAGGTTTAAGACCGATCCTATAATTCAGGTTTAAGACCGATCCTATTGTTCAGATATAAGAGGATACTATAATTCAGGTTTAAGAGGATCCTAAAATTCAGGTTTAAGACCGATCCTAAAATTCAGGTTTAAGACCGATCCTATAATTCAGGCTTAAGACGATCCTATAATTCGGGTTTTAGAGGATCCTATAATTCAAGTTTAAGAGCGATCCTAAAATTCAGGTTTAAGAAAATTGTATAATTCAGGTTTAGGAGGATTTTAATTTCAGGTTTAAGACCGATCCTATAATTCAGGTTATTTGAGCAAATAGTTAATTATACAACAATTCATTATGGTTCTCAAATCTGATTGGCTAATATATACTTTGCAGTAGTATACCTTATTGTGAATGTCATGGTAGAGGACAAAAAAAAAACAAGTGTACAAATACTATTGCACTTGTGTCACGCATTGCATTTTTTATTTTTAGGCAAGAATGTTTGTTTAGACTTGTAATATGAGCTTGATTTATAAGATGCAAGCTCAAGGACTTTACCAGCTATGCAAAGCTCCCGAACAATTATTATCAGTCACACTTTACAAAAAGATTCGCTTAGTTAGTGTTAGTTAATGAATTAATATTGTATGTAATACTTGTATTTATTAATCATAGTTCAACATTTACGAATGCCTTATTAAAATCTAAATTCATGTTTATTAAGATTAGTTAATGCACCATCAGTTAACATGAGCTAACTGTATTTTCATTAAGTAACGTTAATGAGCATGAACAAACACTGTAATAAATGTATTGTTCATCATTTGTTCATGTTGCATTAACTAACATTAACTAATACAGTCTTATTGTAAAGCTTTACCTTATTATTGAATCTGATTCTAAACGATTCATTCAATTTTGATTCATTCAATCCAAATATAGCTCACTCACTAACTAATGTGTAATGATAAATGTGCTCAATAATAGCAGACAGGCTGTCAAATCATAAAGTGATCATCTGCTTTTTTTTTTCACAACATTCTGAACACCCCAGATTTTGTCAGAGGAGTCTCTCTTCTGTTGACATTCATCATGAAAGCCAACCCTGCTCTCTAATAATGAATCATGCCCAAAAATATTTACCTTGTCTCAGTAAAAGCTATTAGTTTACTTGTGTGCCAAATATAGCACTTTTATAGTCTTCAACGTGTACCATTTACGAGAATGGCTTAGAAAAAAAAGTGGCTGTTTAATTTTTGTAAGGTATAGACGTTTACATTTGTGACACTTCTCTCAGTGTGCAATCAAGTTTAGCTAATATTTGTATTTGTAATAATACTTTACAATAAGGTTGTATTATTTAATATTAATGTATTTACTTACATGAACAATGAACAACATATTACAGTATTTGATCATATGATGTAGCGTTACTATATGAAAATACATTTGTTTACTGTTAGTTCATGTTAACTCATTGTACATTCACTAATGTTAACAAGCATGCATTTGAAAGTTATTAATGCATTAGTAAATGTCGAACTGTGATTATCAAATGCTGTATTATTCTTAATAATGTGAGAAAATATATTAACTAATGAGTCTTTATTGTAAAGTGTGATCAATATTTGAAGACTAACACTTCCATAAAATGTATAGAGCATAATTAAAGAATCATAACCTGCAAAATGAGCTAGTGCGTTTTAAATAATAGTTGTATCATTTTTTGGGCTGTCTGATATGCTGCCCATTATTGCCCTGTGGTGACTCTCACCTTTAGAGTAGATGGTGTGGAAATTGAGATCCCCATCCCAGATCCTGGCAATACTGACAACACCTTGTACTGTTTACATGAGAGGAGAATACAGTTAGAAAAAATAAATAAATGTAAAAATAGGTCAAATGTCCAGTAAACATCTAGCAGACCTTTTGAATGTCTGTGATGTCCTGCAGCTTGATGACTTTATTCTTCTTTGAGGATGTCGAGCGAGAGCTGGAGCTTTCAAAACACAGGTAACTAAAAACACAAATCATATGATTTATCATTTAACTCTTGTCCTGTTGTATAACATTTCATAACTAATGTGTTTAAACAATAAGGAATTATATACAGTTGAAGTCCAAATGATTAGCCGTCCTGTGAAATTTCTTTTTTAAATATATGCCAAATTATGTTTAACGGAGCAAGGATTTATTTCCTATAATATTGTTTCTTTTAGAGTAAATCTTTTTTTGGCTAGAATAAAAGCTGTTAGAATTTTTTAAGGTCAATATTATTATCCCCTTTAAGCAATATTTTTTCAATTGTCTACAGAACAAACCACTGTTATACAATGATCTGCCTAATTACCCTAATTAACCTCGTTATTCCTTTAAATGTCACTTTAAACTAAATACTAGTATCTTGAAAATATCTTGTAAATTATTATGTACTGTCCTCATGGCAAAGATAAAAAGATATCAGTTATTAGTATTTATTTATTTAAACTATTGTTTAAAAATATGTTTTTCTCCGTTAAACAGAAATTGGGGGGGAAATTAAACAGAAGGGCTCATAATTCTGAGTTTAACTGTATGTTTAAGACAATATGTAGGTTTCAATTAGTAAATAGTGACATTTAATGGATTAAATCTTTTGTCCTGATTCTAAAAAAAAGCCCCAAACACTAATAATCAGCAAGCTAAGAGCTAATGTGCAGTTCAGCTGTGTCTGAACATACTTTTCCGTGACGTAGAGGACACCGTTGCGGATGTAATCAGTCGGCATTTTTCTGTCTCTGTTGATCAAGCAGCATCGCCAGCCATTTTCACACACTGTGGGGAAAGACATCTGTTTAATTCTTTATTTACCGCTCAGTCCAAACTTTATCTGATCTGATTTCAGACTAAATCTGTAACATGAGAAGCAGAAACCAATAAACCATCTAAAAAAATATATTTGAGCGCTTTTGCAAAAACGAAAAAAAAAAAAAAAATCCCTGCTCTGATACTACATCATTAGGCTAGGTGGCGCTGTGTTCAAACTTTTCTAAATAGGACATTCTTAAGAAAATAAGTAGCACTTTGTCAAAACTTCACTGAAAAAGCCATATTAGTATGCATGGCATATTGGTAATTTGAGCATGTCTTGTCTTGAAGTAATCTTGTCATGCACATCTTGTCAGGAAAGCACAGCTGTGTGATCAGCAGTAAATCTCTAAAAGACAAAGAGCACTCTTATGCGGAAACTCCATAGACTGCTAAAATTATGGGGAAAAAATAGTGTCCGTGATGTCACCCATAGGTTTCTGAGAAGCGCAAATAAAACTACAAGTGGACAGGGCCAATCCTCGCCATTTTGTTTGCACATTATCGCATCGACCATGGGTAACTTTCGTTATTTTAAAAACACACTGAGCCACTACGCATTGTTCTTATGACATTTTTCTACAGGAAGAAACACTAATTACTTCTAAATACTTCAAATATAGTTTGTGTTAGTAAATGCAGGTAAACAATAAATGCATTATCATAAATAAAACAAATACATTTATAGTTAAAAGTATAATATAATTTCAATTCTACCCCTTAGCCCTTCCCCTTACCCCTACCCCTCGTTTTGCGCATTCATGTGAAGGGGTAGTGGTGTCCCAATTCTCTTTAGCTTGAAGGCGTAGGGCTAAGGGGTATACACCCCTTCGAACGAAGATTTTTCAGGAGCACACTCGTTACCAAGGGGTAAGAAAATTTCCCAGAATGCAGCAGCTACAGCGGCAGTTTCGCTGCACCCGGAAGTAAGGAGAGCCACAAATTAGTATTTTTTGTCATTATTACAAATTTTTACAAACAAACACATGTTTTTATATATTCATAACCGCGTTCATGTTTTACCGTCATGCTTTTATAAAAAAAAAGCTCAAATAAAAACTGCTAAATTTCACGATCTATAATCCCTAATAATAACTCCTGTACAGCAGTCCCACAACATTCTGACACTCGATGACACTCAAATACCCTATCAGAAAAGTCTAGTGGCTAAGAATGAGCCTTTACGGTATCTGCTATAATGTTAATGTTGTTTTCGACTGTTTACATACATGAATTCGGCCACTCTGTAAATACACAGTATAGTTACGATCTTATTGCCTCATTAGATTATGATAACCATAATATATGCCTTCAGTGACTTTCTGAAGATAAACACCAAAAAATAGCAGTCAGCAAAGACGGCAGTCGCGATCGTCTGATCTCATATGAAGCAAGAGATCGTGATGACATCTGATGACGTGTGCAATGTTGAAGTGCTGTCCCAATTCTTAGGGGTAAATTTTGAAGCCCTTCCCATTCACACTCGTTTTTAAGGGCCATGGGGAAGCGGTAGGGGTAAAATTGGTTTGAGAGACCACAGAATGCTACATTATTTGATAATTGAAAGAAATAATCCCAAAAGCCAATTGACTGTTTAAAGCCACATAAAACAAAACAGAAATACAATATATATGATGAGTTCAGCGGCTAATCAGCCGAAACAGCTGAGGAGATGTGAAGGCGAGCAGAGAGACCTAAAGTAGCTGTCACTCAAGTGGCCACACCCTTAATTATGCAGACTTAATATAAATAAAACAGAGGAGTTCTAAAAAAATTTACTCCCTCATAGATGTCGTGAAGTGTAATATTAGCTATATACACCGAAATCTTTTTTTTGTACCACACTGTAAACACTTTATTTTCTGCTGTAAAGCTGGCCATTTGAACATTGGAATTAATAGAAATGTGCTCTATTTTGGAGCCAGGCCTAGTGGATTTTAGATGAATTGCAGTTTGTTACTTCAATATCAGCATCACGAGGAAGAGCAGGACGTTACCGCTTAAAAAAAAACTCCCAACACTAATGAAGAAACCCAGGAAATCTCCATATCCTTGCATTGAAAACAAAAGATTTAACAGCTTTTGTTTATTCAGCGTGAATAATAAACACTAAACTATGGTATCATCTAACAGAATTATTTATTTCATACACTACACTGAAGTAACGTCATGAGTTTCTTTTAGCAAAACATTTTTTATATGTGGTAATTTAACGCTGTAGTTTTTACTAAGACCAAAAACCAAGACGTTTATATCAAAGTTATAATGGTCCAATTAAATTGATTTTGAAATGGGTTTTTGCATTGCTTATCAGGTTTAGACCTGGCTCTACTTACAATATGTGCATGAAAATTGCCCTTGATCTCCCAGTCCTATCTTGAAGATAATTGTTTTATTTATTTTTCTTCACAAAAAACAAACAAACAAACAAATAAAAAAATCTCTTGCAGTTACTCTTCTCACCTGATAGAGGGCGCTCATTCTCAGACAGGTTGAAGACTTCATGAAAAGGGCCTCTTTTGGTGTTGTAGGCCCGTCCACTTTCCTCTTCTCGACCGATCCCACATGACATGCTGGTGGACTGACCGCTGCGTGCCACCACTGGCTGCATCTGCTTTGAGGAAGAAGCAGAAGCATCAGTTTAGGAGCACGACATTCAAATGAAGGCCCAGAACTGCTGGGTTCCTGTGTGCAGATGAAGGATCAATGCTGTCCTCCAACGCCTCACCAGATGACCGAACTAACCTATTGATAAGCCCCTCCCCTCAAATGCAGATTAGCCAATGGCGTTTGAGTATCAGCTGCACTGAGACTTAATGTTTAGTTTTAAAGACTTACTTTAGTTTTCAGCATCATAGAGAAGCATTTGATAAAAATTGGGGCTTGAGTAGTTTGGCAATGAAATTTATTTGATTTCATATTCTAATCCCAAACAAGACCTATTGATCTATGCTCGTTTTCGCCACTGAATAAAAAAAAAGATTTCAAAAACAAGGTTATTGTGACTTTTTATCTCAGAACTTTATTTCTCAGAATTCTGTCTTTTTTTCTCACAATTAAGACAGAATTTTGAGATATAAAGTAGGGATGCACCGATTATAGATTTTTGTTGTTCGATTATAGTCTGAGAATTAATCACGGTTTCACAATTATTATGCATTTAACAATTTCAAAACACTACTAGTTTAGTAAATCACATGACGACTCCTTATATTTTAAAGTGTTATTTATTGCTGCTCAGTAACCACATAATACAGCACAATTTTAAACAGAAGTAATTTTACACTGAAAAATAAACAACAGAACAATGAATGACTTAATAAAGAAATAAAAATAAGAATAAATTAAAACAATTGTGTTTGTCTAATGTAAATCTAAGCTTCATATTAGCCAAGTATTTTTCTTTAAAAGAGAACAAATGTTGTCAAAGGCTACTAAACCTTTTAAACGTTTGATCAACTTTATTACAAAGTTGTTTGATATTTTTAAGTTTGTATTTTTTTCTCTTTGGAGTAGAAATGTTTATGTTTATATTTTATATTTATTTATATTATACAAAGTATAAAGCTGATTGGTCAGTTCTTGTGATGTGACTCAAGATGCACTTGCGGCATACTCTCAGTGAGTGTGTCGCGGCGTGCACGCAGTCGCTCCCAATATGTGCACGCAATCTGTGTGCCTCCATTGAAAAAATAACAAATTTGCGTGCACAAAGGACACAACATGTGAATGGCCCTTAGTTAATAGTCTCAGTCACAGTTAATTCACTGTGCGTGGGTATTAGCCTTGGTGTACAAGCTCGGAACTTTTGTTTAGTTGCAGTAGTTTTGTTCCGTGCAGAAATGTGGTGTTGAGAAGCCTTTATGATTAATTAACCATGACGAATTAAAGCGAGGTTAATAGTGAAATCGATTAATCGATGCATCCCTAATATAAAGTCGGAATTCTTGTATGACGCAATTCTAAAAAAAACAAAACAAAAACTGACTTCTCAGATAAAAAAAGAATAATAATAAAAAAAAATAAATCACAATAATGTTTTTAATTCAGTTGTGGAAACAGGCTTCCAAATAAGGCAGCTTAATCTCCTAGGATGTATACATTCATGTCAAATTCTGCTAATGTCACCTAAAGTTAATCAAAATCTTTAGCTAATAACTATTAGCTAAAACGTTAGCTAGCTACAGTAACTAAAGGAGGTGGGGCTTACAGATAGGTCAACTGACCCTGGATCAGCACCTGAGGACCCGAGAGCAACACTCAAATATTGTTGCTATTAAACCAGTGAGTGCAATTGAGCCAAGCAGCAGTGCATGATGGGTCAGAGGCTCCTGAGGTCAGCTGGGCTTCTCTGGGTCTGGAGCCAAACAGTAGCGAGGGATGCCTGGAGGTGCTGAGCACTAGTGCCAAGCTTAAGCCGCAGTTAAACAGCCACTTATCTCTCTGCTATTACCACTCACCAATTCATCCCAGCATTTATTACCACCAGTACATTAGTTTATACACAGTGTGGGTTAGAGTTTGGGACAGAGCAAGACACAAGTCATCTGATCATGTTTGTGGATGTTTCTTCAACTGTGGGCACTTTTTGGTTGTAGTTTATTTGAATTAATTGGAACATATATACATTATACAAATATATAGTAACAGCAACTGTAAAACAACCATTTTATTTTATTCATCCATTCATTTTCTTTTCAGTTTAGTCTTTATTAATCTGGGGTCGCCACAGCGGAATGAACTGCCAACTTATCCAGCATATGTTTAACACAGCGGATGCCCTTCCAGCTGCAACCCATCACTGGGAAACATCCATACACACTCATTCACAAACATACACTACGGCTAATTTTAGCTAACCCAGTTCACCTATATCGCATGTCTTTGGACTTGTGGGGGTAACTGGAGCACCTGGAGGAAACCCACGCGAACACGGGGAGAACATGCGAACTCCACACAGAAATGCCAACTGACCCAGCTGAGGCTCGAACCAGTGACCTTCTTGCTGTGAGGCGATCGTGCTACCCACTGCGCCACCACAACCATTTTATCAACTAATAATTTTCTTAATGTATAGAAATTCCAATCATATTCTGTTCATAAGGTAATGAAGTTATATTTTAGCAACAACCACAACATTAAACAGATTAATATTTAAATTACAACAAAACACATAAGAAATAATAAGATTTTTTAAATAATTACCAATAAATGTATAGATATTGCAGTACATCACGTATATAATAACAATAACAAAAATATACATTATTATTATATTCATAAGACTAAATAACTATTATTATCAGCATTATTAGTGCTCAGGAAAACCAAAAACAATATAAACAATGCATGAAATAAATTATTCAAAAAGTGTATTGTCTTATATAGCTGTAAGGTACAGACTTTAAAAAGCCATTATATGTTACATGTGGTTATTTCATGCATTATACAGCTCGATGCTTTAAATGACAACACCAATATTAATAACAGCATCAGTTTTTAACTCAATAATATTTAAATAAGAATAAATAAAAGTTTCAATTAAATCTATGTATAATAATTATAAACAATTACTACTATTAAAATCACTACTTCAACTAATAATAATAATCTGAAATTGTATATATATTTTTTTCATGAATCTTCAGTCTACTTTTGGGACTTTTTTATGAAAGTGAAAAAGTGTGTGTTCAGGGACTTGACTTTCTAAACTTCCACAGGTCAAGTGGCCAGAGTTGAAGAAACACTCTTATATTTGCAGAAACTGATTTTTCATCGTGCACAGATAGAGAGAGATAGACAGGGAAAAAGATAGAAACAAGAAAGAAAGAGATAGAGAGAGAGAGAGAGAGTAAATCTGCAAATACAATATATCTGTAAAAGATAAAGCCACTAACTCTGACACAACTAAATGAAGCCTATTTGAGGAGACAAACACCTCAATCCTAAAGTCACTAACAGCCACACTCAAAGAAAACACAATTTACCAGTGTAATATATGGTAACCCAATACATATATACATACATACATTATATATATATATACATACATACATTATATATACATACATACATT
>CAIGQZ010033231.1:1963807-1974866 GCA_903798205.1 Danio tinwini
CACACACACACACACACACACACACACACACACACACACACACACACTCCAAACCATCTCGTGAAAGCACACACAGAAAACGTATCTTTATGTTATATTGCAAATTTAAGATTGAAAGCAATAGACATTATTCTGTGGAGATGGCCATTAAGTTACTCCAAAATCTGTTCAAAATAGTCAAATTCCCTGACTTTCTCTGACTAAAAAAGCTAAATTTCCATCTCATACAGTATAATGAACTGAAGGCTAAGAACAGTCAAGACTTGACAGCAATTAGCTACATTTTTTTATTTCTGTCAACAATCGTTTACACTACCTAACATATACTTAAAAAAAAAACAATGAAAATGGAGGAAATGTGCTGAATATATTTCAGTTAGAAGACCTCATTTTGTTGCTATAAACAAATAGAAGATGCTCAACTGACAGATAAATATGTGTGTACATGGTTATAGTGTATATATTCACATTGTATTCTGTTATCCCCATGAGTATAATGAAGGTGGTCATTTGAGATTATTCTGGAAGGAATTATATTAGGACACACGTTCTCACCCTGGATGTAAATAGTCTTTTAATTTTTTTTATAATATTTTTCTTTTTATAATTTCACAAAATTTAAGTACTATGTATAGTTAGTACACCTGAAAATAATGTATGTAAATTGTATGTCACTTAAGGTCACATACTGGGATTCAAATGTACCTTGAAATATTGTATGATTGTACTCAATTGAGTGTTAACAATAAACATTTAAAAAAAAATTGTAATAAATTAGCTAGCTAACATTTTAGCTACATACCACTTTTTGACCTGTATGACCAGTGGGACTTTGAGCTTTTCTGACATCTACTTTTATGAAGTGGTAATTTCATAGAAAAATCTATTGAAATGTACATTTCCTGGCATGTTTGCCTAGTACAATAAGTACAGCCTGGTGACAGCTTTTGACTTACTGCCGATTGAAAAGCAGGAAAAGGAATAAAATGGCACTGAAAAAAAAGAGTCTAACTATAATAACATAAAACCATTTGAAAGAACGTGCTACAAAAAACATGGTATAGGAAAGTTACATTTTGATAAATAGCAAGTCAAACATAAAATAAACATAAATTATTGATATTCCATCACTTGGACAAAAAAAACATTCAGAATTTACTAGAATAAAAGGAATACAACTTCATGATATTCCAAAAATGTTCTTGAAAATTCTAAAAAAAAACCTTGACCAGTGCTTAACCCTTTAACTACCCCACCAAGAAAAAAATGTTTGGATTGCATTTCTTAACTCCTAATGTCGCTAGTTACCACACTCAATGAATTTTTTTCAACACATCCCATAATTTCTAAAATATCAGCCTATACCAAATGGTTGATACGTCCGTTTATGTTAAAAGTACCGGGCTTAATACATATATGAAAAATCTGAAAATATGAAGTGTAAGACCAATTTATTTTAAAACATAATCAAAATAAAACTGTTTTTATTACTAAATCACCTTTTTTAAAGCATGCCAAAAATATTTCAGATTCTCATTTAACATGCTTTCTTGTTTTTTGTTTTGTTTAGTTTTTTTACAATAAAACCAAAATCAAGTGTAGCAGCGCAACAGGATTATGTTAGATTTTTTTGTAAACCAACAATGCTGTGTGTGTAAGCCATTATTTAAAACAGTAAAAACATGGTCAACCGTTTGGTAGAGGGCTCATTTGAGCTGGATCATGCCGGATCCTTTTCTGGAAAATGTTAGATATTCATGTTTTGCATTCCATTATTTATAATAATTGATCCGGCATCAACTTATGTGTGGTGATTACCTGTGTGTGTGTGTGTGTGTGTGTGTGTGTGTGTGTGTGTGTGTGTGTGCAAAGGAGAATGTGAATGAGTGCAAGCGAAGGCTGTGTGGAACGTGTGTGAGCACACACATGACAGTAGTCACCATGCGCAAGTTAAAGGAAAAGTCACATTTAACTATTGGCCCTCAACAATATTTTTAACCAATCGTCTTTCTATAGATTTACAATCACTTTCATTGGTTGGTGATTGCTTCACACGCAGTGTGCAGCGAAAATAAATAATGGCATAGTAGCCTACCTAAATAATATTTGTATTTTCAAAACGGCAAAGAGGCAATCATGCATATTTGCACCTTTTTAAAACCACAGGTACTGCAAATCTGATAATAAACCTGATCAAAAGAGTTCTCGAGAAGATGGAACAGATTAGCCACAGAACATGACAGAAGAGGTAACTTTGGGCTCTTTCGTGGATTAGTCATTTAATTATTCTTTTTTTTACTTGGAAGTGAACAATGTCAGTGGTGTTAGTAAACTGAATAGTGATGTTTCAGAAGATTTATGTTTGTAGCTACATGTTTGTTAGCTTTTATCCATTATTGAACCATAACGTTATATGGCACAAAATAATTAAAGACCGTTCATCATTTTAATGCTTTTTTTTTCCCGCTATCACCGTTTAATTACATCATGTTCTGGGAAAACTGAAACTGTGTGGTGGACATTGATCATGGTTACTTTTTTCCTGTTTTTGTTCTGGACATTATTCATTTACAAATTATGCACTGTCCTTGACCTGTGGGAACCCTGTATTAAACACACATTACATATATTACATGTTAAGCTGCATATATTACACAGAACAATATGTCAAACTTAATTATCTACCCATCCATACAGTCTATCTGTCCTGACAGGTCTTGAAAACTTGACAACTTTAAAAACTATAGTACTTCAAACTTTCTGATTCTAATATCAATCTATAAGGGGAATAAACAGAACTTCACCTGTTCCATTGACAGAAGCAACTTGTGGTTTTGGAGGTGGAGGAGGTGAATCTTCTAGTCTGGATCAAACACGCATATTGTTTAAATGTTAACAACAAATAAATGAAGAGAAGTAAAACAGAAGACATACGGCTTTGCATGCTGTACCTGGATCTGAGAATGTCGTTCATCTTCTGCTCGAGATCCACTCTCTTGGACTTTTCCTTCTCCAGTTCCTGTTTGAGGGTCTCGACATTAGTCTCTTCTCTCAGTTTTCTCAACTCTTCCTCTGTGGAGAAAACACAAGAAAACAGTTAAGCTGTGTGACTGAAGGATGGTGGAAACTGTTGCTGGAACACTGTAAGTCATGCATAAATCCACTGTGTGTGATTTTATTGTATCCTTCAGTAAGCTTGAGGTTTTTTTTTACATGCACAAATCAAAGTAAGATGTGTCGGCTATAGCAAAATAAACCTTGACAGAATGTTCAGAATTGTTTCATCACAGGCTCATTTGAAACGACAACAAGCTAAATGTACATTTTATTGCATATTATGTACATTTATTGCAATGGAAAAACATTTTGAAAAATTGAAATGATTTTCTATGAAAAAACAGGCATCAAAGTAATGCCTGTAAATATAACTTAATAAGCTGAAAAGGACCAAAAATACAAACAACTGTGAAACTGTGAAAATTTCAACTGTAAAAGAACACTTAACCCCAACATGAAAAAAATATATAAAAATAAAACGACAAGTTAATAAATTACAACAAAAAAACTAATAATTTAATTACAAAAAAAGGTTATTAAAAAACAAAACATACAAACAAAAAAAAAACTGGCAAAAATAAACTTAAAATAACCCAAAATAATAATAAAAATTGAACAAAAAATAAATACACATGAATTTAACTAAAAGAAAAAAAGTCATCCAAAACAACAACAAAAAATTAGGTGCATCGAATCAGGGTATCTTCCATCTAATCCATATCTCATTATTCATGTTTTCCTTTCTTTTCAGGAAACAAATAATGGAAAAAACGAGTTGTTTCATTACTTTTTAATTTTTGGTTTGAATTCGAAAAAATTATTGAACGAATGATACACAAATTGAAAACACATAAATAACTTCAAAATTCATTATACACATGAAGGCGGTGCTGAAACGCCCATTTCCTCTGATTGGTCAACCAAATCTTAGCTCGTGACATAGCCCTTAAAATAAAAGCCCTCTGTGGACCAGCGCCCAGGCTTTTAATTATTATTTAATTATATATATAAACTAAGGGGCAACGCAGCGGCGCAGTAGGTAGTGCTGTCGCCTCACAGCAAGAAGGTCGTTGGTTCGAGCCTCGGCTGGGTCAGTTGGCGTTTCTGTGTAGAGTTTGCATGCTCTCCCTGCGTTAGCGTAGGTTTTCTCCGGGTGCTCCGGTTTCCCCCACAGTCCAAAGACATGCGGTATAGGTAAATTGGGTAGGCTAAATTGTCCGTAGTGTATGAGTGTGAATGTGTGTGCATGGATGTTTCCCAGAGATGAATTGCGGCTGGAAGAGCATCCGCTGCGTAAAACAAATGCTGGATAAGTTGGCGGTTCATTCCGCTGTGGCGACCCCATATTAATAAAGGGACTAAGCCGAAAAGAAAATGAATAAATGAATGAATATAAACTAAGTTACAAATTCTGTCATTTGATCAATTATCAGACTTGCATTCATTGTGTATGCATAAATTAAATAAAAACGTAAATAAGCAGTATTATTAGACATTCGTCATTAAAATAAGGTCATGGTTTGCTACCAAACGTACTGCAGCTGTGGACCTGATGCTGATCAAATATAGCCATTTCCGAGCAGCACCTGGTTTGCATGATTGTTTCCGAGCTACTGTAGGCCTAAATAATAATAATAATAATAATAATAATAATACTAATAATAATAATAATTAATATTGTTCACTTAGTGACTTTTTAGTGTTTACATTTTTTAATAGTTGTTAGCAGGACCAGAATAATAACACATTGGGCCCAGTTGCTATAATAAAGGGTACTATTTGTTTCCTCCTATTTTAATTGCCTATTGTTATTATTTATTTGATGATTAATACTATATTTTGCAATGCCAAAGTAAGCCTATTATATTATTATTATTATTTGTTATTATTTTGTTGTTGTTGTTGTTGCTGCTGTTACATGTATTATTATTGTAGGCTACATTATTTATTATTTCATTTTCTATTATTTGATTGATTTTGATTAGGCTATATAAGTTATATACAACATGGTCAGCCGCAATTTCTATTTCTTATGCGTATTCTCACATAACAAGACTTGAGACATTCTAAAATGCTGAATTACTGAATAAATTTTCAAATGAACTAAATTAAATACATACTTAGTTGATAATAAATAATAGCTAGTAGTTCCAACTAACAGATAAGCTGGCTGTGTTGCGGCAAAAGACGCAATAAATGTAAGCCTGTTAACTGATCTAATGACAGAATATATAAACTTAGTTTATATGTAATTAAATAATAATAAATAGAAGCCTGGGTGCTGGTCCGCAGAGGGCTCTTATTTTGGGGGCGAAGTCACGAGCTCAGATTTGGTTGAACAATCAGAGGAAAATAGGCGTTTCAGCACCGCCTACATGTGTATAATGAATTTTAAGGTTGTTTAGTTGTTTTCATATTTTACGGAAACGGAAAAACTGCCATTTTCTTAATTTTCCTTTTTTTGTTTGAAAACGGATATGGAATGGACAGAAGATACCCTGATTCTCTCAGTCAGAGAATCACTTTCAATTCACTTTGCAATTCATTGTAAATCTAACTTGTTTTTAGCCAAATCATTCAGACGATTTACCCTCCATATCAAACCCAAACACACAAGCTGCTGCTAAAAGATGGATTGTGTTTTTATCTAACCAAAGCAACATTTTGTTTCTTCTTTAATGCAAAAGTGCAGCAGTCTGGTGGGGTAGTTTTCCCAGAGCTGTGCTGCACACAATAACACCCGTCCGAACACAAGGCCATGTTCATGTATAATTGAGCAGGACAGAGGTCTCGCTGAGGGCGTTAGAGATGATGAAGGGCCCCTGCTTGAGACTCAAGGACAGGATTGTTAAAGAGAAGAAAGCTGATCTGAATCTGAAGATCAGTGCAGAGTAATACAGACACAGAATCACATTCTTAAAACTATACACTGCTGGTAATATTTATGGTCTAATATAATCTTTTATGATGCTGTTTTTACTGTACTGCAGTGCCCGACAGCCCGTTCACAGTTGAAAGATAAAAGAACAAAAGATACAAGATACAAAAACTATAATAAATGTTATTAAAAGAGCAGGAATTCAGTCAGTACTGTGTTATCAGAAACTACTATCATGGCACAGCATCACTGAGCCACTGTAGTGATTATTTTTGAGAAGTGGTGCACAGGTGGCCAAATGATGAACCACAGCTCCCTGATTTCAAAGAGTAGAAGAATGTGGAGGATTATTTACAGAGACTGCAGGGCTAGAATGCAACAAATCACCAGCAGGTGACCAGGGCAATCTGTCACAAGTAGGGCTGCATGATTAATTGAAAAAGATTGCTATCTTGATTGGACCCCCCACACGATCTTAATTCAGCATCTCTAGGATTCAGCCAAATACATCTTTAAGTTCAGGAGAAGCATAAAAGGCGGTTGCACAAGTCTTCACATTGTTTTATATACGTTGCTCAGCAACGTGGACATCTCCATATGGTGTTAAAAGTGTCACATGCTGTATCTATAAGGTATAATTCACTTAAAAAATGTAATTTCTGTCTTAATGTAATTATGTATTTGCGGCCATGAAATCACACGTAAGCTGTTTGTTTACTACTAAGAGGATACGCGGGTGCCTGAGAATGTCTACTTTATTTAACAGAACCTGCATAGGCTGTGAATAAAGTTGTAAATAATGTTCAGTTTATTCCACAGAGTGATCGTTTGGGAGCCCGTATGGGTTTTTTTCAAAGTGACGGCAGCCATGACATGAACCGCATAAATCGGCAGTGGAAGTGAAACCAAAACTGTGCACATTATTTACATAATCTTATCGCATTGTAAAGTTATGATTACGACAAGCATTGATATGACATGCGCCTATGACATGCGTTCTGTCATGAAAAATTAGCTTGTATTACAAATTCCTCTGTAATTTTCAATCGAGTGTTTCCCACAGAAGGCAGTTTCTCATACACATACAGTGCTCAGCATATATAAGTACAGCCCTCACAAATCTATATTTTAAATTCATATTTTTAATAGGAAGCTATACAATATTATATTAGATTGGTCAGAACTGAGGCCAAATCTGGAGCTTATCTATCAAAATAACTTACGATAACGGTCCAAGAACTAGTACACCAAAATTTAAATGTTATAGAAAAATAATGAATACAAATTTTAAATAAAGAAAAAATAAATAAAGAGAAGCAAAAATGTTTTATTTAGTTGAAATTTGTAGGTTGTAATTTTTTGCAATATTTTGCTTAAATTTAATTGTATTATCTTTCCATTTCTAAATATGTTTGGTGACTAAAATATTGTTTTAATAAATCTGTATAATAAATCTGTTTTGTTTAAATGCACCAAAATACATTGCCTATATTTACTGAGAAATGGATACAAATATTCATTTTCAAAATGGGCTGTACTCAATCATGCTGAGCACTGTATATGCAAGTGTTTTCTACAAAAAAAACATTAAAAAAGCAGATTCATTTTGAAGCAGCAAGAGATAATTTGAAGCAGCAGAACCAATTTTCCAGCAATGACTGTAAACAAAGCAGCCCTGCATTTACAAACAATAAAATTACTTCAAATTAAAATAAGAATTTTCATTAGGCAGCCTTTAAAGATGCATTCATAGAATTCATATAAAAATTTCCCACACTGCATTGTGAATGAGAACATAATGTGTGATTTGCTCCAGCACTCAAGCTAGATTTTCTGCATTGAAATCGTGAAGTGTTGCAGACATGGGTTTAATTGTCGTGCTCTGACTATGACACACTACATTTGTCATTTATGTAACCAGCAACACTCTAAAAAAATGGTATATTCTAAATGGAGCTTTAGGGTGTTTTCTCATTTGGCTTTAATGCCTGGTTTGCACCCAAGCTCAAATAATGCCACCATTTATTTAGATTCATTCTTGATTGCTGTATCTTCTGCTTTTTAGACAAAAGACAAATTCTTTATGAATTACTCCTAAACATTTAAACTCAATAGACATGAACTCGATCAAATCAAACATTCATGGTTTCTCTAAAAAAAAAAGCAGGTTCATGCTGTATCAGCACCATTCTTCAAATGTAGGGGAACCTAGGGTCCCAAATATCACAGAAGACCTATGGGCATCTTAGTAATCAAGGCTTTTTTAGCTGCCGTTTTGTGGACCAAAGCAAATACTACTGGTTATTAGGTGGGTGGTCATAATGTTATGGCTAATCTGTGTAATCTGCAATTAATTTGACAGCATTTCAATCATTTTTAAACAATAAAATAAATTACAAAAGACTAACAGAAATCTTAATCTCCTGTTTAGATGTAAAAAATGTTGTGCAAGGGAACATGTTTAAGAGTTTTACATAGTTATTCCTGGAAACGTGTCAAATTTGTGCTTTGTGTGCTCTGGTCTGCAAACTCTTTTTCTACAATTACAGTGAAAAGAGGCAGAAATAATCATGTAAGCAGATATTAATCCTCGTCATGCTACAAGCACTTAGTCTAGAAACAACACATTATACTTTTTTCACTGCAAAGTACAGGTGAGACACTCTAACAGCACTTACTGTAAACATACGGGTGACTAACTGTAAACTAATAACCCGCGAGTCAACAGGGAAATGTAATCAAATCTCAGTAGCAAAATAGTGTTTAAACATTAAGGAGTTGCTTAGTCACAATCGACTTCGGTTACTTTTACACTCCGGTCAAAGGTGAAGAATTCGTTTCCGTGACACTAATGGCACCAAACAGAATGGAGGGAAAAGAAAAATCTAAATATTACAAACTTACACTAATCAAAAACAATGAACAACAACATCAATAATAATAATAATAATAACTATAATAATAATAATAATAATAATGTATTTAATGGTAAAAATAACAATTTCTTAACCAATATAAAACTAATCAAATGTAAAACAATAATAATAACAATAATAATAATGAACTAAAACATATTAGAATTATTATTATTATTTTTTTTTTTAAATACTTTAACATTTTTAAGTTATTAAAGAACAGCATTAAAAATAGCAGCCTATTTCACCTTTACACAACCAGCACATTGTTTAAACTATAACTAGTATGCGGAAGGAATGTGAAACGTCAAGATAACGTTTATTACGGCTTGATAAGGACATGTTTGTTTTGTTTGTCATATCAGATGTCGGCGACTCCAAGTGACTCAAACAAAATTGGGCCTCACTTGCCATGCATTTGCCATCTTTTTATTCACTTTTTCCACTGTTTGATCTAACGGCCTATTTACATGAAAGCAGTTAAGCATATAAATCTTTCTGATTAACTCATTATACAAGCTGCAATTATGGGAACTACCATGTAATGCTCTGTAGAAGTGTAAATGATGAATATAAAAATAAACAACCGAAAAGCAGGAAAAAAAGAGGTAAAATACAAAAAAAGACAACAAAATTGATAGTAATAATAGTAATAAGTATTTTAGTTGTCGTGAAATTGAGCAATTCATAAGTCCATGCACACACACACACTTGCACACACACAAACAAACACCAGCTATGGACACACAGAGCTAGGGGAAAAAATGAGTTAAGAGGCCACTTAAAAATTAGTTGTGTTATATTTTGAGCAACTGTCATTTTCTGGACAAAAGGCTCTCAGTGAACAAAACTTAAAATTGGGAAGACATGCTACAAAAAAAATAATAACTTAACCTATTTTATTAATACATGCACCTAATAAATATATTTATTATTTATATATTATACTTATTATTTATTAAAAAGTTACTTATGTTCCAAATCGTAGAATTGTTTCCTGTTTGTGTATTAAACCCAGTAGACAGATGTGAAGAGGCATAAAGAGCATTGTTATCATTATTATCATGCACAGTTTTGAATCACCTCTACTCTTTTTATCAAGTCAAATTCATCAGATAATTCATCAGGTTTTACCTTTTTCTGAGTGGAGAGGCTTGTGTTGTGTAACAAACTATTAATAAGTCTGGCCTGCTTTTATGGACAGCAACAGTTTGGCAATCCTGATCTGACCTTTCGCAGTTTTCAAGTACTGCAGTGCTTGAGGGCAACACACATACACACAAGCACGCACATACAAACACTGGGTCTAAAAATAAAGTAGACACTCCCAGGCTCTTAATAAACAACTAATGCCAATATACATAAAAAACAGGGCTAGATAATTTGGCAAAAAATATTTATGAAGATTCGCAGATTAGGTGACATTTCGTATTTTTTTAACTCCTAACTCTTGAAATAAAAAAAATATCTTTGCAGAAAAGACGCACAATATATGAGGACAATTATTGTACAAACCTGTCTTAAACATAGGGATGCGTAAAATGTATAATTTATGGCCATATCGCAAGTGTTGTTTTATCAGCAATGTGCAAGCTGACATTATCAATGTGTGTGGTGAAGCTCACTCTGCTAAAAACAAACAAAACCATGTTAAAAAAATGCATTCACTGCGTGATGAAGCTTACTAAAATGACATTACAATACAAGAAAAACAAAACAAAAACAACATAAATAAAAAACTAAATACAAATTTAAAAAAAACAAATGAATAATCATCATAATAAAAAATAATACATCAAAATACATAAATAATAAATAGATAAAAATAATAAAAATATTTAAAAATAAATAAATGAAATAAAAATAATAAAAAATAAATTAATTAATAAATTAATTAAATAAAAGTTACAATTACCAATAAACCTATCTGAATTACCTGTATATACTAGATTTTTATCTTTTTTATATTTACATGTCATACATAATACAGTAAAACAGGGATTCGTTCTTTGTACGTGGATTACTCAATCAGCCGGATTTGGTTATTGACGATTTGACACTATCCAGGATCATTTCATTCTTTAAAACTCATCCGAGTGTTGTTGTCACAGCAACTCGGAAGCAGGCTTTTTTCATAAAAACAGGATTAGATCGGGTCATTTCAAGCTAAGGTGATACTGAAAGCTGATATATATATATATATATATAT
>CAIGQZ010033231.1:1979902-1991882 GCA_903798205.1 Danio tinwini
ATATATATATATATATATAATATGCGTAAAACATATGCTGGAATAGTTGACGGTTCATTCCGCTGTGGTGACCCCTGATAAATAAGTGACTAAGCTGAAGGAAAATAAATGAATGAATAAAACAACGATGGCCCACAATGACCAAAAATCTATCGCTTTATATTGTATATTGTGTCAGTGTGTCCCAGTTTATGACAACCAATACTGTCCTTAAGAACTGTTAGCATCCATAGAAGACATAAAGGATGTTACACGATTACAATCCACCATAAAATGTCTACGTCATGTTAGATCTGTTGGATGAGTTTGTGTGTGTTGAGAGCTAATCTCTGCCTCAAAGTGTCACTAATTAAAATGAGGTTCAGGTCAGAGGGATCAGTGGTGTACATGGAGGATTTATCGCTGTAAGACGCACACAGATCTGGTCTTAATGAGAGTGAGCTCAGTCCACTGCCAAAGTCAGGACGATAAACTGACACACACACGCACGCACGCACAAAAAAAATTGTAACTAAATCTGGAAGTAAGAGTTAAAACTCCTTATACAGAAACATCTGAGATTGTTATAAAAAATATTTTAATGTGACATGAAGCGAATCTTTTCAAAAGTTTGCAAAAAAAAGAAATAGGTAAAATTAGGTGGGTTTCCATTAAGTTGCAGTATTAGTAACCTAGTAGCCAACAGTAAACAAGGCAAGGATAATGGAAACATCTGATTAGTAACATGGATGTACAGTTTATTTGGCATCTCCCAATTACATCTCCCAATATTCACATCAGCACTTTATCCAGAAAACTCCACAAAGAGCAAAACCACCTCAAGTGAGTGTAAAACTTTTTACCAATTTAGGAAATTGGTAATTTCCTAATAAAAAAAAGAAGATATTTCCATCACTCGTTTTTGACTTTATACTTCAGAATGCACTTTAAAGTCTGCGTGAACTGGAATTAGCTGAAAATGTTATTTCAATATGTTGACGTACTTCTAACTGAAATAGAAATATTGGAGTAGGGGGCTGAGCTTTCCGTTTGCACATCATAGCAAACTAACAAGGGCATGATTCAGGGTGCTTTCACACTTGGTACAATTGCCTGGACCGTACCCAAGTTTGATTGTCCCCCCTTGCCACCTTCTCGGTTGGTTTGTGTTCACACTGTCTTTTTTCCTTCTGAACACTGGTATGATTGCATCATCGAGCTGCTGTTGTGTGTACGGCTGTTGCTGGGTGACGGACACGAAAGCAAAGCACCAAAATGGAAAGATGTACACATATCGCGGTCGTTCTGCTTTTACTGAATCTTTTAGTTTTGGACATACAGATGTCACTACTTTAATTTGCTCCCTTTGTCGCCGTTCACACCACTGCGACAGCGGTATTTGGTGTGCCAGCAGCTTTTAACCGCTGAGTTGCGCTTTAACCACAGATTTCCAGCTTTGCCTTTTCACAATACTAGATAAACGGTTCTGTATGTGTACCTTATGTGATGTGATGTGTTCAATTAAAATATAATTTTGTTTTAGTTTTCTTAGTAATAAACATGCTTTTACATAATACTGTTTGTTTTAGAAAAGATACAATACATGGTGAGAAGTATAGCCCTAGGCTGTAGGATATTATATAATATTAGAAACTTTCAGAACATCACGCAATGTCTGCAGAAGCTGTTTTTGGAGGAGACAACAGACATTATCATTGTAATTGCCCTGGCTCTGTCCCGCTTGTCACCAAGGTACAGTACGTGATACACAGACAGACACACAAAGACACACACAGACACACACACACACACACACACACACACACACACAAATGAACGTTCTGAAAACGATAGTTGGCGGTTCACTTTCGTTCTTTAGTACAATTGCATTCATACCAGAAGTGAACCAAATCAGAGTTTGTGTGAATCATACACTAGACCACCTCTATTAGGCGGACTCGGGTAAGGTTCGTGGGTGCGAACCTAAGTTCAGAAGACACTTTTACACTAGCTAAATGTACCGTACTCTGACATCAAACAAAACAGGGTGTGGTCCAAAAGTGCTAGTGTGAAAGCACCCTAAAGCGGGTCACACACCAGCTGTGCCGCTCGGGGCCGCAACACAGCGCGCACATGACAGTTGGAAGTATAGCACACCAGACGCGCACATTTGTATGATATTTAAAATAAAACTTGCAGATGGCGCGGCAGAAATATGAACAGTGTCCTAAGTCGTAGCTGGGTGCCGCCGACTTGCGGCACCGGTGTGTGTACTCTGATAGAAACCTATGTTTAGAATTCTGAAATACATTGCGCTGCGTGGCGCAATGCGGCATGTCACCGAGCGGCGCATCGGGTGTGTGACCTGCTTATGAGTATTGTGACTAAAGCCTTAAAAATGACGTTAACAAAAAGTAGATTTTTCAGTAGATTAATATGCAGGCATTAACTGTTTAACTCAAGAATAACAATGAGCACTAAAAAAATAAACACTTTAAATGATTTCACACAGACTTTAAAACAGAATGATGGAAAGCCAGCTATAGGTGTCACAGATAAAAGGCAACCCAGGTTATTTTTGTTAGCATTATAAATATTTAGATAATACCTTTTAAAATAAAAATTTGTAACAAACACAACTGAAATATATTAGATCACTTGTCACATCAAAAAAAAGGAATCTCTCAAAAGCTTGTTTAAAGGTTAATAACAAATTATAGCAACTAAACATTATGACTAAGATTATTTACACAAACTAGAGCACATTCAACCTCTCTCAAAAATCAGGAATTAATCAACAGACACACTTAACCATTAAAATGTATTTTTCTAATAAGGACTGCAAATAATAATACAAACAAATAGTTTTTTGTTGGATGATGTTAGTAAATTAATTAACTGAACTTAAAATGTGACCCTACATTAAACGGTTGCTAATAAAGCTCACATTTGTTTTTAAATATTCTCAATTGTAAGATTACAAATTAATTAAAATGTTATTAATCTGGGGTCGCCACAGTGGAATGAACTGCCAACTTATCCAGCACGATTTTACGCAGCGGATGCCCTTCCAGCCGCAACCCATCTCTGGGAAACTTCCAGAGCATTCACACTCATACTCATACACTACGGACAATTTAGCTTACCCAATTCACCTGTACCGCATGTCTTTGGACTGTGGGGGAAACCGGAGCTGATCAAGAATATTAATTTGTTTAAAGTGCTAATTGAGAAAGTGGGCACAAATGATGCACTGAGTATTGTTAACAGCTTTCACTGTCAGTGCAACCAGTACTAAACCTGCTGCCTTAAAAAACTGCTGACTATGCAGACAGTATGCGATGAGTCCGCTTGCTAGGTTTTAGGATACTGCTTATAGCACACTGGCTCAAAAATGACAAAGTGGCCATAAGAGGATATAAAATCCATCTGAAAAGACTGCAAAATCAGCAGAGCTGCGATGATGTAAAACAATGCAACCATGTGAAATAGAGATGCTTCAAGAATAAATGAATATCTTAAACACTCACGAAGAAAGTGCTTTTCCAGTAAGGCTATCTCCAGGTGACCTTTGACCTCACTAAGCGGGTCTGCATCAGTCATCTTGTAGTCCTGGATGGGCGCAGCAGACATGGTGAGCGTCCCTGATCCAGCCTGAAAACAAACAGGAAGAGAAACTATGAGAGTAAGGTTTGATGATGATCTGATGTTGATTTAAAGACTTCTCTGAACGTTTGTACTGCTTATGTTTGGAGAAAGCTGTATGTTAGCGTTTGACATGATGTGTCACATTGCTAGCATTATTCACACTCCAAACATTTTAACATGTTGCTGGAATGTTTCTAACATGATTTATTACATTGCTAATGATTTAACACACTGCAAACATGTTTTGCACATTACATGATTTAACATGATTAAGCACTGTTAACACTTTAATATGTTGCTAGAATTTGTCTTATGATTTCACACAGTGTTAATACTTTAACACATTGCTAATGTTTATAACATGACTCATCACACTGCTAACATTTTAACACGTTGCAAGGAATGTTTCTAAAACGATTTAGCACAGTGTTAGCACAGTGCTAATGATTTAACACATGGCTATTGTTTATGACATGATTCCCTGCTAAAAAAGAGCTTAAACCAGTCTAGGCTGGTTGGCTAGTTTTAGCTGGTAGACCAGCCTGGTTTTAGAGGGGTTTTGGCCATTCCAGGCTGGTTTCCAGCCATTTCCATCCTGGTCTTAGCTGGTCAGACTGGAAAATAACCAGCCAAAACCAGCTAAAACCAGCTTGACCAGCCTGGGTTATACTGTATATAGCTGGTTTCGGGCTGAACCCTCAGCCTGGCTAGGCTAGTCAAGTTGGTTTTAGCTGGTCATTTCCCAGTCTGACCAGCCAAGACCAGCCTGGAAATGGCTGAAAACGAGCCTGGAATGGCCAAAACCCCTCTAAAACTAGGCTGGTCAACCAGCTAAAACCAGCCAACCAGCCTAGGCTGGTTTAAGCTGTTTTTTTTCCAGCAAGGACTGCTTACATTTTAACATTATGCTAACATGTTTGTAACTTAATATACACTGGTATTTTAAGGAATGCTAGCATGTTTTAACACATTAATACAATTTTTGAATTTTGCTAGAATTTTTATATAATGATTTATCACATTGCTAATGGATTTAACACTAGCTTGTTTAGCACATTACATGATATAATACTGCAAGCTTGTTTAGCACATTAGATGATTTAACATAAGTTAATAACACAATAAAGCACTGCTAACATTTTAATGTTGCTACAATAATTCCATGATTTCACACATTGCTAATAATTTAGCACATGGGTAATCAGATTTAAAACATGATAATTCACACTGCAAACATTTTAACCAAGCGGCAACCTCCCGATCTCCCTCGGGAAGCCAATACGGAAGTAACTAAAACTGCAATTCATCGACTCGCCTTGGGGGGCTGGCTCCAGGAAGTCCAAGTACTTTCTTTTTGCATTGGTAAATTGCCCATTTTTACAGCTGATAAAAACATGTTTACAGCCTGAAACAAATGATGGCTTTGCTGCATATAGCTATGATTACCCTTCATGACAACTGTGAGGGGGTGAATTTTTTTATAACTCATCCGTTTTGTTTATATTAAGTTATATTAAGTCTGCATAATTAAGGGCGTGGCCACTTAAGTGACAGCTCGGTCTTGCTGCTCGCTGTCTCGTCACCTTAGCTGATTCTGGCTAATTAGCCGCTGAACTCGGCATATACATTATATTTTTGTTTTGGTTATCGTTACTTTACACAGTCATTTGCCTTTTGGAATTTTTTCCTGCAATTATCAGATGATATGGCATGCTGTGTGGACTTGATTGTGCTTACAAACCATTCAAGTTGCCTCCATTTCCCAGGTGAGTGAAATTATACACTTATATACCATATCTATGAATGTATTTGTTTTATTAAAGATCATGTATCATTTATAATGTTATTCCGACCTGTAATGCACTCGAGAATCTGACAGATTAATTAGCTGTAGGCTATAAAATCATCTGAAGAGTTGTCATACAGTGTTAGTGCTGGATTTTATAAATAGCCTTGCATTTACTGACACAGACTATATTTGAAGTGTTTGGAAGTAATTTGTGTTTTCCTCCTATAGAGAAACGTCATAAGAACAATGTTTAGTGGCTCAATGTGTTACAACAGTGTTTTAAAAAGTCTAAACATTTTATTGATATAGTGTACAACCAAGCACTTGTGGTCAGAACACAAACGAGTCACAGGTAATGAAGTATTAAACGTTCTCCCAAAGTAAAAAGTCTGTCTAAGCCAGGTCTAAGCAAAATGCTGAGAATCAAGCATGCGTCTGTAGCTCTGCTCACTCTCCACCTCTTTGCCCTTGTTTGTTATCCCGCATTAGATGCGATGACGCGCTAACAAAATGGCGACAGTTGGCCGCGCCTACAGTGTTCAGAAACCTATGGGTGACATCACGGATACTACGTCCATATCTTTTACAGTCTATGATTTTAACATGTTGCTGGAATGTTTCTAAAAGGATTTAGCACATTGTTAGCACAGTGCTAATAATTTAACAAAATGCTAGCATGTTTAGTGCACTACATGATTTAACGTAAGTTTATAACAGGATTAAGCACTGCTAACATTTTAATGTGTTGTTATGACATATTGTTGAATGTTTGTCACTCGCACATTGCTATTGATTATAAGATGATTTATCACACTGCTAACATTTTAACATGTTGCTAGAATATTTATCTAGATTTATCACATTGTTAGCACATTTCTAAAAGACTAACACACTCCTAGCTTGTTTAACACATTATGTGATTTAACACATGGCTTAAATGTCAATGCTAACATGTTTGTAACCTCATTTACACTGGAATTTTAATGAATACTAGCATGTCTTAACACATTGCTTAAATGATTTCTGACTTTAACACTAATGTTTTAGATGTTATGTTTTTGTTATGTTTCAACATAACAAAACTGCCAATATGTTATCATGTTGCTTGCATTGTTTTTATATTTGGTGGTAGTTTTGTGCTCAAGCTTGAACATAATTATGAGAAGTTTAAACGTTTTTAAGGCTCATTACAATGTCAACATTAAATAGCTGCTAAGGTCTAATATTTAACATTGAAATAACAGTCTGATGGACATCATAATCAATCGAACAATACAAATAGGATCGTCCATAAGAAGTCCAAAGATTTGTTACTTGTCTGAGGCTCCAGCTTGCTAAAGACATTAGAGAGTTACAAATTACAAATCATGACTCTTGTCACAACCGGACGCCAACACGGCAGATTTAACAATGTTGACCGGCTTAGAAACCTCCAGAGACACAGCAGATCTCTTAGGTGAGCCTTCCTGAGTTTATTGAATTATAAGCAGCAAATGCAATTTCTTTGAAACACGTTTGAAGGAGGCTGCTCTTAATAACATTATTTTGTCAGAGCGTGGTTTCCCATCAGTTCTTCTCTAGTAAAGTGTCATGCAGTAGGTCAGTGGCTGAACACAGGGTGGCATCAGAAGCAAACAGACAGAGGAAGATTTTTCTCAAAGAACTGTGGATGTGAGAGATGGCAGGCAATCTCAGCTGCAACAACAGGAAGAGGTCATTTATACAGAAGGAATACAGTGAAGTTAATGGATGTTTGAACTGAGTGTCCTTTGGGAATCATGTCTCTTCATAACACACAAAGAACAGGAAGTAAATGCTGGCTGGAAGCAAGTGATGGGAAAACATGTTTTTTATTACTATGATTAATAATGTTGTTTCTTTCTAAAGTTTAAAGCTTTAAAATAAAGATTTAGTTAATTTTCCATTAAAGAGATTTGTTCTCGAAAACATGAACTACAGAGAATTAGTTTTTTGTTTAAAGCAGGGGTGCTCAACCCTGTTCCTGGCGATCGACCTTCCAGCTGATTTCAGCTCCAACCCTGATCAAACACACCTGAACCAATTATTTGGAACGTGAGGAGCACTTGATAATTACAGGCAGGTGTGTTTGATAAGGGCTGCAACTAATAATCGAGGTGTGCAAAGCTTCTGCTCTTCAGAACTTGAGTTTGAGCCCTATGGTTTAATGCAGGGTTTCGGCATGTTTTACAAAGTCAAGTTTAAGACACTTTAAGACCATCAAAAATACAATTTTAGACTTATATAGGGTTTAAGGCTAAGGACTTTTTAATAGCCCAGCAGAATCTTTTTTTACTTGCCCCATCAAAAAACTAATTCTAATTAGTTATTTCTTAGCCACATGTTAAAAATAACATGTCAAAACAAGCAGACCCTAGTAATATACATACTAACTTAAAAAAAAACTCTTTAAAAATAAAAACTTAAATAAATGAAAATGTATGTACAACAAACTGTTAAAGTATTATTTATGAATATAGTTTCGCTAAAAGTTTTATTGAGATGTATTGTTGGAGATTGGATCGATTGAATCAATTTGGTAGCTTTACATACAATTAAATTACAATGATTTAAGACCTACAAGACAATATTTCTGTGAATTTAAGACTTTTTAAGACTTTAAGACTTCACAGATATTCTGAAATGATCTGCCATGTGTACATTTCTAAACATAAATACATTTGACTACTGGTTAATATCCAATAGCATCTTTGAATGTGATGCAGTGGAAATATGTATCAGATGTTGATTACATTTAAGAAGACTTTTTGTTGTTTTGGAATAGCATATATATAAAAAACTGAACAATCATTCAACATCTTTTACAATATTATATTTGTTTATTTGCAATGAATGTTTTCTATGACTAGCGGGTGTCATATAAAAAGTCAGCCCAGTCAAATTTTATATTTAATATAAATTTACAAACATATATATCCCAGTAACACAAACGATGTAATAAATAGCTGTTGGCAGCTATTACATGGTAGCCCATAGACATGGATAAATTATTTTTTTAATCGTTATTTGAACTTGCATTAGTGTGTATGGGTGTTTCCCAGTGTTGAGTTGCGGCATCCGCTGCATAAAACATACGCTGGATATGTTGGCGGTTCATTCCGTTGTGGCAATCCCTGATTAATAAAGAGACTAAGCCGAAAAGGAAATGAATGAATGAATGAACTTGCTTTGTTTTTTTGTTTTTGTTTTTTTTGTTTTAGAATTTACAATGTAAATAAGGGCTATATATCACAATATCACAATATATCGTTTGAGCATCGATATCGCAACGCGTGTATCCGCAATTGTCACAACGCAAGATATACAATTTTGAGTTAGGATTATAGATGACCAGAAAACACAGGTCAAAAGATATGAGATTTGTGGAGACACTGCAAAATGCAATTATAATAGAGTGAAAGTTTATCATGTGCATGTTTTAAGGCCTGTGGCTATATGAGCATTTTAAAGTATTTTAGTAGCGCATAAACTCTAATAAACATTAATTTGATTTAATTATTTAGATGATGAAGACTATGCAGTGTTATTTTACAGTTGATTACTCAGTTTCTGTACCTGAATATGGCTACTGTCTTTCGAAAACCATAGTGCTCGGTTTATTTTACTTTGGTATTTGCTACATTGTGTTTATTTATGACTGTAGTGTTCATTATATGTATATAATAAATTACATAAAATATATATTTATATTTCACTCCCCTACAAAATCATCCCACTCAATCTAAACTAATGACTTTGTAAATAGAGCTATTGAAGTCATTTGGTGAAATTGTATTTATAATCGCAATTTATATCGCAGAGAAATAAATATCGCAATGTCAATTTTTTTCCAATATTGTGCAGCCCTAATGTAAATAGAAAAAAAAATTAACCAGTTTTACTTAAGATATTTATATTTTTTTATTAGACATTTCCTTTAAAAATATTTAAAAGGGCCCAAGTAAGTTTTATTTAAAAAATTTCACAAACTCTGAATTAATTAGATAGTGAAAAGAATAAGCAAATCTTAATGTTTCCTAAAACTATGCTACTGTGCATTTTGGTTAAAGATTAAAACATTTAAGTCTCATTTTATATCAGATGGCCTTAACTAATATGTACTTACACTGAAATTAATAATTTGCTACAATGTACATTGTACTTATGATTGATTAAATACCTGCATGTAATTACATCTGTAATTCATTTCTGTAATTACATTTTTATAACACTGTTGACCATCCCTTTCACCTCACCCACCCTTAAACCAACAAATTAAACCTGTCCCTAATTCTACCCCATCACACCTCATAAGCACCAAAAGTGCTCTGCGATACATTGTGGACACAGAAAACACATTTTATTAGTACATAGTAGTTAAGGCCACCTAATAATAAGTGGGACCCTATTAGCTTTGAAATAACACTGAATTGAAACTCAGAAAATAAAATTAATTTCCATTAGTTTTTGCTAAACAAAAAAAAAGGCTATGGCTGAGGTTGCAAAATCTGCAAAATAGAGGTCAGTGGCATTTCAAAATGACTCACATTTCTCTACAGAGTAAAAAAAAACATTTAACCACATAGAAAAAGATGCGTTCAGCAGCTCCTGACAGATTCTCCCTTGATAATCTCACAGACGAAGAAAACCTCACTTACAGGGTCTCGCTGCTCTTCTGTATCTTTGAGGGAGCTCCGGTGTTTTACTGGGATGTCATCATTACATTCGCTGTCAGATGCGTTGGGGGATTCAGCAAGGTCCAGGAACTCATCTCGCTTCTGTCCTCTGAACCTTATCTTATCCAATCGCTTTAGCATGTTCAGCACAGAGATCTGTGTCTTTATCTTAACATGGCGGGTGGCAACCCTGGAGAGACAAAAGCAGCTTGTGAGACGTCGTGTTGACATGCAACGATGAAGAAATGCATTGCGCAATATTTGATAAATATCACAGTTTAGACCAAACCCTGGCTTTTCTTATATATGCTGGGATGGTTCATCCAAAATGAAAATTCTGTTATTATTTATTGTCCCATCCTTGTGTTGTTCATTGTTCAGTTAAAAAAAAATGTGCTAGTGTTTCTGCATATAATGGGATTTTATAGTGATCAGCACTATAAAAAGGAAAAGAAAAGAAGAAAAAAGGACAAAGTATCAGAAAGAGCTTTATTGCCAGGTATGTTCACACATATGAGGAATTTGTTTTCGTGACAGAGCTTCTACAGTGCAACAGAATTACAGAGGACTAAAAAACAGATAATAAATATATTTTAAAAAGTAGTGAATGCAATATACAAATTGACAAGTGTATGTACAGGTGTATTACTATATACAACATAATATGTGCAGCTGTTATGTGCAAATTGGCATGTAAAGTGTGTTGTTTAATAAGTGTATGTGTGTTTAAAAAAAAAAAGTGTATAGCAGGTAGTGATGTTGGTTCCACAATTATTATCATCAAGTTTTCATGAGATGGATTGCCTGAGGGAAGAAACTGTGTCTGTGTCGGACTGTTCTGGTGCGCAGTGCTCTGTAGCGTCGACCAGAAGGTAAAAGTTTAAAAAGAGGCAATGTGCTGGGTGTGAGAGGTCCAGAGTGATTTTAGCAGCCCTTTTGCTCGCTCTGGATAAGTACAGTTTTTGGAGAGTAGGGAGGGTTGTACCAATGATTCACTCCGAACAGCAGTCCGAACAGTTGAAAAAACACATGATTTATGCAGTCTCTTTGCAGTGACTCCACAATGTTACCAACAATTGTAGCATTAG
Source organism: Danio tinwini (assembly GCA_903798205.1). Classification (NCBI taxonomy): domain Eukaryota; kingdom Metazoa; phylum Chordata; class Actinopteri; order Cypriniformes; family Danionidae; genus Danio; species Danio tinwini. The sequence goes on from CAIGQZ010033231.1 coordinate 1,991,101, forward strand.
CTTTCCTAATGCCCATGTAAGCATTTTAAGCCAGTTCAAGCATTCTTGCACAATAAATTTTAATGTTTGCAATATTTAAATAGTTTTTACGTATATAAAGATGACTATCCACTTGTTAAGTGTGATGTCATGCAAAGAGGCTTCTGTATGTTCTGTTATGAGACACATCTAATGGTAATAATAAAAGTTTACAAAGTGTATTATGATCGCTACATCATCGCATGCATATATATATATATATATATATATATATATATATATATATATGGATAATATCCGATGGCCAGAAAGTGATACACTTTTTTTTATAAATTGTGAGAAAGTCCTGAGACTGTTGCGTATAACAGGATTTTATATAAAACTCACTTTATTATGTGATATGACTAAAAAGTCATAAACGAATATTTTCTCAATTCAAATGAGTAGCGGCTTGGACCCGGAAACAGTATTTCATACGTCACAACTTCACAAGCGGATAGAGTGTTATTTTACATTTGATTATTCAAATTGTTTACTTAAATACCGATAAGACTCCCAGCAAACTATGAAGCACTGTTTATTTTATTTGCATTATTGTTCTACTATATTTATTAATGCCTGTTATTGGTTTACTACACCTGCTGATGCTCTCTAAAAAAATTATATGTATGCATGTACGTATGTATGCATGAATTATGGCTGTGCGTTATGGATGTGACATTTGCAGTAAAAAAATGAAACATATACTCAGAGAAAGTATATGTTACCAGAATTTTAAAATATCTGTTTTTTCTTTTTTTTTT
>CAIGQZ010033231.1:2001882-2014296 GCA_903798205.1 Danio tinwini
GTGTGTATATATATATATATATATATACATACATATACTAATTATGTTAATAATTTCTTGTCTTCATGTTGATCCAATCCCCTGAGACCTTCATTCATCTTAACACAAATTGAGATATTTTAGATGAGATCTGAGAGCTCTCTGATCCTCCATAGACAGCAAGGTTGCTCATTCAAAGTCCAGAAAAATACCAAAAGAATCCTCAAAACAGACCATATGCCTTCAGGTGTACAATCAGAACATTATGAAGTAGGGCTGGACAGTTATTTGAATTAAAAATCACAAACTAGATTGAGCAAAGCTACTCTATCAAAACGCATGTGCTGAAGGATTACTAGAACTGGTTTAACTGACAAAACGCGCATGAAAATTGCATTGAGTTAACCACCCAGCCATATTAAAAAGCTACTGGAATATGTTTGTGCGTACATAAAACAACAACAATGACTGTATTCAACAGTTTCTAAAGAGCACAGTTCACTCATGAAGACTAGCTCTATACTGACACTGAGAAAAAGAAAGTTTTCTGGACTTTGAACAGGTCAGGACTCTTGCTGTCTATGAAACGAGGGTCACTGTGGTTTGTAATGACATGAAGGCAAGTAATTAATGACACAATTATATTTTGGGGTGAACTATGCCTTTAAGAACAACATTAGCTTAAGTACATAATGCTAAAACTGTAGATGTACTTTTTAGAACTATGCCATTAATCTTAACATTGTATTAATTGTTACTCAATTGAAGCATCCCATTTAACTCGAGCAAAGACACAGGTCATGAACTACTGTACTCTTCCTCGGGCAGCATCTCAAAGATCTTTCCCAGGCAACGCTTAGTGCAGCTTTACAACATGTGACTGGATTATATTTACAAAAAAAAAACTCTCCAGGAACCAAAGGCCCACAGCGGGTTACAAAATAATGCTCTTGGTGTCCCGAACTCTGCATTCCCTGCAGTTAGCTGACCTTACAGCAAACAAAGCAGGCCTGGGAACAAAGCAGTGGAATGCGTGCCTGGACACTCAAAACCTCCAAGCCCATTTTGATTTCACTTTTAGAGCTCAGACAACATGCTGTACATGATAATGACAGGCCTGAGGTTTAACACTAGCCCACCTCTTCTCAAGCTGCTTGAATTTGGCATCCTGTGAATTAAAAAGGGACTTTTTTTCTGACAATAAGCAGACGTTTATGCAGCTCTCGAGAAGGAAAGGGAAAAAGCTTGAACGGATGGTATTTATCACCCCTGTCTAAGTTTGTCAGATTTACAATGTTTAAATTCATTAGAACGCTGCGTTTCTTCGTAAATTATGACAGAGGGTTCAATATCAAAACTAATCATGTCCTCTTGCTGTAAAAAGTGTTGCTTGCGAGAAGCAATAGAGTAAATCAGGCCTATGGTGCAATAAAAACATCCCTTTGTGTTGTTATGTTCTATCTGTAAGAAAATAAATAGGACCAGTCATCCAAAAATGGCACATGGTGCAAAGTGTATTGAGGCATCAAGCTTGAATGCACCCTTTTTAGAACCCTCGAAACATATAATACTACTTTAATGAATTATAGGTTTCGAGGGTATAATACTAAATTAACTACTTTAATGATGATTTAAAACAATTCATTTGATTTGTAATTTTATGACTGTGGAACAGTTATTTTCTTTTAACAATTTCTATTCGCTTTTGTGTATTTAATATGAATATTTTAAATACTATTTTAGTTTATCTTTTATTTCATTTTTTAAATCTAAACTAATTTACATTTTAGTTTATATTTTAAAAAAATAGATGACAAATTAATTATAATAATAAATGATTAATTATAAATGACTAGATTGTCTAATAAAGTATCTTATTAAGGTTTCTCATCTTATTTGTTTCCATATTTTAATACAACTTTTTTAAATAGGAAAATAACATGTAAACACTTTTAAAAGTGCAAAAATAATAAAATAAAACAATGAAAATAAAATTCTTATTAAGCTTAAGTCTGGTTTGTAAGTTTTAAACATACATTTTTAGGATTCAAACCAATTAATAACTAAGCTAATAAATAATAATAAATAAAGATAATAAATAAGCCTAACTCTGGTTCGTAAGTTTTAAACATACATTTTTATTATCCAACTTGGAGATAAAAAGCTTATGAAAAAATAGCTAAGTAAAAAACACTTATTTGAATAGCTTGTATGTACTGAGCCAGAATATTTTTCTGAAGAAACGCTGCACACAATAGCAACTTCTCAAGAAGTGAAGCTGATCGAAGTGAAATTATAGTTGTCACAAGTAGCTAAGCAAGTTTGATTTGTTCAGGGTGGAGTTAAATATTCAAATGTTATGACTAGAATGATGAATCCATTTTTGTACAAGTCCAGCATATAATTATTTACCTAAAGCATGCTCACCACACACCAGCTATAGGGGGGAGTTGAGAAACGGTGATAGAGCCAGTTAGGCTGATGGGAATGATTAGGAGGCCATGATTGGTAAGGGCCAATGGAGGGAATTTGGCCAGAACAACGGGGTTACACCTATACTCTTTATGAGAAGTGCCATGGTATTTTTAATGAACACAGAGAGTCAGGACCACTGTTTAACATCTCATCCAAAAGACGGTGCTTACTGACAGTGTAGAGTCCCCTTTACTATATATATATATATATATAATGTTGCTATATTGTTGCTAAAAGGGATACAGCTGCAGTCGGAAGAATTATTTATATTATTTATTAAAAATTGCTCATTTATTGTATTTTATTAACGTCTACCCTACCCCAACATTACAGTAGTGTAAAAACAGTTATTATGATGAGTATTATTCATATTATTTAAAATCTGGACTTTACTATATGTTAAGCTGCTTTGACACAATCTACATTGTAAAAGCGCTATATAAATAAACATGAATTGAATTTATTTAACTACCCCTTAAATTAATTAATTAAATAATTCATTCATTTTCTTTTCGGCTAAGTCCAATTATTAATCTGGGGTCGCCACAGAGGAATGAACTGCCAATTTATCCAGCATATGTTTAACGCAGCGGATGCCCTTCCAGCCGCAACCCATGACTAGGAAACATCCACACTCATTCACACACACACACACACACACACACAAACGGTCATTTTAAGCATACCCAATTCACCTGTACTGCATGCCTTTGGACTGTGGGGGAAATTGAAGCACCCAAAAGAAACCCACGCGAACACGAGGAGAAATGCCAACTGAAACAGCAGAGGCTTGAACCAGCAACCTTCTTGCTGTGAGTTGAACGTGCTACCCACTGCGCCACCGCATCGCCACCCCTTAAATTGTTTTTTTGTTAATGCCTTCCTCCAATACAACCCTAAATATACCCAATGTAAAAACTTTAATTATTGCTGTACACTCAGAAAAATTATGCTATACTGACGTAAGTATCAGCAGCTGTATCCCATCTAGACTTTACCACAGGACACAGTCTGTGTCAAAAGTTAAAATTGCTTTAGTCTCTACATTTGAACACTGGGATAATTAAACACATATGCCAGTGAAATATGTTCTAGTGTTCTAATATGTTCTAGTGTGAGTTTTTTGTATGTTTATTTTTTATATCTTTATGTCCATTTCGTCACCTTAGAATTATAAGGTTCTATCTGACATTTTTGTCAAAATTGAGTTATTGACATATTCTTATTAAATGACAACTTATTTAAATTATTGGATTTTTTTTGAAGTGGTTTACATTTTAAGACGTTTTATTTAAAAAACAAATGTTACACACATACTGTTTGATATGGAATGCAAAAACTTTGAAGCTCAATATCTCAAAATCACTCAGAATTCCAAGGTGACGATTTGTTATTGTCACTATGTGAGTTTTTTTTTTGTGTAACACTGTCATGAAATGAGGACACTTGACTGCAAACCAAATTTACCTTCAGGTATAAAAAAAAGTAAACCAACCTAACCTAATTTAAATGAAACACTCTTACATATTGTGTATTTAAACTGATATTTACTTTAAATATTATCAACATTAATTGATATAAATATAATTTGTGACAGTTTATTTTTCCATATCGCCCAGTCCTAAATGCAAGCCTAAATAAAATTGAGCTAACGTTTTTTGAAAGATTTATTAACATTACTGTAAGCTTATTTAAAACCTTGACCGAGATCGTTCCCTGTTTGATAGTAGCCTACAGTAGATACTGTACAATTAACAATAAGATATTTATCTATATACTTCAACGTAATAAACGACCTTCTATTGTAAAGCAAATCCTAATTCTAAATTTACACCCATTAGAGTTACATCATGGGTAAACACTATGACTACCACAACTATTTTGTCCACACTGACGCCACCGGCCGACTCCCCTTTCACTCTCCCCGACTCTGGCAATCATTTGAGCGGCCAAGCCTTTTCTCTAAGCTCCCTTCGACCATACTCAGATGTATTGTGTTAGACATCTCCATTTACTCTCCCCAAACACCACCATCCCCCCCATATTGTCACCCTCTGCAGCATGTTATGACAGAGCAATGTTATTCACCTTCTACACATAGTAAAACGATAAAAAACACACAAAAGCACGTTTTCCTCACGCGTTTAGAAGCTCCGGGGTTGTGCATCTTCATCACCTCGCCGTGCGGTTCAAGTTGGACCTCATCAATAAAACATCGAGGTCTGACAGAGTTGCACCATTAATAGATTGCCGATTAATGCCTTGACCTAAAAAGCCTTTCGAAACATCTTATAAATCGATCTACAAGAATGGCGGCGCGCGCGTGCTAAATATTTCAAACAATTATCTTACCTATTCTTCACGCTACGGCATAGTTGTCACGTCTAACCAAATAATATATCAATGAACATTGTGAAATAAACGTATTTCCATAAAACCAGAAGCAATGTTTGAGGCACCTTCGCCGCGATCCGCGCGCGCGCTCTGGTGAGTTTGTGGAACCGAATGCAACAATGTAACAAAAGCGTAATACATTGTAATGTGCCCCGCCCGACAAAGAGATTAACATTCAGAAAAGGGGATATAAAGTTTATTACCTACCTAGCACGCAATTCGTAATTAAGTTTCATTAACAGTAAAGCATCAATATACGAGCTCCTCCGTCGCCGCCGCCACCACCACCACCTGCTACCAGCTTGAGGAGAAATCCAGCGTAAAATGCTTGAGTAGATACATTGATCCAGCAATGCGACCCCGAGCTGTCAGATGTAATTTATCCAGCGTTATTGCGCACAAAAACCCGCATGCAAATTGCAAACCATCATCATCAGTAGGTTTCACTTCGTTGTTGATATCCAGCGAGACTCACTCACTTCACAGCAGGAAATTTCGTCAATGACAGCGACAGAAGCTCTTAAAGGGGCCGATGATTGACAACCGCCCCAGACAAAAAACACACACTCAAGACTTCTGTCTTCAGCTAGTGAGTTTGAATGAATTCAATATTTCGATAACATGTCAACAATAGAGCGCCTAGTGAGCCTCAACAAGTGAGGTGGTGGAGATTAATCCCATAACTCTTGTAAATCCATGATTAAAAGTTTACGCGTCATGAGGGTGAAAGCAAAACCGAGGGTGTATATTTTAGATGCGTGTGGACTTGTTTTGTCTTATTTCGCTTTGAGATTGGACTGATATGTAACAGGTCTGGTTTGACTAGTTTTAGGGTGTTTGCGCTGCAGTTATCTCAATTTATGACTGGGCATTGAGTCCACTAGGTGGCGCTAGAGGACCGGTCAATGTTGTTTTTTTAAATAAACACTTTCATCTAAATTAACAAGACAGAGCACAAATAATAAAAATAACCACTCATCCATTCATTTTATTTTCAGCTTAGTCCCTTTATTAATCAGGGATTGAGGGCCACATGCAGCGGAATGAACCACCAACTTATTCAGCATATGTTTTATGCAGCGGATGCCCTTCCAGCTGCAACCCAACACTGGGAAACACCCATACACTCTTGCATTCACACACATACACTACGGCCAATTTAACTTATTCAGTTCACCCATACCGCATGTATTTGGACTGTGGGGGAAACCGGAGCACCCGGAGGAAACCCACGCGAATAAGGGGAGAACATGCAAACTCCACACAGAAACGCCAACTGACCCAGCCGGGGCACGAACCAGTGACCTTGCTGTGAGGCAATGGTGCTACCCACTGCGCCACAGAGACACCCCTAAAAATAATCAATAAATAAAATAAATTAATAATAATAAAATAAATTATAAAAAGAACAAACAAACAAACACACACACACACAATAAAATAAACGGCACTACAGGGTCATCTATCAATTAATTTCTTTCACTATTTTCATTCATTATTTCTTACATTAAACAGTCTTCTTCCTAAATAAGATTTTAACAGCTTTAAAGATTTACAGTATAACCATAATTCCTTTTGGAAAACCAAAAACAGTTGCTTTGTTTTAAGGCACTTGCATTTATGAATATATAATTTCCCCAAAATTAGAATATTGTTCAATACAAATAAATATGAACATCTTCCCCTAATAAACCAAAAGTATACATATTTTTTTAGAAACCTGGAAAGACAACTTGAAAGAAACTTTTAGCTAAGGTTTGTCAATGCAGGCCTGTAGCCAGCCTGGTTAAAGGGACCGATCTTTTTTTCTCAAAAAAATTGACATTTTTGCAATTATTCGCCTCATTACCTATTTAACTAAGAATTGTCATTTTTTAAGCAAACAACAAACAGCCAGCACATTCAACTTTCCCCAGTTAGAATTTGGCCACTTAAATAATAAAAAATATACATGATGATAATAATTATAATATTAATGTAGAGCTTCGCGATTTTTTTAGCCTCTCTTGTAAAAAAGTACATTTGAAAATTCATGGACAACATCAATAGCTTAATTAGTATTACAATTAACTTTTATATGCTTCCAAATTTATTTTTGGTGCTTCACACCTTTTTATTGGTCTTTTTTTCTCTCAAGAATAAGGTTCAAGATTCAGAATAAAAGTTACTTGTAAAATGTTTTCTCTATTTAGCAACAATACAGTAGGTCAGTAGTGAAAGATGACGTCACTTACAGATTCAGATTCTTCTTGGTTATTATTATTTCATATGTGAAAAAGTTACAAAAATCTTGTCATTGTTTTTTTAACACACACGCACACGCACGCGCACGCATGCACAGACACGCGCGCACACACACACACACACACACACACAAATAAAAAAATGTTACTGTTAAAAAAATTACCCACAAATCTGACATTTGATACAGCAAACAGTTTAAACCTGATATTTGTACACTGTAAAACCCAACAGTCAAATTTATCAAATGAAATGAGTGTAGTTAACTCAAAATTGAGTGTTATTTACTGTTTATAAGTTAATTCTTCTCATTTGAAAAGAGTTTGAACTCAGGTAATCAGTTAAATACCTCATTACTTCAACTTAAATGGAGTAAGTTCACAGTACTCATATAGATTAGTTTAACTCAAATAGTTTGTTGCAATCGGTTTCCTCAAACGGTTTGAGTTGCCTTAACTTATTGGGCTTTATGGTGGTTTACAAATACTAATTAATGTGCCAAAAACACAAATGTTACTTGCAATAAATCCTGTTTTACTTTTTAAAAACCTTTTTTCTGTGATTAAGTTTTTTCAGTTAAATCATCAATGTACAGTTGAGGTCAGAATTATTAGCCCCCCTGTTTATCCCCCCCCCCCCCATTTCTGTTTAATAGAGAGAATTTCTAAACATAATAGTTTTCATAACTCATTTCTAATAGCTGATTTATTTTTTATCTTTGTCATGATGACAGTGAATAATATTTTACTCTATTTTTTTTTCAAGACACTTTTATTCAGCTTAAAGTGACATTTAAAGGCTTAACTAGGTTAATTAGGTTAACTAGGCAGGTTAGGGTAATTAGGCAAGTTATTGTATGACAATGGTTTGTTCTGTATACTATCAAACAAAAATATAGCTTAAAGGGGCTAATACTTTTGCAGTAAAAACTACTTTTATTCTTGCCAAAATAAAAGCAATTAAGATTTTCTCCAGAAGAATAAATATTATCAGAGATACTGTGAAAATTTCCTTGCTCTGTTAAACATAATTTGGGAAATATTTAAAAAAGAAAAAAAGTTCAAAGGGGGCTAATAATTCTGACTTCAACTGTATATCCGGTAATTATTCTATGCCAAGGCAAATGGTGAAATATAGTTTTAATTTAACTATAAAGTAAGGGCGTGGAATAGGGGCTCAATTTAGCCCAACAAGATTGCATTTATGTGAAAATAAAATAACAAAATACAGTGAAAATAAAAATATTGCAATATAAATAACAGTTTTCACTGCATTTCATTTTATTTTCACAAATAGCAGAAATCATTTTATATGCTGGTTTGGTGCTTGTAAAAAAGATTTTATTATTAATAATGTTAAAACATTTTATTTGTTCACCACAGTGTTTTTTTGTGAGGCAAAAAAAGATACATGACCCTACATGTTTTTTACTTAAATCTTTCAAATTCCTTTATTTACAACGTTCAAATGTACTATCAGTGCGAATAATAAGAATACAAATACCTTATTTCACATTCTGGTATCTAAGATAGCATTGACAAGTAATGGAGGTATTTCATCAAACATTTAATCTATGCCATGTGATAACGCTTGTTCACTTATTGATCAATAAATTCTAGTTATAAGAGATTACAGTTACTGACCTGACATCACTTTCACATTGATTGACCTTTAACACAAGTCAAACCAAAAGAACTGGTCCCTGAATTCCTCAGTATATACATTTACACAAGACGTTTGGCAGAGCTATAAAACAGTCAGCAGGCACTTTAGGAAACTTTTGATTCACTTGTTATTCAGGGTACAATTACAATACAATGAAAATACTAAAACATTAAGGAGTTTTTCTTTTTTGACAAACACACTGTCAAAATGATCCTGTTCATACAGATCTGCAAAAAAAAAAAAAAAAAAAGCAGTACTATGTATGCCAGGCCAGAAGATGGCGATATTACTTTAGTCTTATAGTTATCGGTTGTTATTTTGGTTGTGTTTATTCTGTGGGACTGTTGAATGCTTGATTCTGATTGGCTAATGCACATTCTAATGTGTACACTTATTTTCAGATAACAGATAACACAGCTAAAGTTGTTCTAGGCAAATTTTGACTGCTCTACAGTTCAATATCACGTAGCTGAATAATTAAATTTATTTCACAGCCTACTGTACAACTGTCATTTTGGATGAGAAAGTACATCACACAGGGGGAGCCTGAGGAAAAAAACTGACAAATATCTTGAAATAAAATCTCTAAGGTGTAGTAACCATTGTATACTGTAAGTGGAATAATTGACTCTAGTCCATTGAATTATTAGAAAATAATGCACACCTGCAATGTAACAGTTACTCCTTTTATAGACTAGGGATGCACCAAATTTTCGGCGGCTGAAAATTACATAGCATTTTTGTTTTTCGAGTGAAAGAGAAAAAAACTGACAAAAAGACAAAAATATGAACCCAAAATTGTACAAGGGAGGCTTGTTGCTGTGCCGGCAAAAGCACACGAGCAGAGAAACATGGTCAAAGTTCAAAATAGAGCAATATTTCACTCTGTGGATATTCCACTCATGTACACAAATTAGTCCAAAATAACACGCTGACAGTGTATTTTTTTCCTGGTTCTTCCAATAGCGATACTGTGCTGTCACCGCAATGGTGGTAAGATGGCACTTCTCAATGGCGCCAATTTTTTTACTGTCAATAAATTGTGGTTAAATTAAACAATATAATTTATGTTTTATTATGATTTATTCATTTTCTCTTCAGCTTAGTCCCTTTATTAATTTGGGGTCGCCACAGCGAAATGAACAGCCAACTTATATGTTTTACGCAGCGGATACCCTTCTAGCCTCAACCCAACACTTGGAAACACCCATACACTTTTGCACACACTCACACTACAACCAATTTAGCTTATTCAATTCACCTATAGCGCATGTCTTTGGACTGTGGGGGAAACCAGAGCACCCGGAGGAAACCCACTGGAAGAACATGCAAACTCCACACAGAAATGCCAACTGACCTAGCCGGGGCTCGAACCAGCGACCTTCTTGGTGTGAGGCGATTGTGTTACCCACTGCGCCAACACACTGCCCATTATATTATGACTTCAATTTAAAATGTCTAACTTTTAATACATAATTATTACAAAGCATTTTCGGTTTCTGTTGTTGGCTTAGACTAGAGTATACAGAGTTTTTGGTTTGACTCAGAAATTCACATTAGTGCATCCCTGCTATAGACTGAACACATAATACAAGCGTGATCTTACAGAAAGAGTATTGCCAGAAAAGGTTAATTTGTAAAAATCCATCAGGTCAATAGGTGCTTTTCAAAATACTATTGGTTGGGTTTAGAGAAGGGGGAGGGTGGGGAAATCGGTCGGTTGGTCAGTCAGTCAGTCAGTCAGTCATTAAGTTAGTCAACATCGGCCTCTGCTAGAGAAGAGCAGATGCGAATGGCATTTGCGAGAGAAATGTGAGATTTGAAATACACATCAGCGTCTGGTGGACTCGTGAAAACAAAAACTGCAAAAAACGTAGCTCCTGGGATGTATTTTGCCCTCTCCAGAAATGAGCCCGGGTTGAAAACTTACTAATGAGATTGTACAAATTTAAACAAATTGGCCACGAAATCAAAAAGTTATAAATTGCCATGAGATTACGTTGCATAATACACATGCATATGATGTCAAGTTTTCACAATATCATTTTTCATTTTTTAAAAACATGCATTTTCTGGCCTGCAAAGGAAATTTAAAGAGTAAATGTACCCTTAGAGGTGGAGCAAACATAACAAAACACTGTTTGTCTATGTACAGCACTGGCAGAGACTTTGGCATGCACATGGCACAGGCATGCTGAGCATAGGCTGGAAAATACTGTCAAAGGTAAAAACTGCAAAAATACACCTGTCTATTAAACCCAACGACAGAAATTATGTATGATGGACCAATAATTAATCTGAAATATGAGTGGGGTAAAGAAAATAGAGTTTGTTCAGCACAAAATGAAAATTCTGTCATCATTTTACTCACTCTTATGTTCTTCCAAACTTATATGACTTGTTCATCAAATGTTAAGTGTCCCTCCACTGTAAGTCTATTGCACCAAAACATTGATAAAGTGATACAGTAAATATCAAATATATATCAAGCTGTTTAACCCAAGAGACGTACAGTAGAGACATGATCACTATATAAGATGGACAGAATAAAATGTTGGTAGTAATTTACATTTAAATGAGTTTTGGGTGAATAGGCTTTCAATAGAGCAACAGAAACCTTAAAATTTATTTTTTTAAAAATCTCAATTGGTGTTGACAGAAAAATGGGTTTGAACAACATGGGCTTGAGTATATTATGACAGACTTTCATTTTGGGGTGAATGAACCCTTTAGGCTACATCAAATTAAGCTACAATTGAATGCATAATATAAAAAAACACAATATGAACACATTCAAAATAGTGCTGTAAAAATACTATCGTAAACATAAATACTCAGTATTGGCATCACAATGAAATCCTAATTTAGAATTATACAAATAAACCTAATACACATCTAAAGTACAAAATGCATCTATAAACATTACTTACATGTCACAAGTTATTTGTTTGTGACCGATGAATTCTGCAATAAACTGTACAAATCAGTGTGTATCAAAATAACGCCAAATCCACAATGTCAGAAACGTTATCTGTCCTCGTCCAGTTCAATGTGGACTTTTTGTAAAACTTGGAAAGCTGGGATACCTTGCGTTCAGCCTCCATTTGTATTAAATGAATCTTTATAAATACTAAAACAACTTCAAAGCAGAAGAATGTTATGCTTTTCGGGATCCGGCAACTGATTCCTCAAAGCACTTTCAGTTCCTTCATCCTTTATGGCGAAGAGTCAGATTGAAGTTTCGTTGCTGCCACTAAAACGAGAAAGATGGAGGTTTAACATTTAGAGCAAACTAGGACTGTCGATCAATTCAAAGGTTTAAGACATTAACCTCCTAAACATAAATTTTGTGTTAAATGCGAAAAGAACATTACACATTAAAGTAGCTTTAAAAACTCATACAGGTTTGAAATGACAGGTTTAATAAAATAATACACTAGAAACGGTAAAAACGGCCATGTTCATGTGTACAGTTTTTTGTGAGTTCCTTGCTTTTAAAAACTAATAATACGGTATAAAAACAGAAAATAATTTAAAATGCTGACAAAATATTTCATACACACCATATATTGACAAAATTAAGAAAGATTTCACTGTTTCGTAAACAGCTGTAATATTTACTTGTGTGTGTGTGTGTGTGTGTGTGTGTGTGTGTGTGTG
>CAIGQZ010033231.1:2026677-2053885 GCA_903798205.1 Danio tinwini
AATAATAATAATAATAATAATAATAATAATAATAATAATAATAATAAAATCAACACTAATAATTCAGTCATGCATTTTTCTTTGGCTTACCCCTTAATTTATCAGGGGTTGTCACGGCGGAATGAACCACCAACTATGCTGGCATATGTTTTACACAGCGAATGCCCTTCTAGCTGCAACCAAGTACTGGAAAAACAATAATATACTTTAATCTAATAGTAATAATAATTATAATGTACAATATTTTACTTTTCTAATATATAATATTATTCTTTTCTAATACTGAAAGGCTTTTTTAATGATTATGGCAAACAATATAAGTCATAAAAAAAAAAAAAACACCAACAGACTTTGACGGTCTTAGAAATATTTGCATAACACTCCTAAAAGATATTTCTGTGTATTTTCTTTCACCTTCTTTCTTTTTACTCTTATGAAAAAAGAGCGTCGAGTCTACTTCATCATGTCCCACATGTCCACCATTGGACGATATGCTGCGTTTCTTCTCCCTGTGTCAAAACAACATAGAATGAGAATTGTTTCTATCATTACAATAAGTGGAGTCACACTGAAATCCTTTAAAACCAGCAAGCTGCTAGTGAAATGTTCACAAATGTAGCGGCCAAAATAGCAACAGGACAACCAGGATGTTTTATTTCATTAGCAAATAAAATGTTCCTCGTAAAGCGCAAACTGAGAGATCAAACACATAAATCAGTGCACACTGGATTTAATATATGATCCATGTAACGCACGGCACTGTGCTGTGATTTAGGATGCCTTTTACAATACTAAAGGACTTTATCGGTGGTTGTGGTAACTAAATCGGACTCATAAATATAGCTAAAATAGAGATGAATGAATTAAGAGTTATAATGAACTAAAGATATTCACCCCCTTGAGATGTTTATGCACAATCTAACGGGTAATAATTGGTGTGTATGTTAATGAAACAGCTGCCGGCACAGCTGTAGGAAAATACTTCAAAGACTTCATTTGAATGTATAATTTCACATGTAGAGTAGATCAAAATTAAAAAACTATTTCCTCAAATTTGAGGTCACTTCTTAGTCCTTTCCTAACAGGTGTATTAAAGGATTAGTTCACTCATAAATTTAAATGATGATATTAATTACTCACCCTCATGTCATTCCAATCCCGTGAGACCTTTTTTCAATGTCGGAACACAAATGAAGATAATTTAGATGAAATCTAAGAGCTCTTTAATCCTCCATAGACAGCAAGATGTCACAAGAGGTCAAGAAAAGGAAGCAAAAAAATGTATAAACGACTTTGTTCGCCAATGTCTTTTCTCCCATGTCAGATGGCCATTGTTAAAAATCAGCAACGCAACACACAAGCGTCCCATTGCCTGTAGCTGTTATGTAAAGTAACAAATTACGAATACTCAAACTACTGTAACTGAGTAGTTTTTCCTCAGAAATTGTAATTAAGTAGTTTTAAAAATGTGTACTCTTACTTTCTCCTTAGTACATTTTTAGTGCAGTATGCTGTTTGGAAGCATTAATACTGTCCAAGATGTCCAAAATCTTTACATGCAATGACTGATGAGAAGATGATGGATGTTTACTGTATGATGACCGAAATGGCTTTAAAAGCTAAGTAGGCACAAGACATCATGATGTCGTCAGATTAATGCTACACCCTAACGTCATGGAGACATTACATTTTGTTTGGAAATGAAAATTGGGTTGACATCAGAACCCACTGTCAGGCCGACATCATAGTCCAACCTAAAATCAACCTAATATTAACATCTAATGATGTTACAGCTTGACGTTGTGTAGACATTACCACTATGATATCTATTAGATGTTGGATTTTGGTTGCCATACCTGACGTGTAAATGTCAGTTTTTGACATCAATATTAAATTGGTTTCAGATGTTGGCTCGAAATTTTGGTCACTTTCCAACACAACCTAAAATCAACCAAATATTGACGTCGTTATTGGACGTCAAAATAACAATGTCCTTAGACACTGGCTAGACATTGAATTTTGGTCACCTGACGTCACAACCTAAATCTAACCTAATATTAGGGTGTACTCACACTATGCTAACCGTGCCCAGGCCCGTTTCCCGGATCGTTTGAGAAGTGTGAGCGCTCTGAATCGGGCTCAGGCATGGTTTATTTGGGTGGCCCTGGCCCGGTTGGAAGAGGTGGGCCAGAGCGCGGTTCACTTGGGCTTAGGTGCGGTACGCTTACAGTGTGAGTGCAAGCGTGCCTAAGCCCGAAACTGAAAGCAAGACGTGACTTTTAAGAGACTGTTTGATAAGGATTAATTGATCATTCATACTGTTCAATGAAGCAAACTGTCGTAAATTAATAAAGACGCAAACCCCTCACTGCACCACAGCTGCAGCTTCAGCAAACCTCCTAATTCCTGCAGTACGAGGACTTTATGATTGTTTATAAGTGTCAAAAGTGGCTGATCTGTTTGGCAAAATATTAGACTGATTGTCACCGCATATCAAATGACTTAAACAATATAACTAAAGAAATCTCCACTGTGCTGAGTGAGAGTGCTTACTGAACAGCGCATCATTTATGACATAAGCGTGCCCAGGCCCGAATGTAATGTGAGTGTGGGCCGTCGGGGGAGGCGGGAGGGGGGCAAGCGTGCTTTGGCCCGGTTCAAAGCAACTGTACATAGTGTGAGTACAGCCTTAATGTCTTATGAGGTTGTGTGACTGCTGGGCAATAACTAAATGCACTACAGAATGTTACGTTTACACACATCCACAAATGTAAATGCATCAGCTTTTTACAGCATAATACTCACTACTCTTGAGTACTTTTGAAAGGGCTACTTCTTACTCATAATTTGAGTAATATTTACATCAGATACTTTTACTCTACTTGCACTACATTTTTAGGCAAGTAATGATACTTTTACCTAAATATGATTTTTCAGTACTCTTTCCATCACTGGCCCGTAGTAGATACACACACTATTCTGGTGTGAAAAACATTGGCAAACAAAGTCATTTTTACTGTTTTTTGGCACTCAAACGTTTTCTTAGGAGTTTTGTATGATTACAGTTGAAGCACTGAATTCATATCTCATGACCATTGCTGCATATGGAGAATGAGAGTATGGTGGCCCAGTAGTGCATAACACAATGACATTTAAAAAAAGAAAACATTAAGCTCACAACGCAACGAAATTAAGATTACAATGCAGTGACATTTCAGAAAGCAAACGTTAAGCTCACAACACAACGGTAATGCTCCCAACCACTAGGTGGCAGCAGAAAAATGATTATTTCTTCTTCTTCTTCTTCTGGTTGAAAGATGAGTTACAGACGGAAACAGAGATTACCTCTAGACGTCACAAGAAATTAGTTACAATCCGCATATGTCGTGACAATACCTCTGGAAATAATTTTACCTCTGGACATAACCATCACCATCACCATCATGTCTACAAATGAGATGCGCACACACTTGCCCATTTGTGAACCAACTGCCACCTAGTGGTTTTATTCATTTCTGCTGTGTTGTGAGCCTAATGCTTGCTGTTTGAAATGTGATTGTGTTGATATCTTAATGTTGTTGTGTTGTGATATTAATGTTTGCTTTTTGAAATGTTGTTCTGTTGTGATCTAAATGTTGCTGTGTTGTGAGATTAATGTTTGCTGTTTGAAATGTCATTGTGTTTTGAGATTGATGTTTGATTTTTGAAATGTCATTGCGTTGTGAGCTTAATGTTTGCTTTCTGAAATGTCATTGCATTGTGATCTTAATGTTGTTGTGTTGTGATCTTAATGTTGTTGTGTTGTGAGATTAATGTTTGCTTTTGCTTTGTGAGATTAATGTCATTGCGCTTTGATCTTAATATCGTTGTGTTGTGAGATAAATGTTTTTTTTCATTTCATTGCGTTGTGATCTTAATGTTGTTGTATTGTGATCTTAATGTCATTGTATTGTGAGATTAATGTTTGCTTTTTGAAATGTAGTTGTGTTGTGATCCTAATGTTGTTGTGTTGTGAGATAAATGTTTTTTTTTAAATGTCATTGTGTTGTGATCTTAATGTCATTGCATTGTGAGATTAATGTTTGCTTTTTGAAATCTAGTTGCGTTGTGATCTTAATGTTGTTGAGTTGTGAGATTATCGTTTGCTTGTTGATCTTAATGTCATTGTGTTGTGATCTTAATGTCGTTGTATTGTGAGATTAATGTTTGCTTTTTGAAATGCAGTTGTGTTGTGATCCTAATGTTGTTGTGTTGTGAGATAAATGTTTTTTTTAAATGTCATTGTGTTGTGATCTTAATGTCATTGTATTGGGAGATTAATGTTTGCTTTAGCTTTGTTGTGATCTTAATGTCATTGCATTGTGAGATTAATGTTTGCTTTTTGAAATCTAGTTGCGTTGAGATCTTAATGTTGTTGAGTTGTGAGATTATCGTTTGCTTGTTGATCTTAATGTCATTGTGTTGTGATCTTAATGTCGTTGTATTGTGAGATTAATGTTTGCTTTATGAAATGCAGTTGCGTTGTGATCTTAATGTCGACTCCAGAACGCCTTAATGAGTCTTTTTATTTTTATTTATTTTTTTCTGCTTGCTATATTCTTGTTTCTTATAACCTACAGAAACACAATAAAACGTAACATCTGCATAATTTCTGCCTGCCCACAAAATAAGAACATTCCCATATCAGACAGGATATAGACACATAAAGACCAATTAAACAGATTTGGCCAGCTGACCTTCCATGAAAGGGAGAGAAGGGATTTACAAACCTTAAAGGGATAATTCATTTAAAAAAATTACTCAATATTTACTCACCCTCAAGTAGTTCCAAACCTTTATGAGTTTAATTCCTCAAATTTATTCTGAAAAATGCTGGAAACCGGTATCCATTGCCTTCCATAGTAATTGTTTTTCCTTCTATGGATGTCAATAGTTACAGGTTTCCAGCATTTAAAAAAAAAATATATATATCTTCTGTTGTGTTCAACAGAAGACACAACCAAAAAGTAAAGGGTGAGTAAATCAAAGAATTAAGCCTTGAATTGATTCAAATGAACCATATTAAAATTATTCTAATTTATTCAAATTTTAAGTGCATATTCTGAGAAAATTACAATGTTTTCTGACATTAGATGGATTTAAACCCAATGTATGGGACTCCAACACAATATTAAGGCACTTTAAAATACCATATGACCTGCTTTTTAATTGAATTCTCCAACAGCAGGTCGTCCAGATTAATATTTGAGTGTGGAGAAAAGTGCTGCATAAATATAAAAAATTATGTAGCACAATATAGCAACAACTGAAATTCCTTAACATTTTGAATAATTAATTCTAAACAAAATCAAGTGTTCATAAATTGTCTTTAAATTTTTCTAATTCCACTTAATTTAACTGCTCGTTAACGCACATTTCTAATCAGCCAATCACATGGCAGCAACTCAATACAATTAGGCATGTACAGTAGACATGGTCAAGATGATCTGCTGCAGTTCAAACTGAGCATCAGAATGGGGAAGAAAGGTGATTTAAGTGACTTTAAACTTGGCATGGTTGTTGGTGCCAAACAGGCTGGTCTGAGTATTTTAGAAACTGCTGATCTACTGGGATTTTCTTGCACAACCATCTCCCGAGTTTACAAAAAAAAAAGAGAAAATATGCAGTAAGCGACAGTGGGCACAAATGCCTTGTTGATGCCAGAAGTCATAGGAGAATGGCCAGACTGGTTCAAGCTGATAGAAAGGCAACAGTAAATCAAATAAGCACTGGTTACAACCGAGGCATGCAGAAGAGCATCTCTGAACGCACAACATGTCCAACCTTGAGCCGGATGGGCTACAGCAGCAGAAGACCACACTGAGTGCCACTTTTGTCAGCTAAGAACAGGAAAGGATTAAGGCAGTTCTGAAGGCAAAAGGGGGTCCAACCCAGTACTAGTAAGGTGTACCTAATAAAGTGGCCAGTGAGTGTAGAAACCTGCTTATTACATGAGGAAAACCTAAGGTCTGTGTGAGTTCAAATGAGTCTTTTATGAAATAAAATCAATTGAGATGTTTTTTATTACATTAATATCTTAATTCTGATTGGTTAATCATGGTGTTCAATATGAATCTGTGGTGTATTACCTGAATGTGGAAGCGAGGTAACTGCTACTGTGACTCTTGCCTGATCTGACTGAGCTCTGCAGAGACACACTGGATTCTCCAATAGTGGTTCGATACAGACCTCCATCCTCCGTGTATACGTCACCATTCAGAGAGCGCTAAAAAAAAGATAAGAGATAAATAAACTGTGCCTGCATACTGTATGAATGTTCACCTTTTAATTGTGTCAAACTCACTGTGAGTAAAGTAGCCCGTGTTACACTGGGATCCTCAGCTGGTATTTTCTTCCCTGTAAAGACACTTTTTAGGTTTCTCCTCACATCTTTGTTGAGAATACAGTGGAAAAAGAAGATGCAAATGCCCTGGAATGAAAAAATAAACAAACACTGAATCATTGCATATATTATTGTTTCTTTTTAATATAAAAGCTTGTTGGTTTAAGAGTGCAATTTAATCCCATACAGTTTTGATTAATACCCAATTTATTTGTATTTAATTTAACATATTATTATTTAAACTTTTATTTAATGTCCCTCTTTATTTACTTCTTTTTGTTGCTCATCTTACTTGCAAAAATAAAAACAGAAACATTATTAGTATTATATTTGTTTAAACCATATTAAATAATTTGCTTTAATTATTTTCCATTGTACTGTACTTAATTTCACATTTTAGTATTTAGATTTTATCTAGAATTTTAGATTTAAATTTTATTTTAGGCATCTTTAAGCATCTAGATTTGTTTATTTTATATAATTTTGAACATGTTTATTTACATCACAATTTATTTTATTATTATTATTGTTATTATTATTGTTGTTATTTGTATTATTTTATTTGTATAACCACATTTTATTAAGCATTTTTTGTTATACTTTTGTATATACATCTCGTTATTTCCATTTTATATATTTCTTTATTTACTTTGCAATTTGTTGTATATTTTTTATTTTTAAATAAAATACAATTTAAATATAATATAATCATTATTATTGTTATAAATTTGATTTTATTGGCAACATCAACAAACAATAAAATCTGTACATTTTAAATAGAATATAAATAACTTTAAAACATTAAAGCATTTTGAACTTGATTCTGTATTGATTCATATTTTTTTACCTTTCTAAAATTACAACATGGACATTTTAAGTACTTAAGAAGTCCCTAATTTCCATTCTGATGTTATACAGTATTCTCGTGACTATAGGTGTACCTGTAGGCAGCTGAGAATGGCAAAGAGGTAGTGGAAGGACAGCACGTCACTGTTGACTGCCATTAGACCTAGCAGCCAGGTGGCGCTGATGAGCAGCAGGAGGAGGAAGGCCACTCGAAGAGAAGAGCTGAACAACAGTAAATAACCAGTGAAAACCAGTGAACCGGCTTACCAAAAATATTCTTCAGTTTGATCATCCCACTCTTTTGCTGTACTCACATTGCTCCTGATTTCTCTGTTCGCTGGTGCCGTCCACACGAGGCTTTGGCTGCCAGCACAATTAGGACTATATTTATCTGTTAAACAAAGAGGTGTGTTTTTCAATAGTTCATCAACACTTCAATTTCAGAAAATAAGATAAAAAAGCACAAACTGACCAGCACTACTATGGATATTGGTCCTGTGATGCTCCAGATGAGAGTGTCATAAACAGACAGCCAGCAGAAGTCGGGGTTTCCATAACCCTGCGGGTCCAAACCCACAGCCAGACCTGATGACACAGACACACAATCAGCACTAGTGGGCAATCAAAGAGCAAATTACACAGGCTTTAGGCATCTAACACCATATCTGATTATACTTATATAACATCTTTCCAACATGCATACTGAATACATTAACAATTTTCTGGCATTTCTGTAAATTTCACAAAGCTGCTTGTTTTTCAACTGTTTAAATAGAACTGGTTAAGAATCTAATACTTTTAAGTCATCCTGAGGTCAT
The DNA here is from genome assembly GCA_903798205.1 of Danio tinwini. Classification (NCBI taxonomy): domain Eukaryota; kingdom Metazoa; phylum Chordata; class Actinopteri; order Cypriniformes; family Danionidae; genus Danio; species Danio tinwini. The sequence continues at coordinate 2,034,724 of CAIGQZ010033231.1, forward strand.
TTTGGAAAATTTCTGTAGCCCCATAGTAGGCCTCAGCCCCCAGGCAGATCAACTTATACATTTAAAGCTCTGTCTACACAAACACAGTTATTTTTAAAACCGCACTTCTTTCTACATGGTTTTACTGTTTGTCCACATGAAAAAGGAGCAGTGCTGGCCTGTCTAACAGGCAATATAGGCACTTGCCTAGGGCCCCGCAATTCTTTAATGCTGTTTTTATATTAGATTTACTGTGAACGTAAGTGCGAGGATGAGCACGAATGTTTAAATCATTAACAATACGCATTGCGCAATGCACAAACCCCATTTAATGCGATACAATTCTCATACAAAACAATGAAAAAAAACCCTCCACATTCCATAGAAAAAATAGCTCTGTAAAATTCATACATGACAAATAGCTGAAAATGATAATAAATGCACAACAGTATAAATAAAAGCAGAAAATATTAGAAACATACCCAGCAGCACCACACTCAATTTTGCATTACACCACCTGTGATCGGCTATTGGGTGAACTAGAATGACTTAACATATTCCTACTCAGACTCCACATATCTCTCCAAATTGCAAGTAATATGTAGGTAATTAAGTAATATAATGTCACAAGTGTCGCAGCTATTTTTAATCGATCTTAATTTAATTTTAATTTGAAATGAAATGCCATCCAAACCAAACGGCATCTTTCAGGAGCCGAAAAAGGAAGAAAAGAAAAGCAGAGGAAGAAAAGCAAGCTCAAAGTAAAGGGATGTTCTGTTATAGCGTGCATAATACATTACTTAGTAGTGCAGTATGAGTACTTGTTTTGATAAATGCAATGATGCCCATGATCACAGAAATACTTATGTGAAATGTGAGAAAAGAATTGGCCACATGCAGCATTTTTCATTAAACAATCAATTAATTATCTATCCCACTAATTCACCCTGCTGAAAAAAACTGGTTTCCCCATCATTTTGTCAAAATCGAATTTTACCCACTGTCCAACATCTAAAGCAAAGTTTTGTTTGTGTAAAAGCAAGCTAAAATGTGTCCTGCATTTCTAGTTATTTATGTATATATTTTTGTTATTTATTTACAAAAAATGCATTTGATTCATGTTTTATTTGTATATGTCAAACTTATATACTTTTTTAAATGAGTGTTTTCTGGCTTGCAAACTTATTTGTTTAAATCTGAGTAAACAATTTTACATATGTATTATAGGTTAAATATGTTACAGTTAATAAAAATGTATACACTTAAAGGTGCTGTATGCAAGTTTTTTACTCTTCTAAAGCATAAAAATACCATAATATGTTTGCAGATATTTAAGAAACATGCCAAGTAGATCCCTGGTTGACAACGTACTACTTTAACATCTCTCAGGAATTCTTCAGAACGGCCAGATTCATTCACTGCGCCTGCACAGCCCCAATCATCAGAATTTTTATCACCTGTCACTCATGACCCTGCTAATGCTACATAAGCCTGGAACATTCATTCATTCACTGTCTGCTCTACTTGTTAGAACCCGGACTCATTTCTCTCCAGCTCGATATCCCTTACCAGTTTTTTGTATCCTGTTTGCCTGTCTGTCTGATCACTGGTTTGCTTGTTATCCTGATTGTGATCTCTTCCTTTGATTCCTGAACTGTGTTTACCACCATCGCCATCATCTTGTTTCAGTTACCAACCGAAGTTAAGTCTTGCTTGTTTGGTTTTCTTCTGTTATGTTGGTATTGATGATATTTCTGTTCTGAACAACCTCCTTTACATTGTTTAAGTTACATTTTTAACAACGTTATCCTAAGGGCACTTTGTAAGTTTTGTAGACCTTTAGTGCAGTGGTTCTCAATCCTGATCCTCGGGACCCCACGCTCTGCAAATTTTATATGTTTCTTTAACTACTTTAGAGGTTTGTTCCATTCAAATGAAAGTGACCCGTGAAGTGGACATCACAGGATATTCTGCCAGGATTCCAGCTCGAAGGAAGGTTGTACAATTCAAAGAGCAATAAAATGCAGGAGACGTGACTTTTTTTATTCAAACCTCAAGATTACAGTTAAATAACTCTTTAAACTTTTGTAATAAACTTTATCTGAAGATGCTGCAAAAAGTGTAGTTCAATAGTTCCTTTTTAGATCAAGTAAATTTCAAGTTCAGCCAGTTGTTCTTGTGCAGGGACCAGGGGAGAGCAGTAAACACTCTGTAGGGAACATGTCAATAGGAACACGGTTTCTTTATTAGGCTCTTGTCAAATGCGCTGGTTATGAGCTGTGTTAAACAAGAGAGATGTGCAATATGTGCCGAGCAGGAGTCCACAAGGACCAGGATTGAAAACTCTTGCTCTAGTTCATGTTAGTGATAAGTCAATTTGTTAACTAGTGATCAACTGTGCATCATACCGGTAATAATAGCGGGAATCCCCCAGCCAATGGCATAGTAGAAGCGCATATGTCCTTGGTTGATGTTACGCATCTCTGTCAGCATTCGATAAATGTGCAACCCCTCCACAAACATCCAGGCGAATGCGCACATGTATGAGTAATGTAGAAGAATAGCCACAACTGTACAAACAAACTAGAAAAGCAAAGGTTTAGTATCACACAGAAACTGCTTATAAGTTATAATTACAACAAAATAACATTGTTGATATTATAGTATGGCTCACCGGACTGTCTGTCTGATTGATGCCAGTGAGGAAGATGAACTCTGAGAGGAAGATGGAGGCCACCAGGTTCTTGTGGATGCTGTGTAGATTGGAGCGCAGCTTGCGAAGAATGGCCAACAGGAGGAAGGTGATGAGAAGGGCCACCAGTGATGCTGACACTGTTGTGTAGGTCACCACTTTCAGAGGAAGAACGTCACCATGCTGTAACCAAGAATCATCTAGTTAGCTGTGTGAATACTAGAAAATATAGACAATTCAGATTTACGATTTTTAATGGCTGATTCTGAGACCAGATTTTAAAAATGTGATTTGACTTTAGCTTTGTGAAATTGTTATATTAAACATATTTGTATACAACAAAAACCGTAGCCAGGCTAAACAAAATGCAAATTCACATTTCCATGCTGGAAAAAAAACAGCTGCACTGGCATTTAATAGGTATTGTACAGAAAGAATGCATAATCTAGACTTAAAGACAACTTAGTTTGACCCCCACTTCAGTATTTAAGATTTTCTTCCAGTAATTCTGTCTTTCCAAAGATTCTACCAGTGAGTTTTTTTCAAATACAAGCATAATTCACACATAAGATCAAATGAACAGATCCGCATGTATAGTGAATGAAGCCCATTGTATACATTGTGAAAATATGTTTACTCTAGCTTCAGATTGATTTTTTTTCATACGTTTTGAAACAAAAACAATGTTCAATGAATTTTAAAACCTAATGCATAATGTATTTTTACCCCTAAATGTTTGGTCATTTCGCTCCAGTTTTCCTTACAAGTCCAAAGCTAAAATTGCCCATAGTGTCTGAGTGTGTATGGATGTTTCCCAGTGATGGGTCACGGCTGGAAGGGCATCCGCTGTGTAAAACATTTGCTGGATAAGTTGAAGGTTCATTCCGCTGTGGCGACCTCGGATTAATAAAGGGACTAAGCCAAAAAGAAAATGAATGAATGAATGTTTGGTCATTTCTATATGTGGCACCTGAGCTACCTGTCCAGTTATCTGTTGGAACACTGGTGTTCTTCCTTTGGCCTCTGTTAGTAATCAGTTTATACACTATGCACTATATAAAATCATTGCAAGGGCGTTTCAATGCATGTTCAGAATAAAAATTGGCCCAAATTAAAGGGTTAGTTCACTCAAATATGAATATTCTGTTATTAATTACTCACCCCCATGTTGTTCCAATCCCCTGAGTTCTTCACTCATCTTCAGAAATTGAGATTTTTTTAAAATAGAAACCCAAGAGCTCACTAACCCTCCATAGACAGCAAGGGTTCTGAGACAAAGTCCAAAAAAGGAACCAAACATATTGTCAAAACATTCTATGTAATTATATAAAGCTCCAAGAACCAAATGTGTGCATCAAAAAACTGTAAAAATGACTTCACTTGCCTTGAAATGTATTCTGCATCAGGCCAGGATATTTATTTCATTTACTATGCGTTTATTACAAAAAAGTTGTTTATTTTTATATTTTCAATAGGAGCAATTGTTTTGTTTTTTTTTTGCACACAAAAGTGTTCTTGAAGCTTCGTATGATTACAGTTGAAACACTAAAGTCACATGAAATGTTTTAACAATTATTTTGGCTCCTTTTCTGGACTTTGAGCATCTCAGGACCATTATTGTCTATGGAGTATGAGAGAGCTCTCAGATTTCATCTAAGATATCTTAATACAGTATGTGTTCAGAAGATTAAAGAAGGTCTTGGGGAATTGGAACAAAATGAGGGTGTGTAATTAAAAATAAAATGTAAATTTTATCATGAACTAACTATTTAAATAAAACCATGGCTATTTACCAATCGTGCTTCTGAAGCCAAAAATGGCTGCTTATTGCGTCTCCACAAACCACAATAGCTAACTTGAGTCTTACCTCTCGTTTGGAGATGTCCATGAGGACGGCAAAGCTGCTCATATGACTGCACTGGCAGCTGATGTGAGTGGAGTTCCTGAAGACCAGCTCACAGCCTTTAGAAGACCAGGCACCTCCACCAGCAACCCTATCAAATAAAAATGCATCATTATTCTGCAACCATTACATAAGCAGAGATACTGTAGCTTTTTCTTTGGACCATCTATGAAAGATAATATATACTGTTAATGTATCCATTCATTAAAGACTCACAGGATGGAGTGGTTCCAGTAGACGCACACAGGTTTGGTTCTCTCATGAGTCTCCAGGAGCCTGAAGTTCAGCAATATTGGTCTTTGGAGAGAGCTTAAGAGCGGTTCTCCATCCTTGTGGACCACCACACTAACTATAGGTGTGTTGATGACAGGACGATTGGGCAGTCTGAGAAAGTGAAGAACACCACATACAGTAGAAGTCAGAATTATTAGCCCCCTGTTTATTTTCTTCCCCAATTTCTGTTTAAGAGAGAGATTTTTTTCAGCACATTTCTAAAGGTAATAGTTTTAATAACAAATTTTTAATAACTGATTTATTTTACCTTTGCCATGATGACAGTAAATACTATTTTTCAAGACACTTCTATACAGCTTAAAGTGACATTTAAAGGCTTAACTAGGTTAATTAAGTTAACTAGGCAGGTTAGGGTAACTGGGCAAGTTATTGTATAACGATGGTTTGTTCTGTTGACTATCGAAAAAATAAATAGCTTAAAGGGGCTAATGATTTTGACCTTAAAATGGTTTACAAAAAATTAAAGCTGTTTTGATTCTAGCCGAAATAAAACAAAAAAAACTTTCTCCAGAAGAAAAAATATTATCAGACATACTGTGAAAATTTCCTTGATCTGTTAAACATCATTTGGGAAATATATATATATATAAAAAACATTCAAAGGGGGGCTAATAATTCTGTTTTTAACTGTATATACACTAATCTACTTGTATTATTATTAAGTCTCAGGTTGATATATACATATGTTATAATCACTAATGGTCTAGATCAGGGGTGTCCAAACTCGGTCCTGGAGGGCCGGTGTCCTGCTGAGTTTAGCTCCAACTTGCTTCAACACACCTGCCAGGAAGTATCTAGTATATCTAGCAAGAGCTTGATTAGCCGGTTCAGGTGATACATTAGGGTTGGAGCTAAACTTTCCAGGACATCAGCCCTCCAGGACCGAGTTTGGACATCCCTGGTCTAGATGATTTGTAGTACCGGGTGAGCCTGTGTTCTTAGTTTTATTTGTTGTTATCTGAGATGAACATATTTCGCAATGCCATGATTGACCTGTCAGAATCATGTATTCCAGACAACCATGTATTAATGACTGAATTAATGGCTTAATCTAACAATTTTGACCTTTTATTTCTTATACCTTACTATAAGTACATAATTTCAGAATTTATTTTATATAACTATATACAATTATACAGCTAGTTATACAACAATTTTTTCTTTCTTTTTAAATTGCTTTTAAACCTGTATATTTTTAAACAGTTTTTAATCATTTTTGTTCTTTGTTATTTATATTCTTATATTTTTTGTATTTTATGTTTCTTTTATTCTTGTAAATGTAATGCAAATTCAATTCAATTTAAGTTTATTTGTATAGTGCTTTTTTTGTAAAGCACTTTAAATTTAGCATTGTGTGTGAAATGTGCCATATAAATAAACTTGCCTTGCCTAAATACTAATTTAAGTATACAAGTCTTAAAATTATGTACTGACATTTTTATCACAATTAATTCTGTCACTATGAAAAAATCATGACAAAAATCATGTCATAATTTTGGCTTACTTATTTGACTTATTTTACAATTTATGTTCTAATTTGACTTTTTATCTAATAATTTATACCATTAATATCATGACATTTTAAACACTTTCAATTTAATTGAAAGAATTGATTTTTTGTTTCATTTTAAATCTGAATCTACTTCTAATTATAGAATTGTAACTAATTGAAATTCTGCCAATTAATCCAAATAAAAATGATTATCAGTTTACTGTATCATCCAGAGTTTTAATCTTGGTGCAATTCAAATTTTATTAAAACATTACTTAATCAATTACTAGTTTGTTGAGTATTGCTTAAGTTTAATATATATTGATTATAAATATAATGCTAAAACTGTACCTTAGACTGCGACGGTCTGGATCGTAACTCTCTGGAAGAAGGTGACCCAGAGACCTGTAGATCAGCACCATCACTGCAGCAGGGGGATCAGGCTGTTCTGCGTGCCGTCTTTTCCTTATGGAAGGTAGCAGATCAAGAACATCCGATCCATCCATGCTCATCACAGACACAGTTGAGTTAATCTGGGATGGAGGATCTGTGCTGAAAGCATCTATAGTGTAATAAGACACATAAATTTTAACATTTTGAACACATTTCCATAAATATTAATGATTGTATAGTGAATTCCACTGATATTGGCACCCCCTTGATAAATATGAGCAAAAATACTGTAAAAGTGTCAATTTCATGCTCTAAATTTAACAAAAAATCTCAGAATAAAAAAAGCAGAATAGTGTTATCAAGAAACAAATATTTACGTTAGTATAGGTTTGTTGCAATAATTGGCACCCATATAAATACATAAGAGCAAAATACAGTTTAAATGATCAAATTATTAGCCCTCCTGTAAAATTTCTAATATTTTTCAAGTGCTTTTTAAGAAAAACGTGTTTTTTTACGTAATATTTTTTATTAAAATTTAGAATATTTAAATTCTTTGGTCTTTGCTAGGATGACAGTACATAATATTTGACTGGTAATTTTCAAGATACTAGCATTCAGCTTAAAGTTTAATTCAAAGGTGTATTACAGTAGTTAATTAGGTTAGCTAGGCACGCTAGGTTAATTAGGAATGGTTAATTAGGAACTGCTTTGCAGACAATAAAAAAATTATTCTTAAGGGGTCGATGATCAATGATATTGACTCTAAAAATTTGATTGCAGCCAAAATAACAAAAAAGACAGCAGGAAATACTGTGAAAATTTCCTTGCTCTATTACATATCACTCAGAAAAAAAGAAAAAGAAAAGAAAAAGTAAGGCTATTTGCCTTTAACTGTATTAATCTAAAATTACAAACCAACATCTCCTACATTACTACAAAATATCTCAAATAATTTTTACGAAAGAGCCTCAACTCAAGCATCTTCTGTTTTTCTTTTTTTCTTTTTTTTTGCAAACAATCAAAAGCTTAAATAATAAAGACATTTCTTTACTTATGTTTACCAAGGATACCACAATTAGTGAAGGCCACAAGAAATAGAGTTCAAAGTAAGAACCTTTGCTTTTCTTTGACATGATAAGCAGGTTTGGGAACAGGACCGAAGACTCCATCTCTTTTGAGAAGACCTCCTTAACCTCCTGAAATCGAGGAATCTTTTCTTGGCTTGCAGTGGAGTCCAGAAAATCTAACGCAACAACTTGAATTGGAACACAAAAAAAATGGAAAAAATGTTTAAGTCAAAGCTGAGCAGAGCAGAGACAGCAGGATGAAGAAGGCGATACTAACTGATGTTGTCAGTGATGATGGTGAAGGGTCTCAGGTAGGTCTTCCTCATGTTTTGGACCAAAGTGTTTGCGTACTCCTCAAACTGGTGGAGCAGGTTTGCCGTACCGCTGTCAGAGCGCTGGATCTTCTCCCAATGCTCCTGGTTGAGCGGGTCGAGGATGGCACTTCCGGCTTTAATGATGTTCTAGCACAGCAAACAAGACAGACGTTCATTAATACTGTTAACTCTGAGTGGACTGTACAAACCACCTGTAGAAAACACACTTTTCTCTCTAAACATTTCCTGTTATGAGGACTCAATAAAAGATTACAGAAATATAACAGATAGATAGATAGAATAGATATCACCAATAACTGCAGACTAACTATATATATGTTTATAGGCTGTTCTGTCCACCCTAATCACAACTTGATGATTTGTTTGATTGTAATGTAATAATGTGCGCACATTAGGGTTGGGCGATGTTGACCAATTTGGCATCATACGATGTCTAATGTGAAACATTGTGATCGTCATTGTAGGCGGCGGTGAATAAATTTTTATGAATAATTATTTAATTCAAAATGAATTAATTATTTGTAGCCTACCGTTTCAACTACCTGACCCGCATGGTCTTTGTTTTACCCATAACCAAATCATGAATAAAGATAAGTTACACATAAATTACCACCTGTCAATCACTTTTTCTGTGGGACCCTGGCATGAATAGGCAGAGTGATCTGTGTCGTTATAATGTTGTCGACAAACTTAGTTTGAAAAGATTTTTTCAATTGTTGCAAATTTATTCAAAATAAAACCACTGAAAAATCACATGTACATAAGTATTCAGAGCCTTTGCCGTGAAAGGGTTGACAGTGTCTTCATGCTTGGTTTTGCGCAAAGACATCCTGAATGAAAACCTGCTTCAAAGTGCTCTTGACCTGAGACTGGGGTGACGGTTCACCTTCCAGCAGGACAATGACCCAAAGCACACCACCAGAATATCAATGAAGTGGCTTCACAACAACTCAGTGAATGTCCTTGGGAGGCCAAGCCAGAGCCCAGACCTAAATCCTAATCACTGGAGAGATCTGAAAATGACTGTACATCGTGGCTTCCCATACAACCTGATAGAGCTTGAGAGGTACTGCAAAGAGGAATGGGCAAAACTTCCCAAAGACAGGTATGCCAAGCTTTTGGCACCATATTCAAAAAGACTTGAGGCTGTAATTGCTGCCAAAGGTGCGTCAACAAAGTATTGAGCAAAGGTTGTGAATACTTGTGTACATTTGATTTTTGAGGGTTTTTTTTTATTTTATAAATTTGCAACAATTTCAAAATATCTTTTTTCACATTGTCATTATGGAGTATTGTGTGTAGAATTTTGAGGAAATAAAGGAATTTAATCCATTTTGGAATAAGGCTGTAACATAAAAAATGTGGAAAAAGTGAAGCACTATAAAATCTTTCTGGATGCACTGTATATCAGTGTCAACCAGGCAGATTATCTTGACCAACTTTAGTTCCTACATGGTTTTTACAATAAGATTTCATCAGACTGAACCTGAATACGAAGACCTGTAAAGTTCCTGCTAGATTTTGTGTGTGTGTGTAGTTGTTTATGTGGTTTATGAGGACATGTCTTATATCCTTGTAATTCAAAATACTTAAAAAAAATCCTACTTTAAAAGAGATTATTTGACATTCAGTATTTGCCACAGGTTTTCAGTGGAGTAGGTTAAGGCCACATAATAAGCAGTTTAACAGTATAAATACATTAAGCCTGTGGAGAGTCCTCATAAACCGTGTGTGTGTGTGTGTGTGTGTGTGTGTGTGTGTGTGTGTGTGTACCCTGTTGAAATCAGTATCATGTGTGGCGGTGAGCTCGAATCCCTGCTGCAGACTCTCGTGCTCCAGCACACTGGCCAGCAGATGGTAGGCCGTCCTCACATCATTTCCAAAAAGACGATCCGTGTGTCCTGTGGCCGACTGAAGCAGACCTGCAAGACTTCTGGATCTCTCTCCATCCATTTGAGAAGCATTTGCATGAAGAGCCTCACTCTGAAACACAAGAGAAAGAAACACTTGTCATGGGATGCTTGAAAAAATCTTGACTAGTATTCCAGCTAGTATTTAATAAAGCAAAACAGAAGAGCCACAGACCTCTTTCTTAAGCTTTGAGAAGCTGAGGGATGTGCAGTTGAAGAGCTCTGATGGAAACCAGCCTTTATCATCACTGCAGTGACGGATAGCTGTGCCTGTTAAATCACATGGCAAATGTGAATACAACAACTACTGAAATCAATCAAGGTTACTATTTACTATTTATGTATAGGAAAGTATACAGTGCATGTCAAAGCACAAACCAAGCACGAAGACAAAAGAATTGTCTGTAGACCTCTGAGACAAGATTATCTTGAGGCACAAGGCTGGGGAAGGTTACAGAAAAATTTCTGCTGCTCTGAAAGTTCCAATGAGCACAATGGCCTCCATCATCCATAAGTGGAAGATGTTTGGAACCACCAGGACTCTTCCGAGAGCTGGCCGGTCATCTAAGCAGAGTGATCGGGGGAGAAGGGCCTTAGTCAGGGGCCCAATCCCAATTCTATTTTTGTAAAACGCAGCAAAAACCATTGCAGCTGCAACCCATCACTGAGAAACACCCATACACTCTAAATTATATATATATATATATATATATATATATATATATATATATATGTGTGTGTGTGTGTGTGTGTGTGTGTGTGTGTTTAAATAAATCAAATATATACATATTTAAACATTCTATAGCATTGAAACCAGCTTTATTAATTCACATAAATAATTATTAAAAATCCTAAAAAAGAAAACATTTAAAACTTTAACTAAAATAAGAATGAAAATTATAATAAAATATAATTTTGACAAAATATTGATAAAATTATTATAATCTTTATTGGGCAATAGATACATTTTTCAAAAAACATAAATTACTTATTTTAAATTACTAACTATATATTTATCTATCGTCAGACTCACCACTGGATCCTTTGGGGCAGTTGGTAGCTGCAGGGCCACCAAACATGGTGCGGGGCCACCAGATGCCCTCTTCAAAGGCTTTAGGACAACCATCATAAACCACTACATAAACAAATGAAGTGAGAGTAAGAAAGTGAAATCTGACAGAGCAAATGCCATTTAGGGGCTCTAATGAGGCCTGTTGCTGTATCTTAATGATAAGATCTTTTTAAGAGATGCAAAAAATTACATTTCTGCCTGCAGAATGTTGACTTTAAGACAGTTCATGCAAAAACAGGAGAAAAAATACTACAGATGTGGTTCTCAACTTTCAACAGACGAAAGAAAGTCAAACAGATTTGTAACAAGTGATGGGGTGAGTAAATGATTGCAGAAATGTCCGTTTTGGGTGAACTGTACCTTTAACAGATACATACCCACACATCCAGTGACTGTGACCTCAGCAAAGGGGTTGTCGCAGCGGTTACACTGGCGGCCCACAACACCTGTCTTACAGGAGCACTGTCCCGTCACAGAGTCACACACCCGTGAATGAGAGCCCAAGTGGAAACAGTCACAGGGGTAGCAAGTGTCTCCTCCGAGAGGACGAAAGTAGTTGTCCTGAAAAAGTTACAATAAGTTTACATTTACTCATTTAGTAGACACTTTTATAAAAAAAACCCTTCAAATAAGTATAATGGAAGTATTTTAAATCACCAGAAAGCAGCAATATATATAAATGCTATTACAAATCTAAGTTAGTTTAGCATTTACATACAAACAAGTTGACCAAAAGTGACAGAAAATACACTTTTAATGTTAACAATGTCATCTGTTTCATGCAAATGCAGTTCTTTTGAACTTTTTATTATATACAAATATATAGGTGTAGTGTGTACATATGTATGAATTACTGTTTTACTGTATTTTAATAAAACAAATAGAGCTATGGTATGAGACTTTATAAAGCATACATTCCTTTTAAATGCATATTCCTGTTTTGTAATGAAATTCACTTACAGGCAAAACTATACATCAAAATATAAAAACTACATAACTGATTAAATATAATCGATAAAAGATCAATAATAATGACTAGACCTGTGAAATTTGTATGCTGCAGTTTAATAGTGAGAAGATTTTTAAGTACATTTTTAAATAGAATAGATTTTTCAAAGTAATAATAACTCATTTCTAATAATGAATTTCTTTAGTTTTTGCCTTGATGGCAGTACATAATATTGTACTAGTTATTTTTCAAGATACTAGTATTTAACTTAAAGTTAAATTTAAAAGCTTATCTAGGTTAATAAAGTAAACTAGGCAAGTCATTGTATAACAGCGATTTGTTTTGTAGCTAAACGAATTATTATTACGAATTAGTTATTTCATAAAGGGTATTAATAATATTCTTAGATTTAAAAAATTATTCCAGTCAAAGTAAAATAATTCTCCAGAAGAAATAAATATAAAATAGGGAATACTATAAAAAATGTTTTTGAAAAAGATTTCATAAAATATTTAAAAACTGAATGATTGTATAAATTCTTGTAATATGGAACTTATTGGTAAGACGTTAGCTTAAGTAACAATTCACAGCTAAATTCAATTTACTACTGGCTTAATACCTACCTGTTATTAAGATATTAACACTTTTATTAGCACTTATAAAGTTTATTAGTTTATTAGCACTTATAAAATATAGCCCCAATTCTACCCAATATCACCTTACTACTACCTTACAAACTATGAATAAGCACCTAATTAGTAGTTTATTGAGATAAAAGTCTAAGTTAACAATAGTTTGTTAATACCATGAATTGTACATTAAAATAAAGTGTGACCAAATTAGTATTATATATTATCATTTTAATAAACTTATATTAAAAACATGTCTGTACAATTTCTGTTCTAGACACTACTGATAAAACAAAATGAATAAAATGACTAAAATGATGGCAACCTTTCAGAGACTTGCATATTTATTTATGGACAACACATTGCCAAGGTTTCAACAGAAAAGTAAAGAAATCTTTAACCGTTTTCCTCAAACCCATTCATAACACACTCAAAAATTACTTTTGCTGCTTGTTCAAACGATGTATTTAAAATGAGTTGAAACAACAAAATTTTTAGGGGTTTTTTGGGACAACTTAACTGTTTTAAGTTCAGTTTACTCAAACTTGTAAATCCTAATAATTTAACTCAACACAAATTGATTGTGTGGAACCCAGCATTTTTTACAGTGTACACTCCAAAAACACTTTTGCTGCTTGTTTAAACTACTTATTAAAAATAAGTTGGAAAAAAAACACAAGTCTTAAGGTTTTTTGGGACAATTATATTTTTTTTATCTTCAATCCGCTTTAAAACGATTAAGTTAACTTAATTGATTTGTGTTGGGACAACATGATGGAATTGTGTTGAACCCAGCATTTTTACAGTTCTAGGTAAACCCATAAAAAATCTTTTTTAAGCATTCTCTTAATACTTTTCCATAGTTTTTTTTTGTTTTGTGAAGCATGTGATCACTTGTTGCTTACCTTGCAGCTACACTCTCCTGTGGTTTTATTACAGTCCCGTTTGAAGCCTTTGCTGAGGTCGCAGTTGCAGGGCCCACATGTTGGGTTTCCCCACCAGCCATGAGCACAAGGCTGGTCTCCTCTGTGTGCGTCACAAAAGAAAAAGACTGTTTAAACTTCACACTTCACAGATTGAGAGCCTGAAGTGTCAATGCTGAAGACTGAGGCTAATTGGAAGTTGGAAAAGGGATTTGCTTTGAAATTGGATGTGAAATTGTGCTGTAAAATCAAAGCAGTGGTTTCAGACTGCAAGGCAAACTTGACATGATGTATTGTGAAAGCAATCCATCATTGTAGACTCGTTTCCTTTGTGATCATTTAACAGAGAGTCTTTTTATGGTAATGAAAAGGAACGGAAATTCTATCATCTTCAACATATTTGATGCTATCGTTCTTATTGTAGCTGCTTTTAAATTGGAAGCTAGTTTCCGTCACTGCAACTTAATTTTTATTTATCTTTTTGTAATTTATATCTCATAGAGTAAAATTTTTACAGTATTATTGTATTCACTGTATGTTATTCTTTCTTAATGCAATCTTAAAAATCTTGATAACTTTACAAAGCATTAATCATGTATTCAATGCGTATATATAAATATTCCTTTAAATATTCCTGTAGTTTTGTAATGAAAATCATGTTGTCACACAATCATGTTAGATATATATTTTAATTCATTATTTTAAAACAATTCAACAATTTCAACAATTTTTGTTACTTGCAACAAACTAAATGTCATCCTTTAAAAAATCTTTTTAACTTTTTAAAAGAAAACAATTTTTAAAAGTATGCTTATTTTGTTTAAAATAAAAATAGTATATTAAACTGGTATATTTCTAATATATTAAAATTGTAGCCACCACTGTAGAATGAACCGTCAACTATTCCAGCATATGTTTTATGCAGCAAATGTCCTTCCAGCCACAACCCAGTACTGGAAAACACCCATACACTCATTTACTTACACACACACACACACACACACACACACACACACACACACACACACACACACACACACACACACACACACACACACACACACACACTCTGAAAACGTACCGCTATATACATTTCTGGAGAGTGCCAACATTTTTTTGCCGTTTTTGTTTTCACGAATCCACCAGAGGCCGCTGTGTATGCTATTCGAGATCTTCAATTTTATTAAAGTGCCATTCACGCCTGATGTTCTTGCGTAAATCCACCAGAGGCCGATGTCGACTGACTGACTGACCGTTCGACTGACCCACCCTCCTCCTTCCCCAAACTCAACCAATAGTGTTTTCAAAAGCCTCGATTGACCCGTTCACCCACTTCCCTAAACCCAACCGACAGTTTTAAAAAGCAATCCAGAAAAGGCAAAGCCCTCACCTGATTTTTACCGTGTTTTCAGATTCTAACCTTGTTATTTACTTGTTTATTTAATTTTTTTACTTCTGTTTTTGTCTTACCCACTTTCTGGAACCGTTCTTTGACAGAATCGAACCCCGTCGTCGTGTTCCAACTCCTCTCTGCATCTCAAGTTCACCAACATACATGGCGAGCTAACTGGACAAACTGATAACAGTGGGAAAGCCATCCATACGGAGGTAAGTGGTCAGCTGGTAAGCGCGAAAAGGAACAACATCATACCGCCCCGTAGTGTTCATTTTAAAGACAAAATGCAGCCATACGTACTTCTGGCTACATAATTTGCAATCTCCAGAAATGTATATAGGGCTACATTTTTAGAATGAGCCTATGTTGCTCATACCACATGTCTTGGGTGCTGTGGGGGAAACCAGAGCACCTGAGGGAAACTCATGTGAACACAGGGAGAACATGCAAACTCCACACAGAAATGCCAACTGACACAGCCAGACCTCGAACCAGCGATGTTCTTGATATGAAGCCTGGTTTATACTTCTGCGTCAAGTGATCGCCATAACCCACGGCGTATGCCTCGCACGTAGCTGTGCATTTATACTTCTGAGCACTGTTTCTGTTTTTTCTGCAATACACTTCCGAAACGCTAGCTGGCAGTAGGTGTTTATGTTTTTCTGTGTCGAGTTTCTTAGCTGGTGTTCTGTTTTTGCTGAACACTTCCTTAATGTACAAGTGGCTCAAATTCGCTCATTTTGAGGCGGGAACCAGCAGACGTGCAACAACTTTAATCATATGGTAAACACCAAACAACAGTCTCCATCTGGAGCTCTTTCACGGGACTCCACACTTGTAAACACTCGCTGCATCAGGCGCGCGGCTCTCACCTCCGCCCACACTCGTCAGCGATACCAAGCCGACATACATGTGCGCTTGACGCAGATGTATAGATCGGCCTTGAGGCCACAGTGCAAACCACTGGGCCACCGTGCCACACCTTACAGTTTAAGAATATGTATAATGTACAATAGTGTTAAAGTGCCCCTATTATACATTAAAAAGGGTCATTTTTCGGTTTTATGGGTCTCCAACAACAGGCTGATATGCATGCAAGGTCAAAAAACACTTTCATGGTCTTATAATATGCATTTATTTTTACCTAATTATCCCAGCGACCCCCATATGAATTGTTCAGTGATTCATTTGTTCCCAAACCCCTCCTTAGCGGGAAGCTAATCTGCGCTGATTGGGCCGATGACAGCCTGTTGCCATTGGTCGACAGCGTTCAGTGCGATACAGTAAAATGCCCAGCGCAGTTTATCAAGCCCCCGGGTCGCCTACATTGGTATAGGATCCGATCCGGCGGATGCCCGAAACACGCTTCAAAGTAAACTTACTAACACTACAGTAAACAGTACCCGGTTCTCAACAGTGTAATTCAGACACCTCACCTCTGAAAGCAGTGCACATTAAACACCACAAACTCATTTAAATCCGTAAACAAAGCAGTTGCGTTTTCAACGTGGCATAAGACGCGATATGGGAATATAGAGTTAACCTGATACAGTGCAAGCGGTTACAAGTAACAACACAAATACATACTTTACAAGCTAGAGAAATTAAGGAGGCAGCTATTTACTTACACTTATGAAATGTGTCATGGGCCAGGTCTGATTTCATTAATTATCTTTCATTTTAGAGCTTTTCTCCCTTCTCAGTTGTGGATCATTTCTATTTGCAACCATTGCTGTGGCACCTCTTGCGTGAAATATAATGTTATCAGGGCTTACCTGTACTCTGCTTTGCCCAACCAGTGCTGTGCACCAGCCCAAAGTCCAGCGTGCCTTTGTTTGACTTGTACCTAACAATTTGTCCTTATTTTGCACGTGTCCAAATTCTGTGACCATCGTATTTTGTGACCCTAGTAGGCGCTGTTTTCACTGTTTGGCTTCAACTCGCTGAACTCGCTTAAACTGTTTGGCATACTCTCACATTAATGCACTGGAATGCACTGTTCAACACTAGTATGTATAAAATCCCTTGTATTTCACACAGAAAAATGTAATGTTCTTTAAATGCAAACAGCTTAGAGCCCTTGAGTGCCCAATGTGTGCTGTCAATCACGTGACAGTATGTACTGTTTGCCTGTCTTGGGAGCAAGTTTAAGCCAAACAGAGAACTGCTGATTTGTTAGTGGGCGGGGCCGCAGGTTTAAATTTTGTGGGTCTGTGCACAACCATTATGTTTCGTATTGACGTCACGCCGAAACGGCTAAAGACTCGTTTTAAAAACGGTCCACTTTCAGATTTAAGCTTTAGCTGGATAGTTCACTTCACTTAGAGCTGTGTTACACACTACATGGAAAGTCAATTTCAACAACTCATAATAGGGGCTCTTTAAAACACTCTGGGAAATAAATATCAGATTAAAAACAGGGGCCATCTTGTGGAAAATATACTGTATAAAATGGCAATTGAAAAGATTATGATAAAAGAAATACCTGCTAGTTTTGCTTGAGAACAGTTTATCTTTATTAGATGAAAGTATGACAAATACTGGATTATCCCAGCAGTCTAAGCTTAAGTCAACTTGCTGCATTATGAATATAAAAGTGTTACAGTGTGAATGCCAAAGATGTGGAATTACCAGAATTAAAGAAAACAGCACAATTAAAGGATCATCATAACAATGGCATCACAATCACTGGCAGCATCTGCAATCACAGATTTTGCCACTCACTAAACCTTGGCAGTTCATGAAACAGACCATCAGACAATCAAGCTTTTGTCAGCAGCGCGTTTCAGCACGCAACTAAAAGTGCAGCGATTTTCTTAATCCTTACCATATCTAAACATTAAAGGGATGGTTCGCTCAAAAATTAATGTTCTGCAATTATTTGCAAATCTTTGTGGCTTATTTCTTCTTCAGAATAAATAAATATATGAATGAATGTCCCAGTGTTCTTTTTCCATGCAGTTAAGTTAGTGAAGCCCAATTAGGTTTTGAACCAAAACCCATTTAAACAGTTCAAATAGTTTACAATGTTTTTAAGTGTCATGGAAAAATAATAATTCAAAATGACATGACAAGTTGAGGGAATTAGATTTTTGATTTCCATGTGTCTTCAAATAACAACATACACACCTTTTGTAATTTTTTGAGCTTATAAGGGAAAAAGTCTGTTTACATCTGATTGCTTGGAAAAGTACAAAAGTGCATTCATGTCTGACAAACAATTGAAAGGTTTTAAAATGAATTTAAGGAATGATGGATGGATAATCAAAAAAACAAACAAAAAAATAAACAAATGAACAAATAAATAAATGCATGGACATATGAATGGATATATTGATGACTAAATAAATTAATTAATGGATGGGTGGATGGATGAAAGAATGGATAGGTCAATGAATGGATGGGCAGATGAATGAATTAATTAATGAATGATCTTACAGATATAGGAATGAATGGGTGGATGAATGGACAGGCAGATGAATGAATGAATAAATGAATGAATGAATGAATGAATGAATGAATGAATGAATGAATGAATGAACTGACTGGAAGGATGAATGAATGGAAGAATAAATGCATGGAAGGAAGAATGGATTATTAATTATTAGATGACTGAATGGATGGATGAATTAAATTATGGATGGAAGAAAGAATGAATGAATGATGAATGGATGGGCAGATGAATGAATGAATGAATGAAAGGATGGCTGGATGGATGGATGGATGGATGGATGGATGGATGACTAGATGGGTGGATGACTGGAAGGATGGATGGATGAATGAATTTATGACCAGATAAATGGATTGATGGATGGATGAATGGACAAATAAATGGATGGATGGGCAGAATGAATGACTCAAAGAAAAGAATGAATTATTTAATGAATGGATTAATGAATAAATACATCGATGGATGGGTGGACAGATGAACAGGCAGATGAATGAATGAATTAATTAATGAGTTAATTAATTAATGGATTGGTGAATGGATGGATGGGTTGATGGATGGATAAATGACGATAGGTAGATGACTGAATGGATGGATAAATGAAATCATGGAATTAAGAATGAATGAATGAATGAATGACGAATGGATGGGCAGATGAATGAATGAATGAATGAATG
>CAIGQZ010033231.1:2061711-2072114 GCA_903798205.1 Danio tinwini
GACAGACAGACAGACAGACAGACAGACAGACAGACAGACAGACAGACACATAAGCTACGTTTTCATCCACCTGCTTTTATGCACATTTTGGAGATGAGCATTAAAAATGATTGGTCACACTTTATTTTGATGGTCCGTTTGTTGAATTTAAGTTACATTGCAACTAATTCTAATTAGATAAGTAGACTGTTAGGTTGATGTTAGGGTTGAGGTTGGGGTTAGGGTTAGTGTAAGTTGACATGTACTTGCAAAGTTTCTTATAGTCAGTTAAATGTCTGTTGAAGGACTGTTAAATGTCAGTATCAACAGATTTTAAGCAGTCTACTAATACTAAAATGGACCATCAAAATAAAGTGTTACCAAATGATTTATGGAAATGCCAAGAGGTGCACAAAATTTTGAAAATATGCATACAAATGTATGTGCATAACTGAGTAGGATCAACTTTTTATTCCATAGAAAAAGATGCGCATAAGCTACGATGGAGACACTTTTACTGAACAAATTTTAGTATGTTCGTGAAAAAAATCATGTGATTTTGTTATAAGAGATCATGTGATGATAAAAAATATGTGCGAATGGATAAACCAGCAGGCTGAGCACATTGTAAAACATCTGAACTGTTGTTTTGGTCATTCTAAAACGTCTTAACCATCTCAGTATTATTATTACATTATTAATTACCTACAGAACTGTCAAGAGCACCTGTGGTCGGCGTCTCGGGCCTTTAAATGCCACCACTTGTTCATTGTGCGTGGGCATTTGTCTTCTAAGGCGAAGGTCATTTATTAAATAAAGATGAAAAAAAAAAAGATTGACGCAGCTTCTCCTACTGCAGCAATGTCCATTTTTACTTTTGATATTTGGTGCCAGTTAATCAAGAAGTGACGATTTTGTTCTCTTTGACTACTTAGATGCAAACACTGCTTTATTCGCACGTCTTATATGTGATATTCCTGTTTTGCACATAAATTTAATTTGTGTTTTTGGATGGAAACATAGCTATAGACAGACAGAAAGATAGACTGACAGATGAGACAGACAGACCAGAAACAAACAGACAAATAGACTTGATGTACATTGAGAATATTCAAATGAAACAGACAGATCAGACATACAAATTCAGAATAGAGACTATTCAAATCACAAATCAGACAGATCAGACAGATACATAGACAGACAGATTAGACACAGACAGATAGAGAGACAGACAGACAGACAGACAAACAAACAAATCAGACATTCAGAATAGAGAATATTCAAATTAGACAGACAGACTAGACATACAAACAGACAGATCAGACAGACAGATGCATGGCAAGCAGATCTGACACAGACAGACAGATCAGACATACAGAAAGACAGATAAGACACACAGACTCACGACAGACAGATCAGACACAGACAGATATACAGACAAAGACAAACAGACAGACAGAGAGACATACACATAGACAGAGACACAGACAGACTAGGCAGATCAGACAGACACATTGACAGACAGATCAGATGGATGAGACAGAGAGACAGACAGGCAGATCAGGGAGATAGAAAAGTCAAACATACAGATAGACTACACATACAGACAGATCGACAGAGAGATCAGACAAAGACATTTAGACAGACAGATAGACTTTGGGCCCCATCCCTATTGTACCCCTTAGCCCTTCCCTGTAACCCTATCCCTCATTTTGTGCATTCACGTGAAGGGGTAGGGGTGTCCCAATTCTCTTTAGCTTGAAGGCGTAGGGCTAAGAGGAAGAGCTAGATAGCCCTTGAAACTGACATTTTTTAGGGCCGCACTCGAAACCAAGGGGTAAGAAAACTTCCCAGAACACACCAGCTACAACGGAAGACAAGTTGGTATTAGTATAAGCACAAGTTAGTATTTTTTGTCATTATTACAAATGTTTACGACAAACAAGCACGTTTTAATATATTCATAACCGCGTTCGTGTTTTACCATCATGCTTTAAAAAAAAGCACTAAAATAAAAACCACTAAATTTCACTATCTATAATCCATAATAATAACTCCTATATAGTAGCCCCATAACATTCTGTCAGTCGAATCTCCTGTCAGAAAAGTCTAGTGGCTGAAAATGATCTTTTTATAGGGTCTGGTATAACGCTAATGTTGTTTTTGTGTGTTTACATGGATGAATATAGCCACTGTGTAAATGCACAGCACAGTTACGAGCTTATTGCCACATTATATCATTATGACAACATGATATTGTTGCCTTTGTTGATTTCCTGAAGATAAACACAAAAATAACACAACTGGAATAACTACAGCAGTCAAGAATGTCGACCTCATATGAAGTAAGAGATCGTGATGACATATGATAATGTGTGTAGTGGTGTCCCATTTCTTAGGGGTAAATTTTTAAGCCTTATTTTTAGGCAAGGGGTACAAAAATAGAATTGGGACTGGGCCTAGATCAGGGACCAAACTCATTCCTGGAGGGCCGGTGTCCTGCAGATTTTAGCTCCAACTTGCCTTAACACACCTGCAAGGATGTTTCTAGAAAGCCTAGTAAGAGCTTGGTTAGCTAGCCCAGGTGTGTCTGATTGGGGTTGGAACTAAACTTTGCAGAACATGCACCTCCAAGACCTCATGTTCTCGTGTAACATCATGAACAATTGCCAAAGTTCAGTTCCAGTACTCAAGATCGCTAGAACAGATGACGTGTAAAACTTCCCGGATGTGTTCTTGTATGGAATAAAATCACTGTCATAAATATTTTGTGTGTAAATAAAAATTCACGCATTTGTAATCATAAAAACGTAAAGGGGAAACGGAACATACTCATAATTTTATGAGGGTACAGATAAGACATTTTATTTGTCTATATATCACTGATAAATTTTCGATGGGTGTACTTTACAAACACAAAATACAGTTGCACCACGGACACAACAACCTGATTACAAGTACAAATGAAAAATTTTGACACTCCACTGTCAAAATTACGTCACAGCTATCACAGGCATTAATAAACAAGCCAGAGCCATCGATCACAACGGTGCGCTTGCTGGGCATTTGAGCTCCCACACAACGTCTTAGGTAAGATTTTTGCTTTTCCCTCTTTGAGAAATTTCCGTCTGGAGCTGTAATAAAGGTTGCGACTTAATAAAGTCCATTTTACAGAATCAGGGCTTGACGCTTACTTTTTTCAGAAGTAGCACATGCGCTACGAAAGAATTTTAGGAGCGCAGCGAAAATATATAAAATAAATAGTGTTTAATAATTGCACACGAGGAGATCTTTAAAAGCAAAGCAGTTTCAATCATTTAAACACAATAAATACAATAGGCTTTATTCTACTTAATAACCGCTTAAATAGTATTTGATAATTATTTATTATTTAAGCTGTGACGACGCGGTGGCACAGTGGGTAGCACATTCGCCTCACAGAAAGAAGGTCACTAGTTCAAGCCTTGGCTGGGTCAGTTGGCATTTCTGTGTGGAGTTTGCATGTTCTCCCCGTGTTGGCGTGGGTTTCCTCTGGGTGCTCCGGTTTTCCCCACAGTCCAAACACATGCGGTACAGGTAAATTGGGTAAGCTAAATTGTCCATGTGTGTGGATGAGCATGTATGAATGTTTCCCAGGTTCTGGCTGGAAGGGCAAACATGTGCTGGATAAGTTGGCGGTTCATTCCACTGTGGCGCCCCCTAATAATAAAGGGACTAAGCCTAAAAGAAAATGAATGAATTTAAGTATGGAGTTTAGCTAGCGGTCCACAACAGGACTGGGATCAAATTGCTGTAATGAAGGCCTCTCTAAACTGATCTGAATCAAGTCTTCAGTTGTGGACATGCCTAGACAGCTTCTTGTTCAATTCTTTGATCCAGTTTCGAGCTTAAAAAAAGTATCTTTCACACTGGGCACCAGAAATAGTAAGTTATTGTTAAGTTAATAAACGCAGGGAGAACATGCAAACTCCACACAAAAACACCAACTGAACCAGCCGAGGCTTGAACCAGCGACCTTCTTGCTGTGAGGCGACATCACTACCTACTGCACCACTGCATCACCCCCAAGAGATTATTCATTTTATAATAATATAGATTGTACACATTATCTTTAATATAAATATACTCGCAGTAGTTGGATTGAAACACATTTTTTCACAGCACATAAAATAATGTGACTTTTAAGAATAATTTTATTTATCAAAAATAATACATTTGCATAACATATTCTACCAATTACACCCTACTTCCCACATGGGAAAATTACAACAATGGAAAGACAAAACTACAACCTCATGTGCAAAGCTGACACTGTTTATCAGAGCACTTTATCTTTCTTGGCTTTTAAAAGTAGAGCTGAATATGGGAATCCCTTTATGAATTCAAGTTTCCTTTCCTTCTTCAAAGTAATACCATCTTTTCTGTTAAACTTTAACGGCCCTCAGCAACAGAATAATTTCTTATTGATTTCTTATTCTTATTTAACAAACAACATTTTTAAAAAGTTTGTGTGTTTCTTTTCAGTGTGCACCACTGACAGGTCAAATCTGCTCTCTCTCTCTCTCTCTCTCTCTCTCTCTCTCTCTCTCTCTCTCTCTGCTGTAGTCTTGGTGCTGCTGAGAGATTGAGACGTTTGCTCATAAAGTAATGCAAAAACAAATAAAATTAATAGCGAAAGCAAATCTCGGACATGTCTGGGGAAAAGAAGATGAATTTGTCATCCTAAATAATGAGCTGGGTCAGTCTATTTAGTAAAAGTTTTTTTTCCGCGTATCTTCAAGTCAGAACAGCAGTTCTATATCCAGCGTGTCTCTGTGGGTCTGCATGCAGAGCACATGAGTCTGTGGCAAAGTGTTCTCAGTTTTTCGCGAACACAGAACTGGGCCGCCCAGGTAAAGCGCTGGTGTTGAATTGGGTCTCACACTGAATGTGCCACGATTTGCCATGCATGGCCAAATTGTAGATGTTTTCTATGAGGCTCGCACGTTGTGCGACATGCCGCCATTCGTTGCCACAATGTATACAATACAATGTAAAGACCGCTTGACGTGAAATCTGCGTGAAATAAACCAGTAGAGATGTGCTGTTGTCGATAGCGTCAGCATGTGCTACAGTCACAATAGATTTCCACCATAGTTAGCGTGAAGAGCATGTTGTTTTACCGTGGCCGAGTGAATTGTCATCAATCGAGCTTATTAAAAAAATAATAATCGCACATATGCGACTAAATAAATTTTCCAGTTCGCACACGTCTATTTTTAGTCGCAAATGCGAGCGAAATGGTCGCACTGTCAAGCCCCAGTAAATATGGACCTCCTCGTCGCTTTCTAATTTGTACTTGTAATCAGGTCGTCGTGTCCGTGGTGAAACTGTATGTTTGTAAAGTACACCCATCGTAAATTTATCAGTCATATACAAACAGACAAAGAAAATGTTGTATCTGTGTCTATTCTAATCACAGATTTTGGAATTGTACCCGTAAAATTACAAGTACGTTCCATTTTTTTTATGTTTTTATAATTACAGATGCGTGAATTTTATTTACGCACAAAATGTTTATGACATTGATTTTATTCCATATTCTAGATATCGAGGACGCTTGGATGCAGACTTGAGCACCAAACTTGCTCGAGAAGTCCCAAAAGTTATTGCGGCTGGAGATGGGAAGCGCAGCATTTTATATAGGTTTATTATTTAAGTTCAGAGATATAACTTATTTATCCCAGGAGTTTCCCTAAATGAAACAGTGAAACTAAACATCACCATTAAAATCTTAATAAAGGAATAATCACATTAAGGGTGTTTATTTGCTGAAATACGCATTAAAATTGGTTTTATTTATATTGTGCAATGTATATTTGTAAAGTCTTTATGTATAGTATATATTTTAAAAAGAGGAAAAAACAATAAATCGTTGTATAAATGCTATAATGTTTAAATAATTTTCGGTTAAAAACACCTAAAGGTCATGTGACCATCAGGAAGAATGCAGCATCTCATTCTTCACAGGACGCGTTCTCCGTTCTCGCAGTCTACTGAGTTCGTTCTTCTGAGGTGACCTGGCAAGACCAGTGTTCACAAAAACGCAAGTCTGCTCTCTGCATTCTTGGAATTAAGAAACATGCAGAGTTTGGACAACCCTGGACTTGACATACAGACAGGCAGATCAGACAGACAGAGAGACAGATTAGACAGAAAAGACTGACAGACACAAAAATCAGAGATACAGACAGATAGACTGGACATACAGACAGACAAACAGATTAAACAGACAGACACATTGGCAGATATATAGACAGGTTGTACAGACAGACAAATCCTGTTTACCGCTTCCTGTCTCATGTATGACTCACTGGTATTTCATGGTGGCCAAGGGCAAATCCAGGCAAAATAAAGGAGGCATGCTGATGCGATTGTGTCCATTAAGCAACATGAAGGCAGATGAAGACTGACATATAGATAGAGTATGAAAGAGAGGATTATCTTACCGTGCTCACAGTTCTTCCCTCCATAGCCTAATGGGCAGTTACAGGTGTGGGTGTTCCATCTGTTCACACAAACGCCTCCGTTCAGACAAACAGCCTTGCTACAAAAGTCACGTTTTGCTGCACAACCTGAATACAAAAGGGGGAATGCACTTTAGAAATGAAGGCTTGCAGACTGACACCTTAATGAACAGGTGTAAATAAAAGAAAAACATTCTTTAAAAATAACAGGGCTGTGCTCAAATTCACACTTTCTCTCTTTAACAAACATAACTTTTTGTAGAGACCTTTTGGAGGATTAAGCTTTGAGTTTTAATAACAGTGCTTAGAAATATACAGTTGAAGTAAAACATTTAAGGGGCACCCATTTTACCCCTTTTTTAAGATTAAAGTCTTTTGTGTCTCCAGAATGTGTCTGTAAAGTTTCAGCTTAAAATACCCATCAGATTATTTATTATACCTTTCAGAATATTGGAATTTTCTGCTCAGAACACACTATAGCTGTTTTTGTGGCCTGTGCCCTTAATGCATGGTTCTCCCCTCCCACAACTCCCACATGCCTGTCAGAGTGTGCCTCAATATCCGGCTGCGTCAGATAAACATCACAGTGACAGACATGAAGGAATCTCCGTGAAGTTGGCACCCCATAAAAACAAATAAACCCCAAAACTATGCCATTCGTTTGTGCTACGTTTGTGCTGATTTGTGCCGCAAAAACGAATGTTTGTGCTGGTTTGGGGTCTGAGATATTAAGCATTATTTTTTTTGACCGTGTGACGTCACTTTCCACCCCACGTTGCTTGTTGTGCTTGTTGTTTGTGCTTGTTTGTGCTGCAAAAATATTATTTGTAGGCCTAAAAATAATATTAGATCATTCAGAGGTCTCTCGAACCCAGTTGCTTCATATTTACTAAAATAGTCCCGTTGGTGTGCGTTTTATTTGTGCTGGATTGTACCTATGAAAGATCCATTAGTGCTGCTTCTATTAATAAAATATTGAATATTAAATTAAAGATAATGACATCACCCCACATGTATAATATTCTAAATTATTTTAATTTGTTTATGCTGATAGAATTTTTGTTTGTGATGCTTTATTTTAAACAACATCTGAGTGAGTGTTATGGGCATATCAAACGGCAATATTAAATAACAGAGGCATTTCGCACCTGTAGTAGCCTCTCTGTGAAAATCTGGCGAAAAGAAATACAATAAAATTATATAAATTTGCCCGCCATGTAAGCTTGTAATGTTATTTTTAAAGTCTAAGAAAATCATCTGTCGCAAAAGCTTACGGTATAAATAATAATAATAATAATAATAATAATAATAATAAGATAACTAAAGATAACTGAAAAATAATAAAATATTACATGTTTGTCTTCTATTAAACTAAATCAAAATGGTCAAAATAACATCCTACATCCTGTGCTAAAAACGCAGTGTTTAACAATTAAGTGAGTGCAAATATTGTATATGATTATTATTATTATTAATAATAATTGTAATTAATTAATCAAAGCTTATCTGTAGAAAACGTGTGTGTGTGTGTGTGTGTGTGTGTGTGTTATATAGGCCTATAATCTATGTTTTTCCCATGAAATAAATATTGATTAAATAAGTCCACTAAAGCTGCTTTACTCAATTGATTTAATCAAAAGTATATATATATATATATATATATATATATATATATATATATATATATACATACAATACTTTTTTCCTAGCATTAAGCCTCACAGACATGCTGGCTACTCATGAGACTAAAACGAAGTATATATCGAAGGATATGACCGGTAAATTGGCATGCATGACCATGAAATCGAAAGTAAAGCAGGATTGTTGCAAATTATCTTTATATTGACCAAGCCCTTTCACTTTAGAAATTAAATCTGTCAAAATGATGGTCGGGCTTCATGCTTTTTCTGATAAAAAAACTAAATCTCAGAATAACCTATATTGGCCTAGGCTATTTTAATATCTAAAAAATAAAGCATCTCAAATGAAAAACAGCACAAACAAATTAAAATAATTTAGAACATCATACATGTGGGGTGATGTCATTATCTTTAATTTAATATTCAATAAGTGTTTTGATTAGGCAATATCTAAACAATAAAAATAGATAGTTTATTTTAACAGCACAAACCAGCACAAATCCAGCACAAACAAATGACACCTGTTTTATGCGATTTAGAAAAAATAATGGAGCGGTAAGTGAAGTCGCGGCTCCCGAAGTGTTTTGATTAGGCAATATCTAAACAATAAACATAGATACAGTGTTTTTTTTAACAGCACAAACCAGCACAAACGATATCATCAGTTTGGTGTGATTTAGACAACCTGGGGTGGAGAGCGACGTCACAACTCCCGAAATATTTTAATTATATCTAAACAATGAAAATAGATAAAGTGTTTGTTTTAACGGCACAAACCAGCACAAATCAAGCACACACGAATGACACCAGTTTGGCGAGATTTAGAGAAAATGGGGTGGAGAGTGACCTCACGGCTCCCGAAATATTTTGCTTATATCTAAAGGAGGAAAACAGATACAGTGTTTGTTTTAACGGCACAAACCAGCACAAATCGAGCACAAACGACCTGTGCTGATTTGAAGTCATTTGAGCAACATGGGGTGGAAAGTGACATCACACGGTCAAAAAAATAATGCTTAATATCTCAGACCCCAAACTAGCACAAACGTTTGTTTTTGCGGCACAAATCAGCACAAACATGGCACAAACGAATGGTATAGTTTTGGGGTTTATTTGTTTGTATAGGGGTGCCAACTTCACGGAGGTCATAAATCTAGCTGATTTCATGTAACGTTTGTGAGTAAGAGCATTTTCCCAATGATTATTTGATGTATTTGTTGTGGAGTTAATTCAATCCCACACACACACGTCACGTTGCAGTGTGCCTCAAAATGGGAGGGATTTGGATCCTATTTTAATGTCAGGAAATAAAAAAAAAATAACTTGTTGTCTTTATATCACCCTAATATGACCGTGGACACACTATACTTACACACAGTTCTGTCCTAACAGCTTACAAAAAATAATTGTCATTATAGGTGCCCTTTAAAATTAGAGGGTGTATACTTAATGCATGTATCTTTTTATTTAGTAATCTCTACAGGTATTTGCATTATAGGGCGTCCTAAATTCCAAGGCTTTTCTACTTTGGCTTTTTTAATTTTTTATAAATAATGATATGTTATGAAATACAATGTTGTTCATCTTCCAAATTTCCAAGTTTTTTCCAAGTATTATTATGTCCTGATATGGAAAAACACAGTGGCATGGTGGTACAGTGGTTAGCACAGTCACGTTACAGCAAGAAGGTCGCTGGTTCGCGACCTAAATTGCTTCATTGGCCGTAATGTATGTGTGTGATTGAGTGTTTATGGATGTTTCCCTGTACTGCGTTGCAGCTAAAAGGGCATCTGCTGTGTAAAACATATGCTGGATAAGTTGGCAGTTCATTCTGCTGTGGTGACCCTTCATGAATAAAGGGACTAACTGAAAGAAAATGAATGAATGAATTAATGAATTAATGAATGAACAGATACAGTAAAAACCAAACCTATCTCTTTTTTTACATGACTGTATAACTCACAATATAAAATAATAATAATTTATCCACAGCTTTTTTTTGAGTGATATCCATTTATAAATCCCTTGTTTGTGCTGAAAAGCTGCCAAATATTTTGCAGCAAAATCCTTCATCATCACTCAAAATATTTAGCTTTTCATAATTTGTGTTAAAACTTTTTAAATATAACTGTAAGACTTTGAGATCCATCTTTTCGTACTGAGGATAAAAGGTGGACAAACATCAACTTGAGTGTCATCATTACAAATTCAGCAATTTTATTTTGTGGACTATAATAATAATAATAATAATAATAATAATAATAATAATAATAATAAT
>CAIGQZ010033231.1:2088778-2142567 GCA_903798205.1 Danio tinwini
CAGAACAGAACAGAACAGAACAGAACAGAACAGAACAGAACAGAACAAAACAAACACAAAAAAAGAAATAAAACAAAACAAAACACAAAGAAAACCAAAAAAAACCAAACCAAACCAAGTCAAACAAAAAAAAAGAAAAAAAAGAAAGACCATAAAAACATCAAAAAGCTAATTAATTTAATGTACAAAACCTTGATGACCATTTGACATCCACATATTGACCTTTTGACAAAAAAAAAAAACACATCAAAAATCAATAACAGGTCTGTCCTGTAATCAATTTTTTATG
Organism: Danio tinwini; assembly: GCA_903798205.1. Lineage (NCBI taxonomy): Eukaryota > Metazoa > Chordata > Actinopteri > Cypriniformes > Danionidae > Danio > Danio tinwini. The sequence goes on from CAIGQZ010033231.1 coordinate 2,089,068, forward strand.
TTTTTTTATGTCAATGTGAGATTCATACATTGATTTGATGTCGTTTTGATATCAAGATTTTTATGTTTACAATTAAGTTTACATGATAGGGAAACCCAATTCAGTGTAAAATTGTAGTTTGGAATTTACCTTTCTTATATTATAATTCTTTTTTTGTCATTATTTTGGTGGTCAAATGGGCATCAATGTGTGGATGTTAGATGGACGTCAAGGTTTTGACATCAAATGAATTTATTTATTTATTTATTTTCAAGTTTGACATCCAGGGGTCCACTGGGTACATGAAGAAAAACAAAACAAAACAAAAAGCAATGCACACAACAAATGAGAAAATAAACCAAAAAAGAAAAGAACATTTAATCAAAAACAAAAATGAACTAAAAAGGCATATAAAACTGAGAGAAAAACAAGGCATGGCAGCAAAACCACAAATAATTAGAAAACAAATACAAAATAAATAAAATAAAAGCAAGGTAAGGCAGCGACGCAAACAATAACACAAAAAGCAGCTCCAGAAAAAAGGGCAAACGCTATTTAAAAATGTACATTTCATTTGGTTCCATGGGTATTTTTATTAAACAAAAGCATTGTGCACTGTTGTCAAAACTATAATAAAATATATGGTAAAAGTACACAACTCACCAGCAGAGAAGGTTAGTTGTATTTGCTCTTCAACAATTTCAATCGCAATGAAATCATGCTTTTCGTTAAACCTGCCATTATACAGCAAAAGAGCATTTCGCTCTCTTGTAGCAAACCTATAAATAAACAAACAAACATACACAGTTTAAAAATGTGTAACAAATTATAATTTAATTTAAAATGTCCTTATTTCAACTTGAAGTGTAAATTTGCATTCACAGTCCAAAAATAATTTTACATTACTTTTAAACTTGACATTTTAATGAATATTGATTTCTGATCTGCAGAGACCAGCATAATCCTCAAATCATTCACAACAAAAAGACACATGCTTGACAGAGGAATAAAAAAAGACAGGGAGTGGAGGAAAAGGAAGTGATAAAAGCTGCCAAGAGACACAGCTAGGGGTAATAATGACGCTGTAAAGGACGGGGAAAACTGACACTGCAATGTTTGCCAACCTCTGGTATCTCAGATGGCGCTGTGCTGAGGGCACCTGGGATTTCAGAATGGAAAGGTGTCAAATAGCACATGGCAAAGGGGCAGACGAACCGGAAGTAGGAACAAAGATGCCTCACCACACGTGGCATCCTGTTTTCATGTTTGCCAACAGAAGAACTTATGTGGTTTTGACGCATCTAATTTGCTAGATCGTTTACGCTATAATTAATAAATGTCATAATGGCAACGCGAGGAGACATGAGGAAGATTATACAGGTGCTTACCCTAAGGAAAAGTTTCGTTTTTCTGAAAGATATTTTCCTAGGACAGAGCTAGACAGGATTTGCATGAGAATCAGACATAAATTGCTAAACTGTTAAAAACAAAGAACCTAAAATGTAAAATCTAAATATGTAGTGCATAAAAACATTTTTTAAGGTACAATTTATTTTAATAAAGCTAATTAATGTTATTTTTATCAACAATTTTAACTATTCTAGTTGAATGTTTGTAATAAAATAGTACTACATTCATAGTAATACATACTATGTATTTTTTATTAATATTAAGTATTATTGTTTTGCAAGATATATTTATTCATTAATAAAATATCATTAAATAATGATAAATGACAGTAGGTGCGTCCCAAATTGCACACTTATGCACTGTTCTATGCCATTTTGTAGTATAAATAGTGTAAGTAGCACGTTCAAACTGAAAACTCTAAAAATAACAAGTGCACTTTAATTACTCGGATGATGCACTTTATTCCACCAGTAAAATGAAGTGTGTAATGATGGACACTTCACGCACTCAACGACCGCAGCTTTGCTCACGTAGCGGAAGGGGCGCAGCTATTGGGCGCACATGTTGAATTACTTTATTTGTTATGGATTATGAAAGCAAAATTCACCTACGAGAGTGATTATACCCCCTCCCGATGGTGAATGCGGTTATACTCACGGCAGGTATTATTTGGTACGTTTGTCATTTATTTCACTGGTTTGGCAACCGTCAAACGTCATCAGGGTTTGAATTTCCACTTAGTAAACAAAACATTAGTTTTCCATTTGGGACGACACTACATGCATATACTATGCTGTTGAGCATAGGCGGAGGGTGAACAAACTCCAGGGTAAGGCTAATATATGTGCTGCCCTTTTAATGCATTTAAAAAGATTTGCGACAGACCAAGAAGAGGTTTTAACAAAAGCACCGCCTATCAACAAACGTCTATTATATTCAGCATGCACATTAAATTATTTTATTAAACTCACCCACTGATCTACACTCAGTTTATTTTTTATTATGAATTTTATTGAAAAATTTAATTTAAATTATTCTGTTCATCAAGGTGGCATTTATTAAATATAAAAAATTGTTAAATACTTAATTAAATATTTATTTATTAGTTACTGTATGGATTTTTAAAGGAAATTATTACTCCTTGTTGCTTTTATTACTATTACCATTAATAATAATAATAATAATAATAATAATAATAATAATAATAATAATAATAATAATAATAATAATAATAATTAATGTTAAAGGGATTTCTGAAGGATCGTGTGACTCTGAAGACCGAAGTAATAAAGCTGAAAATTCATTATTAATCATTAAAACCACTGGAATAAATTATTAACTTAAATGATAAACAAATTTTTAACAGTTATTTTATAGTGCAGTAATATTTCAAAATTTTACAATTTTTGCTGTATTTTTGATTAAATAAATGCAGCTTTGATGAGCAGGAGGAACTTATTTTAAAATATTTAAAATTCCTACTGACCCCAAACTTTTGCCGGGTAGTGTATATAATAATAATAATAATAATAATAATAATAATAATAATAATAATAATAATAAAAATAATAATATAAACTGTATATATTTATTATATTATATTATATTATATTATATTATATTATATTATACTATATTATTATAATAATACTCATTTGTCATTTTATTACTTATGTTCTTGACTGTCAAATCAGAATAGTCCACTGGCCAGCACTTTTGGTTTGTTTTTCAGAGCTGCTGCGAACTCCAGTAATAAACAGCATTTATCAGTGCAAAGTGCGGAGTTGGACAGTTCCATTTTTGTGTGGAGGGGGACTTTAATTTTGATTGACAAATTTACAATAGCTAAAGTGTTCTGTTATTTATCAACATTAAATTACATTCATATTCCGCCTTACACCTGATACATGTATTCAATGCATTTTTTTCTTTGCTGCTATCTACGTGGTCTGTGGCCAGGGGGAGGCTAAGCCTTCCCCAGCTTTACACATGCTCCGCCTTTGCTGTTGAGTGTGTAAGTGCATAAGTACGTAGGGCATGAGTGCATAGTGTATAGTGTGCCATTTGGGACGCAGCTAGTATAATAGTATTACAAATAAATAAATATTCAATATTTTTCCTAATTGTACTTTTTTTAAAATATGTAAATATTTACATATTAGAAACATTATATTCAAATACATACTATTTTTAAATTAATTATCAAGATGTTTATAATTTAATGAAACTACAACAAAATAAATATTTTCTTAATTATCAACTCTAAGCTTATGTTTCTGCATGCAATTTTTCAGTAGGATAATGAACAATTTTTTTTGAGCAAAATTAAAGATTTGATATTTTCATGAATAAAATGTAAACTATTTATTGTTTATTGTAAAATAATTTAGTTTAAAATTGTTAAAAAAATATATATTACATTAAAAAAGTTTAATATTATTAAAATACTTTTTAAATATTTTATGAATACTTATACTATTTTTAGTAATATAATATTTTTTTTATATTATAATACAAAATATTTTATTTTAATCTTTAATATTTTTAGATCCTGAGCCCTATCATACACCTGGCGCAATAAGGCACAAGACATGTATGGCACGATTTGTTCCTATTTTCAAACCAGCGCAACAGTAATTTTCACATTTTGCGCAATGTTGTTTAAATAGCAAATCCATTTGCGCCACTTTGTGGACTTTGTGTTTTTTTCCGTTTATTTATGACAATTTGCATTAGTATGATGTTATTATTGTTAGTAATAGTAGTATTATTTATCATATGCATATTTATATTTTTTTTATAAAAGCAAGTTTAGATTTGTCCACTTGTCAGGTTTGAGAGACGTGTGCATAACCATTGGAGCAATAGGAAGTGTGTTTGGATAAAACTCTGACCACACTTTGTTTTTATTGTTCATTTATTGGTTTGCTGGAAATTAGAATTGAATTTAGTAATAGCTTTGAAACAAATCTTTGTGGTTAACAAACAAAATTAAATATGTAGGTGGTGGATTGAATTTCCACCATTTTCTTACTCACAAAAGTAAAGGAGTAAAGTTTAAACAAAAAAGTAAAGAGAAAGTAAAGAGCCTGAATAGAGCGAGGCCCCTTCCTTATCCTTGTGCTGCAGATTGTCTGTTTAACTGTTTTCTCACTAGTGAAGCGTTCAGTTTTTCCTTTTACAAAGACCGCCATGTAAAAAGCAAATGCACCATAGCATGACGCTACTGACTCTTTAGGGAATGGGAGATGAGTCTCTGATTGGTTTAATGCATGTTATGCTCAAAACACACCCATAACCCATTAAAAGAATAAGCACAACCCTGTTAGAGCATGTGCAAAGTGTATTTTTCCACCCTTAAAATAGCAAAAGTGGATTTAGACACACCATTAACGCTTTTGTGCCAAGCGCTTTAGACTTTGTGCCTAGACCGTTAAAATAGAGCCTTTAATCTTTAAAACGTCCTGAAATATATATTATTTATAAATAAATAAATATAATTCTACAAGTATCACAATGAAAACATTATTACACTAATAAAAAGCTTTATTTTTATATTTATTATAACAGTAGTTATAGTTAAGAGAAGTTAAGAGAGTTATATTAATACTATTATATTTATACAAAATAAAAATAACCATTAGCACAAGAACGTTGTTCATAAAAGAGATGCATGAATAGATAGCTTAGTACTGTTTACTGACGTGAAGGAGAGGGTGAAGTGGAATCTCTGCCTCAGGCCTCTGAAGGTGATGAAGGACTGGCCGGGGAAGCTGCGTGTGCTCATCTGGCAATAGGGCTTCTCATACTCGCCGTCAGGGCACTGGCACAGAAAACCACCCACCAGCAGATCCAAGCACCTGCCTCCATTCTTACACACACCAGGAACACATCGGCCAGAGCGGGCATTCACCTCACAGCGCTCTCCTGAACACACATAAAAGGAGAAAAACTTCACTGCAAAAATAGTTTTACAATTTCTGAAGAAAATATAAGTGGTGCAAAGGTGCTGTTTTGTAAGTTTATTTTTATTCACACTAGTAGTTCAGTTCTGGTGGTTTGTTTGGTCTGTTTGTTAGTGCTAGTTAACTTAGCATTTACACTGTAATTGTTTTAATTGCAACTCTAATAGCAAGAAATAATACTTAATATAAAAAAATAACACAGAAAACCACTGAAACTGACTAAAATTCTTAAAAAAGACACTAAATTATATTTTAAAAAACATAGTTTACATTCCAGACCAGTAAGTGGTGCTCTATTACTGTCAGTGATGGACAAAAATGGAAAAAAAACTAACTGAATACAAATCAGCAAGAAGAACATGGCGAATGCTTTTTGGCAAAGTTATGAAGATTAACACACACATTTAGTTCATTGTTGTTGCTGTTATGTAATGTAGTTGTGTATATGTGACTATTGCCAAGACGTAGACTAATGACATAATTGTTTCATAAAATATACAGATTGGATGTTTAAACAAAAATGCCAAAGTATCATTTTCAGATTTATTCGTTTTCAAAAAAACAGCTGATTCACTCTTTCAAAACCCCATTTCCATTTAGATGAAATGCCTACAAAATGTTTGAGTATATGAATGTGACACATGATAAAACTGACAAGTCACGGAAACATAGAAACTGTAAAGGGATGCCTTCTAAATAACAGTCATATCAAAAAACATATGCAGGGGAGTCAGTGGGAGTATTTAAAAATTTAATGTGAAGGGGTTAATCCTTGTGTGTATGTTTGTGAAATTTGCCAACAAATATCAGTTTTGATATCAGAAATTGGACAATAGTGATTTATTAAAGGTGTATTATGTAAGTTTGACACCCAGTGGTTGAACTAGGTATTGCATTCCTGGATCAAAACAAATGCAAGCGCAGGTTGCCAGATTGAGGACAGGAGCGAGTGATTTAAACCGTGTTCTAAATAAAAGCAATGGCACCTGATAGAAGGAATATTATCCATAATAAAAGGAGTTTTTGTCCTAACCAACACCTCGAATTGATATATTAGAAATGACTTCTATTTCTCACAGGTGAACAAGAGGAAAAACTGACAATGATCACCTCAGGTACACCTCATGTGCTTTAGTCAGTGTTAAATGCTAGTAATGTGAGTTTGAACGCCATTTTACATGACATTTATCACTGTACTACTAAAAGCAGCAGCAGATAGTTCACCTCAGATCTTGAAAATAAAATAAACCGTTTGAAATTGAACTTTAGAACTGGCTAAGACATATCAGTGATTCAGCATGTACATTTAATAATGTTAAAGAGGTTTAATATGTATTAATTAGATTATAAACCTTACCATTTCATGAAGGAGTGCATATTCTGTCCTTCTGAATGGCTGTATTTAAATTTCTGTTGTGTTTTGTCTGTTGCAAACAGCCAAATTGCTTATCACTAGGCCCACACAGAATCTGTGCGCGCAGAATTACGCAGATTTTCCACAGATTTTTAGCCCATCATTAATTCTGTTTATTTACTAGAATAAATGTGTGTAAATCTATATTTATTCAGTTTTTTTTTATTTATTACAGTAATATTATTGACTAATATAAAAATGTTAATTTGATTTATGTACAATGCAGTTTTTGTACAGTAATATTTTCTGTCTTTTAATAAATATATTATATGAGAGACTTACTTTGTTTACCAAACACAGTGAATCTAAATGGATTTGCATTTTAAACATTAAATAAAAGTTAAAAAGACATTATTTTTTATTTCACATATTAAGGTTTAAGTTATGATACTCCCAAAATAATTCTGCAGAAATCCACAGATTTTTACCAAAATTCTCTGCAGAAATAGCAAAAAACTTCCGCAGATTCCGTCTGGCCCTACTTATCACTGCAAATCTCGTTGTGTAGTGTGTTGTTAGTACACGGTGTTACAATGTAACCTGCTCACCTATTGTTTACGTTTGTAATAATTATTAATTTATTTATTTATTTTCTTTTCGGCTTAGTCCCTTGTAATAATTATATTATTTGCTATTAAATAACCTCCTCATGTGGAACTCTGAATCTGCATCTTATTTCAGAGTCTGTTACTGTCCACCAGAGGTTGCATTTAGGTCATGGGTGCATGCTTTGAGAACTTTCTTGACTGAATAAATGAAATCCACTCGAACACAGCGAGAACATGCAAACTGCCCAACTGAAGAATTGCCACATCAAAATCATTAGTGAAGTGAAAAAAAGCAATTGACTAATAATTTTTGGTCCCACCCCCACCCAACAAAACTTTTTGTGAGCTCAGCATTTATTACATTAACCATATTTCCTACAGATTGTAAATCGTTCTAATAATCTAAATAACAAATTTTTGCTATAAAAATCTTTTTTGTGTGTGTGTGCAATGGATGTCAGAGGTGCTTTGAAGAACCATCAAGGTCAATGCAGAACCTTTAAATGCGTGATACATTTTGCATACTTCTGACAAACAATACATCATGGTTTACTTGTTATAAAACATAATTGTTATTATTCATTCATTTTCTTTTGGCTAAGTCCCTTTATTCATCAGGGGTCGCCACAGCGGAATGAACCGCCAACTTTGCCAGCATATGTTTTACACAGCGGATGCCCTTCCAGCTGCAACCCAGTACTGGGAAACATCCAGAAACACTCATCCACACACTTATACACTGCGGCAAATTTAACTTATCCAATTCACCTATAGCGCATGTCTTTGGACTGTAGTGGAAAGCGGACACGCGGACACGCAAACACGGGGAGAACATGCAAACTCCACACAGAAATACCAACTGACTAAGCCGGGAATTGAACCAGCAACCTTCTTTCTGTGAGGTGACAGTGCTAACCACTGAGCCACTGTGAACTTTAACTTTAATAAAATGGAAGGTTGCTTATGCTGGATGCTTATTTGTCTTTCCAGAAGCAAACACACATTTCTTACATCCACTGGCACACTAGGTGTAATTCATGCATGGCACACAATTTCAGAAAATAATTGGAAACTTGTTCCTTTAACCAGACCTTCTAACCCAGTCACTTCAGTGAGCTTAGATTTAGATCCTACAACACAATGGCTTCCAGTTCTGTCCTGACGAGAAGGCTTCAGAGAGACCATTGAGCAGCACTATGTCCTCTTTGCTCAATGACCCAGACCAACCTTTGTTCATACTCTAAAGAAACAGGACCACAGCCAAAGCCACCGAAGAACAATGAAAGAGTGCTGGTGGTCTGTCAGACACCTGTTCTGCTCCACTAAACTCCTAACATGACATGAGAGCTGGGGTGAACTGATGACGCACTACTATTGGAAGATGCCCCTGGCGAAAGTGACATCATTGACATTGTTACAGGTAGATACTCAATACAATTGTTTAGAAATCTTGTTTGGTGCATTTGTGTAAATTAAGATGCAATTCATGAAAAACACTAAGCTAAAATATACAGTAGGAATATACTGTATATAGCCAACAAATTCTCTGTGGTTTGAATTTGAATTAAAGGCGTATTTAAATGGGCGGTCCAGAGTGTATTTTAAAGGCTTGATTGTGTTTAGAAAACTTGTGGAAAATCATGTTATTTGTTCATATATCTTACTTTAATTTTATACAGCTACTCAGCTAACATAAAAACAACTGTCATATGTCCTAGGCGTATACTAGCACACCCTTTGCCTCAGCTGTATAAAAACTGTCAGTCAGTGTAGCCGTGTCAGTTTGAGACCGAATTAGACAGAAAATAAAGAGGATGCAGCTGAACGTCATACCTGCACTCCAGAAAAACATCTGACAAGTGTCTTTCATATATATTCAGAATAAGCATGTGTAAGTAATATGAAACGTTCACATATATTTTGTTCAATATTTGAAAAGTAGAACGCACAGAAAGCAGCTGCACAGAGAGACAATGCAAGCTGTCCTTTGTCACATACTAGCTATATATTTTTTATAATTCTCTGGAACATAATTAAAATTAAATTGTAAACACTTCTCTCTTTGTGTCGTGTCCTTTGGAAGCCCAAATACAGAAACAGAACAAGCATCCAAAAGACTCACTGACAGTATAGTGTCTCCTTCACTTTAGTAGGGCATTAGGACTCACACAGACCTCAGGTTGCGCGCCCCCTGCTGGCCTCACTAACACAACTTCCAACAGCAACATACTTTTCCCATGTGGTCTCCCATGCAGGTACTGACCAGGCTCAGCCCTGCTTAGCTTCAGTGAGTAACCGGTTTTGGGCTACAGGATGATATGACTGTTTTTGGCAAGATAGCAGACACAGTAGACAGACACACAGAAAAACAAAACAAACACAGTAGACAGACGTACAGAAAGATACAGTAGGTAGACAGACAGACAGCTAGTTAGCTGGCTAGACAGACAGACAGACAGACATATATATATATATAGGTAGGTAGATAGATAGATAGATAGATAGATAGATAGATAGATAGATAGATAGATAGATAGATAGATAGATAGATAGATAGATAGATAGATAGATAGATAGATAGATAGATAGATAGATAGATAGACATCACTCACAGTATTATTTTGGACCATGTGTGTGTTTATCTACTCATGTTAGATTTGCTGTTACCTGAGAAACATCTGTAGCACAGAAGCGTGCTGATAACAATCTCCTAAAAAATCCATCACCATGCTGACAAGTGCAGGGTGCAGAACAAACATCTGAGGTTTGCTGGGAGGACTTTACCTTGTTGAGCTTGTAATCCTGTATCTCTGATTCCCGGCTAGCTCAGTGTGCACACCATTGTGTACCTGCCATTAAGATCTGGGCCCAGAGGAACTATGTCGACTGGGACACACAAAAGAGGTTCCAAAGGGTAATGATCCAAATGTCGGTCAGATAATCCCTCATTTCGGAGGAATTACAGGGATACATTACTCTGTAATGAGAGAAACCCCTGAGAGGAAATACAGAGGCCACTGTCAACACCTCTAGTTATGACCACATACTACCTGAGGGCTGGAGAGGGCAGAGGTTCACTACTCTTTACTGTAGTCCAGAAACTCGAGCTGACAAACAGACAGAAGCTGTCAAAGTGAATGATCCAGTGCAGGAACTCTGAACCTCAGGTCTTAGTCTGAATACCATTCCTGCTGTCAAACACTGGATAATTCCTTCTAACAAGAGCGGATCTCCATTCAAGTCATGACAGAAGCAATGATGCTCTCAAGGTCTGAGCATCTGAGAATGGGAAAATTTGCAACCAATTTGGGATCAACTGACCATACAAAACATAGATTATTGTTTTTTTGTTTGCATACACCGATATTGAGCACACAGATTGGAGTTGGGCAAATGAAAAAATGTCAAAACCAAAATATTAAACATTAACTTTTTTGAATCATGGCAATTGTTGAGATAAGGTATGATACTACTTTTAAAAATTGCCATTTTCAATTCACCAACAATTTGCATTATGGTTAGATGGTTAGACTCATAAGTGACTTTATTGTTTATTATTACAGTACTTTAAAAGATTATTTACATGACTCAATGAACAATATTTCAAAAACTGCAGACTACCGATATTGGGATTTGGGGATCTATAGACCAGGTAAAATGGCAACCCAGGGTCATTCTAATTACATACCCCTATATACATTTCTGGAGAGAGCAAAATATGTCCCAGGAGCTACGTTCTTTTGCAGTTTTTGTTTTCACAAATCTACCAGAGGCCGCAGTGTGCACTTTTTGAGATCTCAAATATCTCTTGCGAATGCCATTCGTGCCTGCTCTTCTCATGTAAAACCACTAGACGCTGCTGTTGACTAACTCACTGACTGACTGACCAAACGACCAATTCTCACCCTGCTGTTTACTTGTTTATTTTATTTTTTGGCTTCTGTTTTTGTCTTACCCACTTTCTGGGACTGTTCTTCATTGGACTCGAACCCCGTCATTGCGGTCAACTCTGCTCTGCATCGCAAGTCCAACGATGTACATGTCAAGCTACCGGAAAAACAGGTAACAGCAGAAAAACCGTCCTAATGCAGGTTGGCGGTCAGCTGGTTAGTGAAAAAAGGAATGGCGTCATACCGCCCCGTAGTGTTTGTTTTTGAAGACATATGGCAGCCATACGTAGCTCTGGCTACATAACTTGTGATCTCCAGAACTGTATGAAGGGCTACGTTTTCAGAATGAGCCTATGTTGTAAACGTATGCATATGTTGGTCTTGAAAAGAGGAAATACTTAGTGACTTTGTGTAAATAGATTGTTGATGCCAGAGGTAAGCTGAGGTCAGCAACAATAACTTAAATAGCCACGTTACAAACAATATATCTAAACCAGAACATCTCTGAACACACAAAACATCAAATCTTCAAGCAGATGAACTACTACAGAAGAAGAGTACACCAGTGAACCTCCTTTCATCTGAGAAAAGCACCATTCAATGCAATGCTACAATTTCAAGACTCAAAAGTTTGCTTGGTCTCATGAGTCTCAGTTTTTGCTGCGACATTTGGATGATAAGGTCCAAATTTGGCATGAAAGACAACATAAAAGCCCAGATCTCTTTTCCATTGTTTTAACTGGTTAAGGATGAAAGTTGTAGTGTAATTGATACGTTTTTTTTATCTTTGAGAATGAATCAGTTGAGCATTGTTTAAACTTCGTAGTCTATTTGAGCAATGTTGTTGATCCTTTTATGACCACATTATATTGTGATGGATACTTTCAGCAGAAAAACACACACGTTGCAAAGCTCAAATGATCTCAAATTAGCTTCTCAAGTTCACTACAATGAAATGGCCTTCACACAGGGGTGTAGATTTAGCATGGACGGAGGGGACGTGTCCCCACCAATATCAACCGACTAAAAAAAATTGCACTGTCAACATTAAGCTTGACATGCAGAAAGGGTTAAACTACAGTATGTTCTCTACAAGTTCTACCGCCCCTAACACATATGAACATTGTAATTGGCTGTGCCTTTCCCTGTTGTCATGTGAAAGGCTGTAGCTATGTTCAGATGTAACAGCACTAAAACTGCAGGGTAATTTTCCCATGCAAGAACAAGGTGTGTGAGGTGGGCAATACACAATGGTGGCAGCAAAAAAGGTGGACATATGGAGCTTTTTTTAATGAAAAGTTTAAGTCACACAAACTCAAGTTCGCTACTAAATGAGTTCATCATAATAAGGGTAACAATAATGTTTTTTCCCACTTTGACGCACAGTCTAACATTATAGCATTATATATACATGTTTTATTTGCACTGGATAAAATAAACAGAAGTCTTTATTAAACTCTGTCTTTTTCAGTTATTAAACATTCCTTTAATATTACAATATTCCTTAATTGAACTTAATGAGTTGTAATGAGAGTGGATTAAAATAAATCTAATAGCACTGCTAGAATTAACGTATAGTGATTTTACATTAGCAGTGTTAAAAAAACCCCACAATATTCAATCAGGGTGGGTTGGGAGGCGGTGGCTTAGGGGGTTTTTGGGGTTTGTGGTCAGATGGGATGGGTGATGTGGTGGGGTGATTCATATGTCCCCACCAATGCCAAGTGCAAACCTACTCCCTTGCCTTTACAGTCATCACATGTTAGGTGCCGTTTACACTAGTTCAAAACTTTATAAAACAGTTGTTTTATAATGACAAAACTGACGTTTTTATTACTTTTTGGAAAAATGATTTCTGTACTCACTATACAGCCTAAAACACAAAATACATATATATTCATGTTCATCGGGCATTCACATATTTTGTCAGCATCCATACTTGCAGTCTATTGATTGTCTAATGGTCAAATTAGAGGGCCTTGACAAATCAGGGAACAATACGCATTAGTCCTGAAAGACCAATCAGAGAGTGATTCTGACAAGCCACACCTCCATAAAAATTGCCTTTCAGGTAGGGCTGAGCGATTTGGCCTAAAATCAAAATCTTGAATAATTTAACATTTTAACTCGATTACGATTAATGAATGATTATTTTATTTATTTATGTTATGTTTGTGCCCTCATAATTTACTGACAAGCTTTGTACAGTAAACATGCTCACATATTATAAGTGAGAGATTTTTGAATGTAGGGTGGATTACTTCATTTTAAAATAATTGAAGTAAACACACATTATCTACTATCTATGATTATTTGTTGAACATCAACACTGAACAACTTGAACTGAACACACTTTGCCTAAAACGTCTGCGTCGCCCACCCTCGTCACCACTACCAAACCGACCAATCACAAAGCTTGCACTACTCGTTGTGACGAATAATAAGTAATTTTTTTGACTGGTGCATAGGTTTGCGAAGGTTGCGTCGGACTGTACATATGCCCTTGGCAGAAGTATAATATCATAATAATATAATAAGTATAAATCATAATATAATAAGTGTAATTTAACAGAGCAGGGTCACGTGACTATACACACAGTAGGGAAAGTAATTTTAAAAATTGACCTGGAAAAATTTGACCGATTATAGGTTCTGAATGTCGATTTTGTTTACTTTTCAATTAATAGCCCAGCCCTACTTTCAGGCCATCTGTACCAAAACAGAACACCGGGACACCCAGAACAGGGTCTTTAGCATTTTCAAAATGCTCCATTTTCATGGGTCGAACATGCTGGAGTAGTGTAGATGCCAGGCATAATCATAACAAAATGTATGAGTTTTGTATAAACGAAAATGCACTAGTGTAAACAGCATCTTAGTCCAATACTGTGGGCAGAACAGCAGATTTGGAGGTTGGGCTGTTGGGTGAGAGTGATGGGCGTTTCAGGTGGGAGTAATGGAGGTAATTGCCACATCCCAGACTTTGCCGAGGGACCCTAAGCACTTTCCCCCTTTCCCCCAACTTACTACCACCACTATCTATACTTGATATAAAGGTAGAGGAGCAGTCAGATGGAGAAACTGACAGAATTTGTCCCGAACAACCACCAGAACTATTTAATTTGCCATTAATTCTTGAACACTTTATTGAATAATGTACAAATAAGACCTTGACTAACACACACTGACCTGTAAAATCTTGCGGGCACTGGCATGTGTATCCTCCTTCTTTACTGCGGCACTTCCCGTTGTTCTGACATGGGCCTGAGTAACAAAGATCCACCTCCGTCTCACAGTAGTCTCCAGTGAATCCATCTGGACACCGACAGCGTAACCCATTTACTGGATGTATAGGTCTGAACAAGACTGTATGAGATGCCACAAATGGTGCCGTACTGTCAAACTTTAGAACAGCTACACATTTCATGTAGTTCTCACAGGGCTCACGCAGACAGATATTATCATCAAACGGCAGGACGCGCTGAGTCGAGATTAGCGTCAGCAAGGTGCGGTTTAGGTAAAGCTGCTCCTGAAGTTCCTCTGATGGGAAATAACGCCCCGGAGCTCCACCAGGGAGAAGGGCAGAGAAAGTGACGTTGAGAATGCTTCCGCTAACATCCGTGTCATTTTGGACATTGAAGACAAAGATGCCGTCAGGACTGGTGGACAAAACTGCGGCTACACCTTCAGCAAAAAGGGAAAGCAAAGGGGAGAGGAAACGTTCCTGAGACATGTTCTCCAAGCGAACAGTGATGCTGTTCATCAACATATCATCCGTAATGATAGTCACACGGAGGGTGCAGAGGGCCGAGACCTGGTGCAGTCCGTCTGTGAAAACAAAAAGGTACAATGAGGCCTGGATTAATGTTTAAACTAGAATGAATGGGATGGTGGGGGCTGGCAAGTGCTAAGTTTACATTCTTGTAATTGAAATCAACTTTAAGAACATGCTGGAACATGGAGCTCAAATCTGTGATCCGAGCATTTCCACATTCACAGTTTTAGGAAAATTATTCACACTGTTTAAACAGACATACAACCAGCTTTTTGTCAAGCAATGCAACGCACCAGCCTTGGCCTCAAAATGATCTTTGAAAGGGGAGGAAGCTTTATAATCTGTTGTGTTTTTCTTAAAGAAAATTTTGAAAAATATGATTCTGATACTTGTGTGCTACAAAAAAAAAAAAACAAAATAAAGTGCATCATCATTATTATTGTTATTATTATTATGCGTGGTACGTACATCTGGCATCTGTGTCGCATTTGCTTTGTGGGTTTATTTGACAGGCATTGTTCACAGTCTTGTTTATTTTCTTGTACCAGTTGCGGACTCCTGGTGTAAAGGGCCCCTCTGTCATGTGAATGGAGAGAGCTATAATTGCAGAACAATGAGGACATATTTTCACTCTGTTCAACTGTCCATTCACATAATGTCAGCCAAGCCAGACAGGCAGACACAGACACAACAAGACGTTCCTTCCTCTGCATGCACACATTTTGGTGCATACACTTAACCATGCAATAAATTACACTCTCAGAAATAAAGGTACGCGAGCTGTCACTGGGGTGGTACCTTTTCGAAAGGTACATATTTGTACTTAAAGAGTCCATATTGGTACCTCAAAGGTATATATTAGTACCTAAACATTTTAAGAGGAACACTTTTGTACTTCTTAGGTACTAATATGTACCCTTGAGGTATTAATAAGGACCCTTTAAGTACAAATATGTACCTTTCAAAAAGATACCACCCCAGTGACAGCTCGCGTACCTTTATTTCTGAGAGTGTATATGTGCATCAATGCACTGTTTTTTAGTGTGTTCACTTACAGTACGTCATGATAACAACACCACACACATATCTATTATGGAGATACTTGGATGTCGACAACAGTATGAATTGCATGGTACTTTACTACTGAATACGTTATTGTATTTTGCTATGTAAACAAAGGAAAATATGTGGATGATGATAAACCTTTTAGAGGACTTACAGTAGTAAGCAGGAAAAGGTGTAATATTTTGACAAACTGAATTTAAAGTTTGCATGAAATAAAAATGTATGTTTATTTTGCTTAAGCACATTGTTATTTTTTAGGTGAAAATGTATCCGTGCATGATAAGCTATTAAAAAATGTTTTGGTAATCTTTAAATTCTGACCATTTGCTTCTGTGTTTGGAGTGGCAGTTGTTTGCTTTTAAATTCAGTTTGACAGCTTCAGTTACAATATTCAAAACACTCCTACCATTAGTTTGCTATAAGCAAATGAAAGAAAGACCTTCCTACTCAATATTCAGTTTCAATTTGAAGTACATCAGCAAACTAAAATAAAAGTCTCTGCAACTTCCGGTTCAGGCTCTATTCTGCTTTATTTTATATAACTTTTGACAGTTTATAGTACTCTAAGTGTTTTTTTTTTTGTCTGACTAACTTTACAGGCCAAAACATAACAAAAAATGATCCTTTTTAGCAGCAGTAATCAGCAAATATGCAAGTTTTGGTTCAGTGGCATTGTATACGGCCAAAATGGTCAACTGATGACACGTTATGACAATACTCACACTAGGTTCCATTGGAAAGGGCTCATCCCTATGCCCTAATCCCTTTGCAGGGTCTCTCTGAGGAGATTAAAGCAAAGGGATGAGCCTTTCCAAATTGAGTGCAAAAAGGAAGATGGTCTGAAGTTGAATTTTTCACCTTAAATTTTTCTCAAAGGGCCCTTCGTAATGGGCAGTTTTGAGCACTTTGGTTTCAAACAACACTGCAATATTGCAGCCATGATTTTTTCGTTATAAAGTGCTCTTCGGAGGGCAATATATTCTGTTTGCAATGCACCACTGATACATGTGCACAAGTATGAAAAAAAAACTGTCTGCAGTTCACTTATTGGCCATCTGTGTTGCTAAAAACAAGGGTTTGTAAAGTTCCTACAGTATATAGTAACTAACATAGTACAGAATACTACAAAAAGTCCTTTATCAGCCTTTCTAATCGCATTAAATAAATGTTATGAGATAAAATACAAAATTGATCACTGATGTGTGATTGTATTTACAATTTAATTAATGATCATTATATATAGAATACATTTTATTTCTGAAATTGATTGACAGCCTTAAAATAATTACCTCCTTTATGCATTATCAAAGACGGCAAACTTATCTAGCAATCTTGGAATCTTGGCAAATCACAAATTTGTCACATACTAACCACAAGTTTCACACAGTGTAATAACAGGTCACATCTTGCTCCATTGTGTTCATAATACTCAATAATCCAATAAACTACTAAACTACAGTATGTTTCTTTTAAATAGGCTTTGTTAACTTGCTAATCATGCCAGAAATTTGGTTCTTATTCTAAGTAAGAAGTAATGTATATGGTAAGTGGTTTCCTGTCTTTTCTTTGATGAGGTGAGCAATTTTGTATAATATGGCCAAGTCTGACATGCATTACGTCTCTGTTGGTTCTCCTACCAGTAATTGCTACTTAAGCAGCGCAAACACACTGTTATATAATGAAATATTGCAGAGATGTTTTACATCATATCAAAGCACAAGCACTTTAAAGACCATTTACACCACAGGGTTTTCAACTAAAAATGGAAAACTTTTTTATCCATTTAGCTGGTCATTTCACAGCATGTTGAGGTTTTGAGGTCAGAAATGCAAAGGAAAAAACCTTTTGAAAAGGGTTTAAGTGCCAGTTTTAACAATGCCATTATGTCTGCATGTAAATCACATTCTTTTGTGAAAATATGATGTCATGATGTGTATGGGTATTAGGAGTTCAGTCTAAAAGCATAAGTAAGTACTTAATGGATATGTGTAAAAAGGATTTTAAAAAGGTAAAAAGGATAAAAAAGGCGGAAAAAATACAGCTTTTAATAATAACAATAATAATAATAATAATAATAATAACAATAATGATAATTCCTTACATTTATGTAGTGCTTTTCTGGACACTCAAAGCGCTTTACACATTTTTGAGGGGAATCTACTCATCCACCATCAGTGTGTAGCATCTACCTGGATGATGCGATGGCAGCCATATTGTGGCAGACCACACACCACACACCAGCTGATTGTATCACATCACCAGAGTGATGAAGCCAATTATGATATAGGGATGATAAGGAGGCCATGATGGACAGAGACAAATTTAGCCAGAATGCAGAGGTTAAACCTCTACTCTTTTTAGAAGGACATCCTGGGATTTTTAACGACCACAGAGTCAGGATCTTGGTTTAACGTCTCATCTGAAAGACGGCGCTCACTGAGCAGTATAGAGTCCCCATTAATATACTGGGGCATTAGGACCGACACAGACCACAGGTTGAGCGCCCTCTGCTGGTCTCACTAGTGTCAGTGTTTACTTAATTTACCAGACATTATAACTGTGGTCGTTTTCAATTGCAAAAGGTGTATTATTGTTAATGGTTTTTAACATAAAATGATGAAGAATGTTGGACAAAGGAGTAATGTTTTTCTTAAGAGGAGATGATGATGAGAGGACAATCAAGTAATTATACCATAATTGTGGCTATATCACAAGCAATATTACTGAAGGACAAATGCTGTGACTGAAATATTGTTAAAAAAAAATCTAAATTGAATCTTCAATTTTGTGGAGAAAGAAGATCATTTATTACAGAATGCTGTATGTGTTAATGTTTGTGTTTGCCAGACGTCAAGAGTATAAATCTTCCACTCAGAGCTTTTTTGTTTTTTTGCCTTCTCATCTTTGCAACCTGGCAACTTTGTGTGTGTTCTCTCTATTCACCTTTTTCCTATGCCCTATGATTCTTTGTCTGAATTATAGATAATTATGCCTAATTATGGATAAACGTGTCTGGCAAATGCATAAATGTATATGTAAGACTAAAATGCCTATTATAATGTTTAGTAAACCAAACAAAAATCAGACAAGATTTTTTGGTAAAAATGTTGTAAAATATCACACAATTGGACCATAAATAAAAATGTAGCTGACAAAATGAATATTAAAAGTAATGAAAATGTTGATAAACCTAGTTATTCCCACCAGAAAAAAAGATGTTCAACAAATAGACTCAAAGTTGTCCCAATCTTCTCAAACAGGCCTTCAGGTGTGATGTTGGATTCGCTCCAGGAAAATGCTTGTACAAAAGATTGATAAGTCTCTAAAATCTATCCGTATACAATCAAATACAAAAAAGAGTGTGATTAATAGTTATTTTATACAAGTGTGGGTGGTCTGAAGCAGAAACTGTATGAACTTTTCCAGTGCTCGCAGAACAAGAACACAAAGCAAAACACAGTACGATCCTTTATTTAAACTGGGAATTTTTTTTAGAAACCACTGCGCCGCAGGAAGTACAGCTTTAACAAATCCCTCAAAACTGAAACTGAGATTATGACAATAGCAAAATAAACTAAACTGAAATGTTCACAGTTTCACTTGGCAACACAATCCTTTGGAGGACCACTGAACTGTGACGGTGTTTATAGCCTCTGTAAAGAGCAAGTGTCAGGTTCAGTATTCTTCTCTAACAATCTGAGGATGAAGACAAACAGATTATAACACAGTGTTTTCCAAGGGCAAACAGCCAAACAGTATGCGCAAAGAAAATTCTTCAGTATGGCTTAAAAACCCTGCAAACGTGCTAGATGGGAAGCTTAAAGCTTATCATCTTAGGGTGTTTACACAACAACAATACAAAAAAATGTTTTTTTTGCATACAGAGGTTACAAAAATTCTCAAAACTGTTTCAACATTCTTACACTGATATGTGACAACAACAAAAAAAATCATACCAGGCCAGTAGATGGTGATATCAAATTTTTTGTGGTATTTTTCGTAAAATTTTAACAATATCTATGCTGATTTTGCTTATTATTTTAAATGTGAATTTAGATTTTTCAAAATAATTTTCATTTTGTTAACCAAATTTTATATAGTTATAAAGGTATGCGAGCTGTCACTGGAGTGGTACCTTTTTAAAAAGTACACATTTGTACTTAAAATGGTTATATCGATACCTCAATATTATATAATAGTACCTAAAAATTTTAAAAGGAACACTTTTGTATTTTTTAAATACCAATATGTACCCTCGAAGTATTAGTATGGACCTTTAAGGGAAAATTTGTACCTTTTAAAAAGGTACCACACCAGTGACTGCTCGTGTACCTTTATTTCTAAGAGTGTACGGTTTGACAAATATTGCAGCTGTTGGACAACATAATGTACTTTTGAGGCTTTGTAGGCGAGAATGTAGTTGTTTAGATTGCAACTATGCAATTTATTTATAAGGATAGTGCCTGTTTTAAAATTTTATAATTTCAGAGATTCAGTGCATCTGCGGTCATTACCCTGTCATAGAGCAGAGCAAAGAGGGTTGACGTTCCACCACAAGATGGTGACAGAGACTGCATAATAAGTGCTTCTTATGAAAAATTCAGTGCAAATTTTAAATTACAGCTGATCAAATAATTACAGGGAGTGCAGAATTATTAGGCAAATTAGTATTTTGACCACATCATCCTCTTTATGCATGTTGTCTTACTCCAAGTTGTATAGGCTCGAAAGCAATTAAGCATATTAGGTGATGTGCATCTCTGTAATGAGAAGGGGTGTGGTCTAATGACATCAACACCCTATATCAGGTATGCATAATTATTAGGCAACTTCCTTTCCTTTGGCAAATTTGGTCAAAAGAAGGACTTGACAGGCTCCGAAAAGTCAAAAATAGTGAGATCTTGCAGAGGGATGCAGCACTCTTAAAACTGCCAAGCTTCTGAGGCGTGATCATTGAACAATCAAGCGTTTCATTCAAAATAGTCAACAGGGTCACAAGTGTGTGGAAAAACCAAGGCGCAAAATAACTGCCCATGAACTGAGAAAAGTCAAGCGTGCAGCTGCCAACTTGCCACCAGTTTTGCCATATTTCAGAGCTGCAACATCACTGGAGTGCCCAAAAGCACAAGGTGTGCAATACTCAGAGACATGGCCAAGGTAAGAAAGGCTGAAAAACGACCACCACTGAACAAGACACATAAGCTGAAATGTCAAGACTGGGCCAAGAAATATCTCACGAAGATCCAAGGTTTTATGGACTGATGAAATGAGAGTGAGTCTTGATGGGCCAGATGGATGGGCCCGTGGCTGGATCGGTAAAGGGCAGAGTGCTCCAGTCCGACTCAAAAATATATAATCAGAAATATATGTAATATAAATAAATAATTGAAATGGTTATATTTTTGTTTTTTGTTAAGTTGCCTAATAATTATGCACAGTAATAGTCCCCTGCACACACAGATATCCTCCTAAAATAGCTAAAACTAAAAACTACTTCCAAAAATATTCAGCTTTGATATTAATGAGTTTTGTGGGTTCATTGAGAACATGGTTGTTGTTTAATAATAAAATCTATCCTCAAAAATACAACTTGCCTAATAATTCTGCACTCCCTGTATAAAACTGGTGTGGCGAGGGGGCGTGGCCGAGAGCCGTGGGAGCGAAACGAGGCCCGCCACAGATGAGATGCACCTGTGGCGCGCACCTGCCTTCAATCCCACGGAAGGAGCTCTGGACTATAAGAGGAGAAACGATGGCAGAGGACAGAGAGAGAGGACCGGCCCGGACATGTTTTACTTTTGCTTTCAGTTTGACGGCAGTCTCCGTGAGGAGCTGCCGTCCTTTTGTTTTGATTTAGACGGCAGTCTCCGTGAGGAGCTGCCGTCCCCTTTTATTAATAAATATTTATATAAAGTTCGTCGGTTCTCCGCCTCCTTCTTCCCGGCGGCCAGGTGGCCGTAACTTCATTACAACTGGTAAGTGAGACTCTAAGTCAATCTTTCTCTTTTGTATGTTGTAGTGTAGTATTTGTACCATAAAAATCTAAAAGTGTTTGCTTTGCCTTGGGTTTTTCGGGGTTAATTATTGTGATATCCCAATTGCAACAGAAAATACTAGGAAATCTCTGTAGACTGATGGCATTTCATGTCGTTCAGTATTACAATCTTAAAATGTAAGCATAATCACCTGTTTTTCATTATTTTAGACATTTCGCTAGGGAATCATTCAAATACTAGCTCTAAAGTGATGTTGGTAAAGTAGTAATGGTTTCTGCTGTTCTGACCAGCTGCATGAATAAATGGCAGAAGAAAGTAGTTCCTCGTACAAAAGGATTTTTGAAACTCTTCACGTTTAATTTTTTTTTTATATACACAATTATGCCGATGAACTGTTGTATAAATGCGATATCACACTTATAGCAGTGCAATATGGCTGTATATTGTCAATGGTGTGACACAACGCACACCTCCCACCAGTGCCGATATACAGCCGTATTGCACTGCTACTTGTGTGATATTGCTCATATATCGACATTGATATATAAATATTACTGCTGCATAAATGTGCACATGCACAATTATCAAGTACTGGCTCATGCCTGTAGACTGAACATGTAATACATATAGAGTACATGATATCACCACTTTGACAAAATCATGTTTTTGTAGTATACAAAGATATGGTATGGGTTTCAAAAACCATTATTGTTGTATAAACAAATGGTTAAAATGTATGCAAAGTTTTTATTTTGTAGTTTAAATTGTTATTGTTTTGTAAATTAACTATAAATTTCTTTTCATGTAAAGAAATTCTGCTAGAATTTCCTAAAACCACACTAACTTTCCCTTCTCTGGTGCAATATGTATGCCAGTAGAGTGTTTAAATCAATCACACACTGTAGTTTACTAAAGTTTGCCGGTAGACAGTTGACTGATATTTTCTTTATCTTTAATAATGATTAAATAAAATTTGGTCAACTAAAATGATAACCATATAAAGTAATCATTTGGAGAGAGAAACTGAGTGAACATTCAAAAACAGATCTGTAAAAAGCAATTACTAAATAATAACCATTTCAATGTTTTACAATGTACAAAGTAAAAGGGGTTTTCACAACAAATCAAATTCGATGTATCAAAGTGATTTTTACTACCTAAAAGTAGTACCTTAATTGTTTTATATGGCACATCTGTAAGGGAATGTGAATGGGAAGAGGAAAACTTTTTCAGTCACTAAAACTTCAGCAGACTTTACTCCTTTCTTTCCCTGCCATTGTTGAGATATCTTGTTGAGATTTAAGAAGCAATGCTTTCCTGCCATTTACTGCAGTTTTTATGGCAATTTGTTTTTAAGGTGTATTATGGTAGGGGAAGCCCTAGCGAATGTCCAGAATGAGTTACGGGACTTCTGGGTCTCCCAAATGTCAAATATAAAGATACTTTTCATTTAAAAGCACAGACTTGGTTCATTATTTTTATATAATACTTTCATATCATACAGTATGTTCATAGCAGAAAATATTTTGAGGGCCATCAAATTTAGATGAAAATGATCAAAAACTACTTTTTTAAATGCTGAGGGAAATAGTTAATATATGAAAAGTAAAATAAGTATAAGTTATTGAATTAGCACAAGGTTGAGTTAATAATGACAGAATCATTATTTCTAGATGATCTAATGCACTAAATATGAAGATTCATGCGGCGACAGCACAAAAAGCTGAATACAAGCACATCAGACTTATTTGTCTATTTTCATTCATTCATTCTAAAACAAAAACATTCTAAAACAAAAACATTCTTAAAAAAGCATGTGGGAACATTGACTCAAACAGCTGATTGGCAGTTGGCTGATGTAACTGTAGATGACATAGACTGACAAAAAGCTTCATTTAACCAACGGCTAGACACATGTCCAGCTTCACCAGCAGTGGCCGCAGCAACATCATTGCTGATGGCTGACCTAAATATGTGCAAAGCCGAGCCAACTGGTGCCCGTCGCACAATAGGCACAGCTGAGAAAGGGGCTAGTGAGTGCACAGGGCAATAAGGGCAGGGCTCATCTCTCTGTAAAGACATAAATGTTTTTGAGAAATTTTGAGAGCTTACTTCCAAGAACAATTATGATATGGGGTATGTTCACGTGGGTTTCCACTGGGTGCTCCGGTTTTCCCCACAGTCCAAACACATGCCCTATAAATGAATTGATTAAGCAAAATTGGCCGTAGTGTATGTGTGTGAATGAAAGAGTGTATGGGTGTTTCCCAGTGTTGGGTTGCGGCTGGAAGGACATACGCTGAGTAAAAGGATAAACTGGATAAGCTGGATAAGTTGACGGTTCATTTCGCTGTAGCGGCCCCTGATTAATAAAAGGACTAAGATGAAAATAAAATAAATTAATTAATTAATTCATCAAAAAATATTCAATTATAGATATTTATAAACTATTGATATTTTGTCATTAATATAAGATAAAAGGTCTAAACTGAAAAATTTATGAAGTTAAATTATTATTAATAATTATCACATAAAAAATTTTATACCACACTGGTATATGTTTTTATAGTCATGATTGTGGCAGATTTGTTTGTTGTAATTTGTTTGTTGTAATTTTGACAAAAACATTCTACATGATTGAAATTATGACTAAAATAAAAAGAAATTAAACTTATTTACTTATATAAAAATATATATTAAAATATGGGGAAAAAATGTAAATTATAACTTTAAACGTCTAAGCACCGTCAATCATAATTATGAAATCATAATTTTAAGATACTAAATCGAAGTTATGAGGAAAAGTCAAAACTATGACATATCAAACTATAAAAGATATTGAATAATTATATAAAATAGTATATAAAGTCAATAAATTATCAATATTTTGATAAAACCATAATTAGAAAATTAATTAATTATTAATATAAATAATTATGAAAACAAGATTAAATAAATAATTAAATAAAAATGTATTCTAATATAAAATCCATAATTTAAATAAAAATATAACAATTCCAAATGAAAAGTGCTAATTCTGAGATACTTAACAATGACTATAATTCAAAATATCCCTTGTGACTTTTGTGTTTTCATGTGAATTATTATATAAGCCATAGTTTAAAAACACAGAGAACTCAAAAGAAGCTATTTTCAAGAATGTTGACAACTAGTAGTCAGCCGCTGACTTCACCAGTAGATTTTTTCCTAATCAGTGGCCACCAGTTACCAACATTCTTTTTTAGACATATTTTTTAAGATAATAGTTTTAATAACTGATTCCAAAAAACTGATTTATTTTATCTTTGCAATGATGACAGTACAGAATATTTTACTAGATATTTTTCAAGACACTTCTATACAGCCTAAAGTGACATTTAAAGGCTTAACTAGGTTAATTAGGTTAACTAGGCAGGTTAGGACAATTAGGCAAGTTATTGTATATCGATGGTTTGTTCTGTTGACTATCGAAAAAAAATATAGCTTAAAGGGGCTAATAATTTTGACCTTAAAATGGTTTTCAAAAAATAAAAAATTGCTTTTATTCTAGCCAAAATAAAACAAATAAGACTTTCTTCAGAGAAAAAAAATATATTATCAGACATACTGTGAAAATGTCCTTGCTCTGTGAAACATCATTTGGGAAATATTTTAAAAAGAAAACAAAATTCAAAGGGGGTTAATAATTATATATATATTATATATATATATATTTATATATTAATAAATAAACAGTGATATGTATTATTTGAAACAAAAAAGATTTGGAACCACTTGAGGATGAGTAAATTGTCTAATGGTATCTGCTGGTGCTTTCAAAACACTGCACATCATTTTTGCAACACCACATATACTCATTTCCTACAGAAAAAAACTCTGTGGTTACTGACAGCATACTAGATTAATTTCCCATTTCGGTTTTCGTTGTTTGCTTGTTTGTCTCTTGCTTGTTCAATGCATCATTTCTCCATTCAAGCCCCACATTCCTTCTTAAGGCCTATTAAAAGCTTTGACTCTGGTATGGCTTGAGTGGAATGTGATAAGTTGCACTCAGAGAAGTTAATGAACAAAGCTTCTTTCCACAGAGTGCATGGTTTAAGTGCCTGATAATGGAGACCACACCTCGACCGGCCTCCTCATGAATCTGTTGTGATTCTTGTTAACATCATCGGTGGCAGGTCTGCTTTGATCCCTTCAAGCACATCCATAAAACACAGGGGAGCGCAGCGAAATCAGCCCTGCAAGGTGTGGGTTTTATGGGTTGTGCTGTTAATGTTGCCCAAGGCAGAGAAAGATGTGAAGGAAGCTTCTACTTGGTTATTCCTTTGTATCTATAAGTAGAGGTCTTTGAGGTCTAAAGCACTTATATAAAATATTAATACCTTATACACTTTAAAAGCCTTTATTTAAAAATGCAGATACCACCAAATATATTGAGAATCTGGAAACCTCCGCCTTTATTAGTCTCCGCATTAGATGAGCTCATACAAAGCTCTTCACAAAACAAAATTGCTTGTTAAAGGATAACATTTTAGTTTAAGTATCAATTTCCAGTAAGAACACTCCACTTTACCATTTTTTAATCCATTCAGCCAATCTCTGTGTCAGGTGGAGGGCAACTTTAGCTTAGCTTAGCATAGATTATTGAATCGGATTAGACCATTAGCATCTCACTCAAAATGTTTTTAGATCATTTTACTACTTAAAGCTTGACACTTCTGTAGTTACTTTGTGTACTAACGAAAAATGAAAAGGTGCCACTTTCTAGGCCGATATGGCTAGAAACTTTACTCTCATTCTGGTGTAATAATCAAGAAACATTGTTGCCAAACCATGCCTGCAGCAGGCACAATGGTATTACACAGTTCCTAAAAATAATCCCCAGCAGCAAACCCTACACTTGTACCACCAGTTAGAATCTGCGTAATATTATTGTGCCTATTGCAGAGACGGTACTACAGAGTCAAGTTTTTTTTGTTTAGTTTTTTTGTCTAATTAGATGCTACTGGTCTAATCCAATTTAATGATTTATGCTAAGCTAAGATAAAAGTGCTCCCGTCAGAGTCAGAGATGGGCTGAATGAATTCAAAAATGGTAAAACTCCACTGTTTAACACTGTTAAGGGAGTAGTAAAATAAGCCTATTTTCAAATAAAACTTCAGTGTTCCTTTATCTAGTGCCTTATTACCAGCCTATGAGGTATGGGATGCTTATTAGTACTTATTAGTACATATAACTTATTAGTACATATAATTTATTACCTTAATAAATATTTTCAAAAAGCAGCAAATTAGGAGTTTATTGAGCTAAAAATAGTTAATGGTTTATTAATCATAAGAGTTGTAACTTAAAATAAAGTGTGACCAGTAATGGTTCAATAAAAGTTGTCATTTTGTATTTATTTTCATCCATGTCACTAAATATATAATGTAAAAAGTATCCATTTATTAAAAGTTGCCCTTTGGTTGCAATCCACAGATATTTTCCCATTATTTTCACTTCCAAATTGCATTATGGAACCTTGATCTTTGCTCCAGCAACTTTTGATATTGAACATTTTATCTGCAGTTTAACTTTATTCATATTTTAGCATTTCTTGGTCACTGTGTGCTTTCATTGTATATAAAAGTGCAGTGGTAACATTCTGCAAAACTTCTTTTTTTGTACTCCACAGAAGCAAGAAATTCATTGTGGTCAATTCAAGTTTGACCATATGTGGGTTAATAAATAACAGCAAACATTGCCTTTTTAGGTCAGCATTTTAGAAAAATTGCTTCAGCTGAGCTGTAATAATTGCATAAAATATTTTAGATTAAGTGAAAAATTGGCCTTGATTGCATCATCATCTCAAGCCATTGTTAAAGAACGAATTCAGGAGCAAAGCTTTAGCGATAGAGAAGATAATGCCTAGTTTGCCCTTTGTACTCATGTAGCCCTATGAAAAACCTCCATTCCTGATACTTTGTTAAATAGTGTTGGAATCCATTAGCAACTGCCTGAATCTGAAAAATAAGAACAGCTATTAATTCTGCAAAAGTTTTAATTACAAGTAACTCAAGTCTGCAATCAACACCACACATTGTGGCTTGAAAATCTACTTTGTGCAAGTGATGTGATATTGTTGTATTGTCATGCAGGAACACCGGCGGTCACAACATTCTATGCATGAGTGACAAGTTTTCCACTTGCTGTTCTGATTCATGTCTGATCTCTGCTCTTTCACCAGACAAGACACCGAGCGAGTACAGAAAAAGTCTCTTCTTTCAGCTGTGTCCTTCCTTTAAGGTCTCGACACACAAACAGCTTTGTCTTCGATGACAGAAATCTGCATGTGGACAATGCCTCCCTCCTTTTAAGAATTTAAGAAGCCCCCCACATTTCGCCCCCTACCCTCCTTCTCACCCCACTTCACAAAAGGGGCCCGTGCTTCAACCCCCAGCTTGGTGCAAAATGCTTAAGAGCTCCACAATGCTCCCCCATCACCCACGGCAACCACAACGGAGAGCTAGAGCTTTTCAAAACTCTTTTTCCCAGACTTCCTTCAGAGGACCATGAGGGAAACCAATAGGATCCTTCCATTAAATTACCAGAGGATTAAGGAGTAGATCAGCTTGCTTAATGCAAGTTACTCGGTTGAAAAGACCAGTGGATGTTGTGTTTTGGGTGCTGGAGATTAGTTGCCGCCAAAATAAAAACTCATCATTTACCCTCATGTCTTTGCAAATCTATAGGAAATTTGCTGACTTTTGGAACACAGATGAGGCTTTTAAAACCCCATCAATGCAAGATGTCTGAAGAGATACAATCGCTTTATATGATGAATACATTTAAATTAGGCTTTTATTTACAAATAAACATTAATCAGCTTACAAATTTGGTATCAGAAACTTATCACCAACAATCTCTTCAGAACTCCAAGGTTACACTGTTTGATTCATATGGATGTCTTTTTTCATATCTTTATGAATGTTTCAAATGACACATTTTGAATGAATAGACTTTTTAAAGGGGTGGTCCACAGTGTAACAGCACAGTTTTAAGGCTTGGTTGTGTTTATAAGATGCAAAGCAATGTGTGCTCAAGCTTTACTTGTAGAAAATCAAGTTATTTTTTCATATATCTTACTTTGATTATATACAGCTACTCAGCTAACCTGAAAACGACTGTCATATTTCCTAGTTTCTCTGAAAGGCCTGCCCTCAAGAGGCTCTGATTGGTCAGCTAACATAATGTGCTGTGATTCGCGGATGGGCTCCACATCACCACGTCACGCCCCTACAAGCATGCGCTTTTGTTCTGTGTAAACAGTCCAACAGTCCAGCAGCTGTTAGCAGTGTTAGTTGCCTGAATAAAAAAATAAATAAATAAATGAAGAGCACACAGCTGAACCTCATGCCTGCTCTCTAAAATAAAATCTGACAAATGTCTTTCACATATATTCGGAATAAGCATGTGTAAGTAATATAAAACTCTCATATCTTTTGTCAGTTTGTTATTTGAGATGTAGAATGCAGGAAAATCAGCCGCATAGAGAGACACTGCACGTGGTGCTGTAGATTGTGGGTTTTTACAGCATTTTGACTGATAAATATGAATTTGTAGCTAAATTGTTAGTGGTGCCAAATAGCATTTCCTGTTATTTACATCCTTGTTTAGGTCCTAATGTGGCTTTGGACAGCATTTTAGCTTTCTCTGCTATAACATTACAGGACCTCTGGCCACACCCCTTCGCTGTTGCGTTTGGAGAATACGCATAACCGGAAACCCTTGTGAACTCACTAACACAGATGTATTTTTTGTAGTCCCCAAACTTTGTTTGCTGTAGGCTTTGCTAAGCTAACTCTTTGCATTGAACTTTGAGCATCTTACATTCAGAAATGTTGTTTATGTTCACACAGCTACATTACACATCAACTAAACTTTAAAATATGACATTGTAGTAGACCACCCCTTTAGTAGACAGAAATCACTCAGACTTTGTAAAAATATCTTCATTTGTGTTTCAAAGATTAACAAATTACCATGTTTGAGGGTTCTGAGGGTGAAGAAACTTTTCGGTTAGTAAAAAAAATAAAAGGTAATTGTGACTTTTTATTTCACTAGTCTGACTTTTTCCACAAAATTGCAAGTTTGTATTAAATTTTGACATAAAAAATCCTTTTAAAGCAGTAAGAATGTGGATATGTGGTGTTCTTCGCAGCAAATAGATGCCAAAGTGTACTAAATAGAATCAAAATCAAAAAGATACTCATTTAAAGCACTTATTCTGTACCTCCTTAAGAGGATACCCATGACAGAGCCAAACAAGATGCTTTGGTTCCATTACTAAAGGATTTAGAACAGAGATGCCCAAAGTAGGGCTCGCAGGCCCATTGTAACCTTTATTTTGGCCCACCATCCCATCTGAGAGGAGAGTGAGACTTATAGAGAGGCTTGGGTCTAATGCCTGTAAGACCGAAATCATAATTTTTAATTTGACATAAACTTATAAACATAACTTTTGTTTTTTTATTGCTGAGCTACAAAAACAAACAAACTCAAATTAAATGTTTCAATTAAATGTTGTAAATAAATCAGATTTTTTTTTTCAATGTAAATACTGTCACTCGACGGATAGAGGACTATGCAGAAGACATCGGAAACAACTAGTGTAATTCTGTAATAAATTAGATTTTGTTTACTGTAATAAATTCATTCTAAAATGTAAAAATATTGTATTAGTTAATATAAAGCAATTTTTTCTAGTCATTTTTAACATTATTATATAAATTAGGAAATTAGCCATCGAAACTATATTTACCTTCAGCCCACTAGCTTCAATCAAGTTTGGTTTTTGGCCCTTCATAAAAAAAAAAAGTTTGGGCACCCCTGATTTAAATGAACAGCAGCTTACTTGCTTAATGCAAAATACCCAGATGAAAAACTAGAAGATGTTCCCTTCTGGTTTCTTAACTAGCTTAACCAGTAAGACTTTATTGTCTGGTAGACTTTCAAAAAACTAGCAGACTTTTTGGTCTATTTAAGCTGTTAATTCCTTCTAAATCAACTCCAGTTCTTGAAAGAAAGAAAGGAAAAATTCTAAACAAACATTAGATATTCTATATAAATAGTCTAACACATGAAATAATAAGATATTAATTTAAAGCATTTCCAAGGATGTTTTTTGTTAGACCACCACAAACATATATAAACTAGCCTACAAGGAAATTCATAACAACGTTGGTCTGCATCATCAAAAAATGTGACCCGAATAACAACTTGATCCCTGCTTTTCTTTTAAAAGTTCACAAATTCCCTGCATGCTTCGTATACTTTGAAATACAGATGCGAGATAAAGATTCTATAAATAAGGTGATTTAAAATGTGCTGCAATAAGGATAAAGATATATGTGCTGCCATTAAGGAGAGAAATGTGCGCGCCACACGCTTTGCATCAGCCGCTGCAAGAGATTTCACTTAAATGACGAGGAGAGGCGATGGATGAAATACATCAAAGGTTCAAAAGATAAAGATGAAAAGATCAAAGATTATGAGAAGTGCCCTACCTTTAAAATAAAACTATAGATCAAAAGTTCAGCTCAAGAATTAACCACAGATGGTCTTATCCTGGCAGCTCACTCACTCAAATTTAGATATCGAATTAAACCAAATCCAACAGAACTGTAGACAGGGTTTATAAATATACATGAATGCACTGTGACAAAAGAAATGCTTCCCTGGAATTGACTCAAGTTTGTTGAACATAAAAAATGCAAAATAGCAAGCATTATAGATGTACTGTTATGCTGGCAAACAGAAGAACCACAATAGTCATTGAGTATGTTTACATGGACACCAATGATCTGATTTTAATACGATTAAGACAATACTCTAATTAAGAGTCTACCATGTAAACAGCAATTTTTGATTAATTTAATCAGATTAAGGTCATAATCAAACTAAACAAAAATCGAAGTGCTGTACAGACATCTAAACAACACCTTAATCAAACTATTACCATCGTGTAGGATTTTTGCCGCATTATGCGACAGGGTATACACACATGGCTGTTTGACACTACAGTATTCTCTGCACCGAGTCAGTAAAGGACCACAGATACCTGCATTGCAGAGGTTTGTTTTCCCATACGGCGTGCAATATTAAATTCCATTAAAACAACACTCTTCCAGCAGTTCATACTTGCATCCAATATCTCGTTTGTCACGGGGGCATGCATGAAATGTTCCTGAATGAAAGTGACACTGCCGAACTGCAGTTAAAGTCAACAAATTAAAAATGAAACACCCAAAGATATAAATAGAAAATAGCCACATATGTTGGGCATGATCCTTTTATCATAAAGAGGGACAAGTTTTCTACTGAACTAAAATATATTTGTCTGTCATCGAGGCGGTAGATACTGTATAAGCTATTGCGTTACATGAAAAAATAAATACTCTAGTGTTTGGAAGCATACTTTAGATAATCACTTGAATTAAATTGTCGTAGTAATTATATTGTTGTTGTGGTACAACAAAACTGTAGTAATAAACTAATGATTCCATAGGCTATAATTATATACCATCAATGAACCACAGTTTACACTAATGTTACAGTATTTATTACAGTTTATCAGTTTACTATACTACAGTATTCTGTAGCATTCGTTAACAAAGAGTTGTACACATTATACATTTTACTATGTGGTTTAAAAACATGTTTATTATAAATTACTATAGTTTTTCCCACAAGCGGAACATCACGAAATAACAGATGAAAGCGTACAAAAGCATGGACGCATAGTCTACATTTTAATTAATTAATTTTTTAAAGAGAGATAAAGTGCTCCATAATAATAACCATCTAGTTTTGTCGCAAGGGTTGCATTTCTTTTGTGTTCGGTCAATGAACGAACCATCAACAAACATTCACCGCTGCTGCACATATAGACTTTAACGATACGGTTGTTTATTCCACCAAAACACCAGTAAAGACATGGATTATTGCAAAACAAGACAGAGATTTCATTGCAGTGATTACATGGCAGGGTACGTTATCTATATTTTCCTGGATTTTGTATAAGTGTCTTGGTGTTTATACCTGATTTTTGTATAACATATTAACATATTTATACACAAAGCTAGGCCTGTATATAATCTTTTTTGGTGCTTTCAAACGAATTATCCCGTTCAAAAAAAGTTTGCACACATGGATGTATTGAATCAATTTTTATTACATGCTTTTTCTTCCGTTTTCAGCCAGCTTCTTAAACTTTCTCCCCTTTATGAGCAAAGACTTTTGGAAGTCCATAAAAGCTGTTTAACATTTCTTATTTTGGCCGATTTAAACAATTATAAACAACATAAAACAAACATTTTGATGTTTTGATAGTTATTTCTATGTAGAAGAATCACTTCCTGCCCCTCTCTATCTTGTCTTGTGTGTCATCAAAAAATACATAAATAAATAAATATATATAGTATATAGTATATATATATAAATATATAAATAGTATATATATATATATATATATATATATATACACACAGTTGAAGTCAGAATTATTAGCCCCCCTTTGAATTTTTTACATTTTTTAAACAATTCTTAAATGATGTTTAACAGAGCAAGAAAATATTCACAGTATGTCTGATAATATTTTTTCTTCTGGAGAAAGTCTTATTTGTTTTATTTCGGCTAGAATAAAAGCAGTTTTTAATTTTTTAAAAACCATTTTAAGGTCAAAATTATTAACCCCTTTTAAGATATTTTTTTCGACAGTCTGTAGAACAAACCATCATTATACAATAACTTGCTTAATTACCCTAACCTGCCTAGTCACGATCACGATGCATTGACGATGCTTTCCATACACAGTTTTATATTTTCTTCACAGAACAGCAATTTTTGTATTAGAATGTATATATATATTTATATTTATATACTATTTGTAATACAATTTTGTCCTTTAATACAAACAGTCAGATATATAAACTGTATTTTAACAACATAAGATTTATAGCAAGTCACCCGCTTAACAGAGAGGACTGCGATTGGCTCTTGCGTAAATATTTTAAAAAGAAAAAAAAATTCGAAGGTAGTTCAATAATTCTGATTGCAACTGTATATATATATATATATATATATATATATATATATATATATATATATATTTTTTTTTTTTTTTTTTTTTTTTTTTTTTAAGGTCAATATTATTAGCTCCATTGAGAAATTATTGCTTTCAATTGTCTACAGATCAAATCACTGTTGTCTTAATTAACCTAACTAGCCTTTAACCTAATTAACCTAGTTAAGCCTTCAAATTGCACTTTAAGCTAAATACTGGTATCTTGCAAACTAACTAGTAAAATATTATGTATTCGGCCATCGTGGCAAAGTTTAAAGAAATTAGTTATTAGAAATTGGTTACTGAAATTATTATGTTTGAAAATGTGTTTTAAACTCCCTTAAACAGCAATTGCCTTCAATTGTATGTGTACATCTGTCTCTCTCTCTCTCTCTCTCTCTCTCTCTCTCTCTCTATATATATATATATATATATATATAATGGTCTTCTAAAGAAATCTGTCACTGTTTAGAAGTTCTTTGTCTGTTTATAAGCAGCGGCACATGGCATTCCTCAGAATGAAATTAAGTGGCAGTCTCTCACTGGAACCACATGATAAAGGGGCATCTTTGCTAACTGGCTCATCATGATCCTCTGTAGGCTGTGACATCTTTTAAACAAAAGTAATCAAAACAACACAAACCAAACTGTAGTTGTTCCTAGCCTTAGTAGGAGTTTCAAATGCTCTAAAATTAATTCCCAACATTTTCTTGTCAAATGTGACATCTTATGAAAGACAAACAAGTTTTATAGCTGTGAATCTATGAGAAGCTATCACTCTGTGCGCATTACTTCTAACCCTGATACCACGTGATACCTTGTTGGGACATGTAGCACGGTTTTCAAATTAAGGATTGATTTCAGTTATTTTAGTTTTTTTTTGTTTTCTTTTTTTTCTTACGTTAACCCCAGGGCATGTTATAGCTCGGGGACACAGAATGTGACTAAAGAAAAAACATAAATCAAGATGAAACCTCCTTTGACAAATGATCACTCACTGTCTATCAGACACTTCTGTAAGTTTTGGCTCCTGGGAAAATGTACAAGAAATGAACAAACCTGACAGGTAAGAATGACATTAGATTTTTTTCCGTGATTCAAAGGGAGAAGGATTCACTAACTTTTATTCATGTTAGTGCATGATAATTGTTAGTGGGGATATGTTCTAGGATGCATGGATATGAGGAATGCTGGGTAAAATCAACAACTGTTAATTTGAAAATGGCTGGAGAAAAGCAATTAAGACACAATTGCTGCAGTAATAGGTAGAAGAGACAGACTCTGGCACAGTTAGAGAGAGAGAAAGAGAGAGAGAAAGAGAGAGAGAGAGAGGAAGAGAGAGAGAGAAAGAGAGAGAGAGAGGGAGGGATGGAGGGAGGGAGGGAGAGGGAGGGAGGGAGGTAGAGAGGATTACTTGATGTGACCTGCAACATGACCAGGCAAAAATATATTTAAGATGCTTCTGCTTCACGATACAAATATTAAAAAGGTTAAGGAAATAAATAGTCAAAACGTGAGATTTGAAGTCACATTATAACTAATTATATAATCCTGTGATTTTAAAATATGAAGGGGCATTTAAGGTCATTATATACCTCATAGTGAGGTTATGAGGATACAATTATTGGCTAAGTGTCAACAGGGCTGATGAGGCGTCACATATTCTTTAAATAATATCTTGAAGGCATAAAAGCATGGGAAAAGACACATTATTAGTGTAAAAAGTTTTTTAAAGATTCAGGGACGGAGAACCATTAAAAAGAGAAAGGCATGCAAGGAGGCAGATCACTATCACTAAGAACATCAAAGAAAGCTAATTAACTAAGTGTGAAAAAATAAAACTTTCACAAATCCTCTACTATGTCAAGGCAACCTGCAAAGCAGATTTCGGTAATCACCAAGCAATGTAATGCTTTCAAAAAAATGTGATGAAATATAGCTCACCTGAAACTGTTACCCTCATTGTTGCCTCAAGCGGCCTGTTGTTATCCAGGTCCTTACTCAGCTTTAGCTCCCCAGTGTCTTGATTGAGAATCAGCAGGTTGAGTTCATTTCCCTCAACAAATGTGTAGATGAGTTTGTCGGACACATCTGGGTCACGAGCAGGAACCTTTCCAATAACTCCATTTGGAAAGCTGCTGGATTTATTAGTGATGTAGTTGTTGAAAATGATCTCAAAATCTTGTAAAACGGGGTCATTGTCATTGACATCTACTAGGAGAACGTGTACAGTGGCACGACTGACAAGGGGTGCAGAAGTGGCCTGGACCACTATTACATACTCCATCTTGGTTTCATAGTCTAGGTCAGTAAGGGCAATTAGATCTCCGCTGAAGATGTCAAGCTGGAAGACCTCAGGAATATTGCCCTCAACAATCTGATATAGGATCTGAGCATTGGTACCTTCATCTGGATCTGTGGCACTGACACGGGCAAGGGTGGAACCTACAGCACTGTTTTCTTCAACATAAATGTACAGTTCATCCTTTTCAAAAACAGGGGCATTGTCGTTTATGTCCAGCACTGACACTTGAATGTCCACAGCTGCTTTGAGAGGGGGCACTCCTTTATCAACTGCAAATGCCTTGAGGGTATACAATGCAACATTTTCCCTGTCGAGCTTGCGGGCAGTTCTAATGATTCCAGAGTAAGGTTCAATAAAAAAGTCCCCCTCGCCATCATCCCCTCCCTGAAATGTGTAGCTCAGCCGACCGTTAGATCCAGAATCTCTGTCTGAAGCTGACACCTGGAGTACACTAGTGTACACTGGCGCATCCTCAAAGACTGTTCCCTGGTAGATGTCCCGGAGAAACTGGGGTACATTGTCGTTGGCATCAAGAACGATAATCTCTACGTAAGTGGTGTCTGATTTCTGAGGGATGCCGTTGTCACGGGCAATGATAGCCAGTGTGTAGGAAGCTTGATCTTCGTAGTCGATTTCAATCTGAGTTGTGATGGCACCAGTATCAGAATCAATCTTGAACTGTGGCACATTGTCCTCCATTACATAAGTGATGCGGGCATTTTCACCAGTGTCCTCATCTGTGGCACTGATGACAACGACAGTGGAGCCAACAGGCCGGTCCTCGCTTACTAAAACCTGGTAGTTAGCACTTTGAAATACTGGCCTGTGAGTGTTGGCATCAGTCACATTAATAAAGACTTGAGTTGTGTCATGGCGTGTACCATCTGAGGCAGTAATTGTGAGTAGATACTGGCGTTCTTGCTTGTAATCTAGAGGTAATGCTAAAGTGATAAGTCCCCCTCCACTCTGGCTGCTAATGGCAAACCTGTTCCGTGTGTTCCCACTAGATATTTGATATGTAACCACACTGTTTACATCCCTGTCTACCGCTGAAACAGTAAGCACACTGGTGCCTACAACTGCATCCTCATTGACCTTTAGGTTATACAAATGTTGTGTGAAGGTGGGGACATTGTCATTAACATCAAGTATAGTGACACTTACACTAGCTGAAGATGACATTGTAGGAAGCCCATGGTCTCTGGCCTCCACTCCAAAACTGTAAAATTCTGTTGTCTCCCTATCCAGTTCAGCACAAACTGTAACCCATCCTGTGCTGTTATTGATAACAAACGGAAAACCAGATGATGTGTCGGTCAGCTTGTATTCCAAATAAGCATTATCACCTGAATCAGCATCAATGGCTTGAATGTGTATCACAGAGTAACCAATAGGAACATTTTCTAACACTGAGGCTTGAAAGGGTGTGCTAACAAACATGGGGGCATTATCATTAACATCCACCACCTGAATTACAACCATACCTGTGCCATTGATAAGAGGGGGTCGCCCTCCATCTTGTGCCTTTACTCGTAGTGTGTATTCTCTAATCATTTCATAATCTAAAGGGCTGACAACATCAATGACCCCAGTAGGGGAGTGTATGTAAAACTGACCCTTTATGTTCCCATTTATGATGCTGTAATGCACTTTAGCATTATTCCCAGCATCTTTGTCAGTAGCCTTCACCACAGCCACTTGCGTGTTGACTGCAATGTTTTCTGAAACTTGAACCACATATCGTTTCTCACTAAATTGAGGGTAGTTGTCATTCTCATCCTCTATAAAAATATGTACTGTGGCTGTAGCGGTACGTGGACCAGGCTCTCTGCCCTGATCATTTGCTTCCACAAAAAGCTTGTACTGAGATTTGACTTCTCTGTCAGGTCTGACTTTGGTTTTGACCAACCCATTCCTTGGATCAATTTCAAAGCATGAGTTTACCTCATCATCATTCACAATCTTATAAATCATATTGGCATTTGAAGGGGCATCTCCATCTGTAGCTCTAATAGTCATAACTTCAAAACCTACCTCTACATTTTCTCGAATATTAACCCTGTACTCATTCTGCTCAAAAACTGGAGAATGGTCATTAGTGTCGCTGACTGTGATAGTGAGGTAGGCAACAGCTGATCTTTTAGGGATCCCCTTATCAGTAGCAGTAACTTTAAACACATGTGTATCTTTCACTTCCCTGTCTAAAGTTTGTAAAGTAGTTATACCACCCGTTTCAGGGTTTATTTGAAATAAATTGTTAGACCGGCTGTCAAAAAGAGCTTCCATGTCGTATTCAACAACACCAGGATCTCCGTCATCGGCATCGAAGGCTTTGAGTGTAATGACACGCGTCCCCGAGGGCTCGTTCTCGGGCACTGATACCTGGTAGTTTGGCAGTTGAAACTGAGGAGCGGAGTTCACGTTTCTTTTTTGACGTTTAGCCCACGCGTCAAAATCACTTCCAGTGTGTTTTCTGTTTAAATGTAACTTAACATCGACATATAATGAGCTATTCGCAGAGTTAGGCATTAAACAAATTAAATTCGCCTCATCTCGCTGATTGTGAGGTAAACATCGGTTTGTGAGGGGAGTAACACGCCGTTGGGTTTTCTCAACACACCTACCACGAAACATATGGGAATTCCGCATGGAAACAGGTAAACTTTCGTAAATGTTTATAGGTAAGGAGTCTAAGGAAAAACACGTATCATATTCAGTCACGACATACATATAAGCATCTGGAGTCAGTTTTTTTCTTTTGTATTTGATGTAGCAGTTCTGACCATGCACAAATGTGTTGAAATGAAGCAGTATGAAGTTTTCAGAAAGCTGTGGTTTAATCCGCAAATACATTGGCACTGGATTTCTCGGCAAACGAGCGCAGTCAAATTTCCGCGCGAGTAAAAGAAGTCCATCACTTCTCCCGATCTTCAGAAAGTGTCGATAAGACTTATCTGTGAGACTTCTGTCGATTCTGTACGTCCATTCTGGTCCGATTGATACATTTGCCAGGGTTGCACCAGGCTTGAGTGTTTCCGATAGATGCAGATCCAAGCATCCAAAAGGTGAGAGATGAACTAGTAATCCAAAGCACATCCATATAACTGGTAATTCCATGGCTCACGCGCATCTCATTGGGAAAATTAGTTCAAACGATCCAGAAGGTCTGCAGTTCGCAAAATTCCAAACATTCCTGTAACGTGGAAGTGCACATTGGGTCAAGGCATGTTTCTGTGTGCAGAGCGACAGGACCAGAGAGCTGCACGGATAACTTTTAATGAGTAAGATGGCTCTTCTCTTCCCCTCCCACAATTTGCATGGAGCTACTCGTGCATTGTGATTTTGAAATACCCAATTGGCTCAGCCGAAGAGCTTGCTTTCTTGGCCATTGAAGTAGGCTACAATGCTTAAGTTTAAATGAAAGCAATAAATTTGAACTTTTTAAAGTTTTTTCATGTTATCTTAATGTAATGTGTTTCCGAAAAAGCTCAGAATAAAACTAGAATAAATAAAAACTTTTAAATAGAAAACTAGAAAATCGTACATGAATTTCTGTTTACAAAATAAAAATCCATCAACAAAACGCATCTTAAATTCTGTATACCAAATGAAAATCGACATTTCAAGCTATTTTTAAGAGTTCTCTAATCATTTAAATAATATCATACAGTGCTCAGCATGACTGAGTACACCCCATTTTTAAAATTAATATTTTTTATCCATTTATCAGTGAATATAGGCAATGTTTTGGTGCATTTACACAAAACCGATTTATTAAACAGATATATTTATTAAAATAATATTTTAGTCAACAAACATATTTAGAAATTGAAAAATAAAATGAAATTCGAGCAAAATATTGCAAAAAATAAAATAAAATAAAATACAACCTACAAACTCCAATTTTTGCTTCTTTTGATTTTCCTCTTTTTTTAATTTGTATTTAATATTTTTTCTATAACAAATTTGGGTGTACTAGTTTTTGGACTGTTATCGTAAGTTATTTTGTTAGATAAGCTCCAGATTTGGCTTCAGTACAAACTAATCCAATGTATATGCACAAACATAATATTGTATAGATTCCTATTACAATTATGAATTTGAGGGATGTACTTATATATGCTGAGCACTATATGCAGTTTTTTTAAGAATATAGCCATTGTGATCCATGGTAAAATAAAAATATAGTAATTATAAAAAATAACTGGTTGTCAGTTACTAACATTCTTTAAATGATCTTCTTTTGTGTTCAACTGATGAAAATTAAGTGAAGTGAAGGGCAGTTTTCAGCCATCCCTTTAAGGAAAACCAAATTTTGTTTTCTTTTTAATCAGTGCAAAAAACAGTCAGTGGGAATGAAAGAAAACACATGTTTATCCAGAAGGAAACAGATTTCATTTTCCACTCTTATTTTTTATTTTACATAAAACTGCATGAAATGAAATTTAGTTTACATGTATCCACAGATAATAGCAGTAATCTAGTGCAGATCTTGGTTGAGTGCGCCCTCATGTGGATATTTAGTGATTTAGTAACATTTCTTTCACCACTTCTACATTGTTTGGCCTGAACACAGAGCCACAAGTATTTGAAATAAATAACATGGTATTAGTATTTCACACTAAGTGGCAACTGTAAAGAAAGCACATGCACACTTTAAGGAAAAAAGTGCACATAAACCAATAATACAACCGATGAAAATGGTGGAAGATTCCTCAGTTAATGAGATGAACCACACCTATGGTTTTTCTTCTAGTAACAACTTGAAAAGTACTTAATTAATGTTAAATGGCTTTGAAACCAGTTAGATAAAATAATTAGAGAAAAATGGCTAAGTAAATTAAATGAGTTCTGTAATAAGGTACAAAATTGCTTATTTTATATTAGTGTGGTTCTGAAGTAGGTGCACTGAAAATAGATGCAGTGGTTAGAGGGAAAACAACACACTTAAGTGTTAGTTTGAATAAAATATGCAGTATTGCACTGTAAGCCACATGTCAAATTTCCTGACTTTCACTGAATAAAAAGCTGAATTTCCATCACCCATAATGAACAGAAAAACAGGCTGTTGTTTTGAGCACTGAGCAGACAAACAGCCACAGACAGTATTTTTACAGCCTGGTGACTGCATTTGACTTAAGTGATCGCTGGATGACAAGTGAGAAATGAATTGAACGGTACTGAAAAATAGCCTAAACATAACAGGCAAAAAATGTGAAACGCCATACAGAAAAATTACATTTTTATTAGGGCTGCATGATATAAAAAAAAATTAATATTGCAATATATATTGCAATTTGAATACAATCTCACTAGATGAGTTGAATAACTATTTAAAAAGAATTTATCATTTTAGATTGGTTGGGATGATTCTGTATAGGTTTGGATAAAATATAATAAACAATCTACTGTACATGCATAGATAAATTCAATAAAGAAAAATATATAAAATTAAATAAACAGCATTTATACCTAATGGACACATTTTTATCAGCTAATAAGAAATTGTATAATATATTAACATTTGCTGCGAGAAAAATATTTTACTTAGTGATAAATATTTTACTTAGTGATTAGTGATAAATCTCCATCAGTTAAAGGTTGGCACAGGATCATTTTTGAGTTAATTCCCCTGGAACATCTTACCCATGTTTTACATAAAAAAACAAAACATTTTTAAAGTTTGAACTCTATATTTGGATTATTTGGAACCTAGTCTTTGCCGTATCATGCTAAAAGGAAAATTGTAACTGTATCATTACCTGAAAAATAAGCAATGTTTTTAGCCCTTTTTCTGATCTGTTTTATTTGAGGTAGTCCAGTTTTATATATAATCTAAGCTTTTTTTTCCCTTTTTTTCTCTCTACATTGTTTTGTGTTCTCTCCATTGTTTGTGTTTGCGTGTCTTTTGAAGATGTATTATGTCTGTATTATTGTGAAAATGCAATAAACATAATTATTTTAAATACATATATATAAATAAACAAACAAACAACATTTTATTGTTTTTTCCGAGGAGTCGAACTGTCTCAGGTATTCAGTAATTAAATAATTGAATGTAAAATATTACTGCATAGTCTTCGTTGTATAAACAATTCAATCAAATTAACCGTTATTAATTAAACGATACAATTTCTTATTTAAAACTCTGACACAGTCACAATAAAACACTTGCAAAATGATCAATTATAATCCAGACTCAACATTGTGTATACCCGCGATGTGACTATTGCGAATGATCACATTGTGATATATCAATGCTGAAACGATATATTGTGCACCCTAATTTTCATTAATGTCAAGTTAAAGTTAAAACGACAAAAACTGATATTCCATGATTGATAGATAGAAAAATAGACAGATACAAATCCCCATCTCCAATTCCACAATGTTTCAGAAATTCCGATGGCAGGCCCATAGCAAAGAAGTGGTTATTTTTTTCTCAAAAAGTGGACCTTTTTGCAGTTATTCAACTCATTTTCTATTTATTATGAGGTTTTAATACTGCATTTCAGTAAGATTTTAAGCACATTATTTGCTGAATTAACTTGTCGGATGACCACACTTTTTGATGTACCAAAAGCATTCAGAAAATAAATATTATTATATATATAATAAATATTTAGAAAGAAATATGAAGAGGCTACTTATTTTTAGGCAGTTTGTTATAATAACAAACTGCCTAAAAATACAATACATTCAACTTTCCTCAGTTTCAGAATTTGGCCATTTGAACATTCATTCATTCATTTTCTTGTCGGCTTAGTCCCTTTTTATTAATCCGGGGTCGCCACAGCGGAATGAACCGCCAACTTATCCAGCACGATTTTACGCAGCGGATGCCCTTCAAGCCGCAACCCATCTCTGGGAAACATCCACACACTCATTTACACTCATACACTACGGACAATTTAGCTTACCCAATTTACCTGTACCGCATGTTTTTGGACTGTGGGGGAAACCGAAGCACCCGGAGGAAACCCACGCGAATGCAGGGAGAACATGCAAACTCCACACAGAAACACCAACTGACCCAGCCCAGCCAAGGTTCGAACCTGCGACCCAGCGACGTTCTTGCTGTGAGGCGACAGCAC
Organism: Danio tinwini; assembly: GCA_903798205.1. Lineage (NCBI taxonomy): Eukaryota > Metazoa > Chordata > Actinopteri > Cypriniformes > Danionidae > Danio > Danio tinwini. The sequence continues at coordinate 2,132,612 of CAIGQZ010033231.1, forward strand.
TCACAGCACATAATAAAAATAAATAAATAAACATAATAATAATAGTAATAATATAGAGCTTCACAATTTTTCTAGCTTCTCTTTTAAAAAAGTACATTTGAAAATTCATGGATAACAACAATAACCTAATAAGTGTTAATATGGGCCACTTTCGGTGCTTCACAACTTTACTGCTAATTTTTTCTTTCAAGATTAAAGTCCAAAATTTAGAATAAAAGTTACTTTTAAAATGTTTTCTCTATAACAACATCACAGTGAAAGTTGACTTCACTTGCATCAGATTCTGCTTGGTCTTAAAGCCTTTTTCAATGGGTTAATTTGATAACTTATGATGGCATAGCAGTCAAAATAGGACAAATGAGCTCATGGGACAAATACTGGACCTTTGTTTCTCCTTGCTGGAGTGGCAAGAAGGTAAATAAATGACATTTTCATCAATTAATATTTATTTTTTATCATGGATGTTTGAACAGCTTGTTACAAAATGTAAAAAAAAATAATAATTCTCCAACTTTCTGTTAAGGATAACATTTTTATAGAAAATAATGTGATATTTACTTTCTTCCATTCTTTAACACATGAATTTAATAATAATAATAATAATAATGCTTAAAGATTTCATATTGAGTTTTATAAATTAAGTTATTAAAGAGTACTATTAATGTGTTCTAGAAGGAACATTAATAAATCAAACTGTAGCCTCACACATAGCCAGACCTACAAAGTCTATTCTCAAATAATTAAACTATTATAAGCGTAATTTTAATTGCCTCATCTGTCTACGTGATGAACTGCAGAGCTTGTGCAAACAAATCTGTATTGCTACAATATGTTTGTGTGTTTATTTTGTTATGTGTGTGGGCACACATCTAAACTTCACACTAAGCAGGGTGTATAACTGTTATCATCAGTTTGTGTTAGCTACAAGAAACAAGACATGTTAAAGTCAGCAGCACTACACACAAGCATCATATTATACGTAGTAAACGCACACCAGGACCTGACAAAGAAGAGAAACAGAAAACTCTGGCAAACAAAGTTGTTTTTATATTTTTGTGGTACACAAAACTGTTCCTGGAGTTTCATATGATTAAGTCACATGGGATATTTTGACAATGTTTTTGGTTCCTTTTTCTGAACTTTGAACATTTTGTAACAGTTGCTGTATATGAAGGATGAGGAAGCTCTAGGATTTCAACAATAAAAAAAAATTTTTATTTGCATTTTGAAGAAGAACAAAGGTCTTGGGATTGAAACGACATGAGAGTAGGCATGGGACCATAACCGTTTTCAAGGTATACCGAGGTTTGGAAAAGTCAAGGTTTTAAAACCACCCAAATTCTCTGCTATATTGTTCATACGGTTTATGTAAGATTTTTTTTACATGTTTTTTTGTTTGTTTTTTAGGACAACAGTACCTCCAGCAGAAAAAATACCCAAAGATGCTAATTAAATTGTAAAGAAATCTGTGTTTTTGAAACCAATGAAGACAAGAGAAATCAATGATTCATTTGACGTTTAATGTTCCAAAATATTTAAAGTTTCTCGAAATATAATGTATTGTGTTTAAAGGGGAGAAAATTGTTGTTTTTTTACCCAGACTTAAAAAAAAGAATATATTTTAGAGCAGTGATCACAATACCGTGATACTGTGATATTTTTATCCAAGGTTATCATACTGTCAGAATCTTATACCGGCCCATGCCTACAAGAGGGTGAGTAATAATTAAAAGAAATGAAGGTGAAGGTAAAGGTAACCCTTTAACTAGTTTATCTCTGTGCTCAAAAAATAACAACATTGAAACTAAAATTTATTTAAAGCTCATATGTTCAAGTTTCATTTATTGCAGTTGTTGGGTACAATATTATGTAAATGTTTCAAACAAAACCATGATAAATTATTCCAAACAAAATGTATTTTTTACCACTCAAGTAATAGTTCTTTTTTACTCAATGGAACTGTCCTGAATGAGGGACACTAGTACAAAAAGCACCAGCAATGGCGATTATATCAAGTTATCTTCAAACAAACATGGCCAGGTTGACCATATCCAATCAGAAACGATACTTTGTGCACTCAAACTGTAACTGTGGCAAATTCTACTGGTAATATGGTCTATATCGTGACTGGTCTGGGTGGTGAGGCCCTGGCATTTGTCCCTGTGGTGGTGGCCCTTGCATACGCGGCTGATGGGGCCCACGTGGATTGGGCCAAATTCCGGGGCTCATGCCGCCTGGTTGGGTAAAAGGTGGGCTTAGTGTGCCTTGGTCCTGTGGCATTGAGTTTGGGTTGTAGTGGTGTGGACTGACTGGGGGAATGGGACCAGGTGGAGGGTGGTTCATGAACGGTGGCATTGGGCTGATGATGTGTCCGGGTGGAGGGGGTGTTGACATTGGAGGTGGTTGGTTGTAAATCATGTGAGGTGTGGCAGAGCCCTGTGGCGGGTGTTGCATCGGGATGCTGAGAGGGGGTGGTGGAGGTGGCGGAGGCCCGTAATGTGGTTGTTGTAGTGGAGGCATAATGTGATGCGGGTGGGACACCACCGGTTGGCTGGTGTAATCACCAGAGTGATGGTGTGGAGGTGGGCCAGGGAGTGTATGTGGGTGCGAGAGGCCAGAGCTCCCTGAGTCATCATGAATGGGCACTGTGATGAGGTTGCTATGTTTGCGTGTAGACAGTGTGGCAATCCGGAAGGTTTCTGGGGGAAGGGGTCGTGGGGAAGGACCCAAATCGGAAGATGAAGCTGGAGGTGGATGGTTGTAGGCATCGTGGCTTTGCAGTGGAGGAGGAATGAGAGGGTGGGATTTAGTCAAATGTGGAGGTGGTGGTAACCGGAAGCGTTCTGATGGGTCGGAGCCCCAAAGTGATGGATCTGGTCGAGAACTTCCAGTCTTGCTGGCCCTCATGTGGCGATGGTTGATGTGGGCCTGCAGGTCTCGCTGTGAGAGGTAGGTGCGTTTGCAGCTTTGCACAATGTTGCACATGAAGAGAGAGCCACGCTGGCACTGTTCAATGCGCTGGACCTGGTCTGTGCAGCTGTACAGGGACAAACTGAACTTAAAAAGTTTAGTAGAGGAAGTGGACGCGGATGTATATACACTTTTATTTTATGAATAATCTATGATTAATTATGTCATAAACAAGGAAAGCACTTGCTTTTCACAATGACATCCAAAAGTTAAGTAACTAGGTCTTCTTTTTGATATCAGCAATTTCTTAGATTAAACACATTAAAAACATGTTGAATGAATTATACTGAAGACCAATGTTAACCATGTTCTTTTTTGATTTTATAATAACGGTAGCATATACTGGTCACAGTCAATGTCTAGTCAAATTTAGCATTACTAGGCAAAATTTAACTACCAACATTCAATAATCCAGTCGCTATTGAATTTTGCATGAAGGCAAAGAATTTCTACATGCAGAGTTTGCTCACTGCCAAGTTGGTAATGTGGTAAAAAAAAAAGTTTCTTTGACGCAGTAGTTTTCTGTTGGTCAAGTGGCTTTATAAATTCGCAGGTCAGACATGGCTTATGGGATGCGGCAAAATGTGAAATAACTTTAGAATAAATTTTCCAAAAAACAGTTATGACAACGTAGTTAATTTAATGATAAAATTCTGATCTCTGCTAATTTAATCTAGGTTGTAGAATTATATATTCTATACCTGACAACCTGATACCTTATACCTGATAAGTAATCAAATGAATAAAAAAAAACTTATATGTGGATACCAGTGATAGCAAACCCAAAGAAAACATTAGAACTAAATAAATTAGATGTCTGTCATCAGTTAAAAAACAGCTGCTTAATATGAAGTAAAATAGTCTTAACATAATATATTAAGCTGGATGTACCACACACCTGTGACCACCTCTCATAAGTTTTAGATCAATATTATGTTGCATTTATTTAAAAGACAAGAAATGCGCCAAAACTAAACTACTCTAAATGTTTTATGCTAACAATGAATACTAGAAAATTATTATTTTTTCTTTTTAAACGAAGGATTACACCTCTTTCATATCACATGCACAAGTAGAGCAGAAGCAGTGCATCTGCAGCACATAGGGAGAGCAGAAGCAGCACACAGGCATTTGTCTATCACACCAGCAGCGTCTGCACTGCGCAGCTGACTGGCGGCTGGTGCACAGACTAATCTATCTCTGTCTATTCTTTCTTTCTTTCTTTCTATAAATACACTTTTTATTTTTACTTTTCATCTGCACGAAGGCCTGCAGCAACTTCCTCCCATGCTGTTTCCCTAATGTGTTTTTGGTTATTACTAGGCCCACACGGAATCTACGTGCGCAAAATTCCGCAGATTTTTCGCAGATTTCCGCAGATTTTTAGCCCATCATTAATTCTGTTTATTTACTTACAGTTAACTATTTACTGTTAATCTAATTGGATTTGCATTTTAAACATTAAATAAAAGTTAGAATGATATTATTTTTTAATTTCACATTTTAAGGTTTTAGTTATGATACTCATAAAATAATTCAGCAGAAATCTGAAGATTTTTATCAAAATTCTCCGCAGAAATAGCAAAAAACGTCCGCAGATTCCGTCTGGCCCTGGTTATTACCAATACACTATCACTTTAAGTGTAAGCAGCACAGCCAATATAGACCCAACGCCGAAATGATCGCAGCTCTGCTTATGAGTGCGATATGAAAACTGTAATCTGTTAACATGGACGCTGAAAAAAACATGCACTGCTCACACTCACACATGTGGTGTGAAAGAGGCTTTATATTTGATACAATATAAATAAATACAAGTTAGGTTGCAGTTTCTAACACTATTCAGTTCATTTTTCACATTGAACTCTTAACAACAATGCTGGATATTACAGAAAAGTACAGTATGTGCATCTAAACCACAAACTCAGCTGATATCTTCTTATTCTAACACATACAGATGTTAACAGGGAAACAGAACATGCTGCATTTTTCATGCTGCAAACACAAACGGAATTCAGTTAAACAAACTGAAAACTCACCCAGGGCACATTTTGTCACACTTCTTCTCGTAATACACTGCACAGTCGTAGCAGAAAACATGTTTACAGGGGATCTAGTGAAAACAAACAGCCTTGTTTTCAATGAAGGATCTTTAGGAATATAAAGAGTATTGTAGGGTCTCGAATGTTCTTACCATTCGCCCATAAATCTTTATGGGCAGGCCACACTTGTCGCAGAAATGGACTGGAGTGTCATCTTTTACTCCTACCAAGTTGAGCTGTGGAAACAAGCAGGTCTCACTTATATTAAATATTTCAATACTTATTCAATTATTATTAAATGCTCTTTATTGTCAATAAAACATTATTGGTTTGTAACTAACTGAAGACAAACATGTAACCTTATAATCCCAGAAGATTGGATGAGGGAATCTGCGATGGTTTCCATATGCATCTCCTGATTTACACTCAAATCTTTCCTCCTGTTTATATCTGAAAGGCTCTAAAGATCACAGATGATTTCATTTTTAAACAGACAAGCAAATAAGACATAGCAAAAAATCTGTGAAAACCTCAGTACTTTCTACTATTTAACCATTTCAAAAACAAATATAAATGTTTCATAATGTACATTATGTGACATCAAAATTCTGATTTCTTAGGCCTCTTTACACTATCACGCTTTTGTTTTAGAATGAAAAGGATCCATGTCCACACTGGCGTTTCATCTAGCGTTTATGAAAAGCTCTCCGTCCACACTACTTTTCTCAAAAGCATCGTTAGCTTACTTGATCATAGAGTGTATTGGTGCCAATAGTTTTGTGATCTACTTTGGATGGTTTTAGGAAATGTATTTCAGATTTGTGTGTAGTAATAAGACCAATATAATTGTAATATACGTCAATCACTAAAACCAACCTTCCTCTCTCTTTGAGGGCAGTCTGGTGGCTGGACGCTGAGGTTGGGCAGATGGTTTGCCTCTCAGTGTCTGTTTAGACAGTAACTTGATTGGGATCTGTCTGCGAACATCAAGACCTCCAAGCGATCCCGAACCATCAGTTCCTTGAAGGTCATTATCTGGGAAAGACACAAGACATCCAAAATAAGTAAACTACACTAAACAAGCACACACTGCATTAATGCTGCATCATAAACATACAGTTTATTACTATATTATCTCAGAATAAAATGAGCACTTTGTGAAATGAGGAAATAGATAAAACAGTACTACTACATACATTATTATAATTCAATTAAAGAACACATAAGTGTATTAACAAGCAAAACATAAGCTCAAGAAACCCAGCAAGTTAAAACCAGTGACTTGTATAGGAAATGAATAGTTCTACCACAACACCTACAACTCTACATGTTAATTCATGAGCATAGAGGTGTTTTAATACATATTGAAGACTAATTTTAATGTTTTTGAGTTTATGGCACTTGCAGGTCCTGTCAGCCCCTAGTTAGCGGGATATGACAATAAATGCGTTCACTGCCAAAACATAGCGACATATAAATGGCACCAGGGGCTTGCTGCTTTACTGGCAGGTGGTTGTCTTTCACTATGAAACGTTTTGTGTATTTAAAATGTAAAGTTGGCGTAAAATGTTTCATTATATTAGCTTGTAGCTCACCATTTTGGTCCATGACTTGACGCGGTGCATTACTGCGTTGAAGTGATGGGAGTGGCTTCGTGTAGTTTGCAGATCAACGCTGCGCACAGTTTACGCAAGCGTGCGATGTATGCTTTCGATTTGGCATGTTCAAAGTTGTTTAGTCATAAAAAATGAAGTCACTAAGTATGATGTATTCATATTTTTTGACACAGTCATTAATATTTCTGTACCAGCTTAAGTCGCAATCATAACTAGCAAAAGATAATTAATTCATTTTGATTTTAACCCGTTCAAATACTAAATGCTAATCATTAGTAATGTTTTATAAAGCATACAAACTAAAATACTACAACAGCATCATAAACCACATAGAAATCACAGCATTCATTTTAACTGTACTTGCTAAACCGGCGATGACTTTTGAAATAAAGCACTCAGGAATAAAAAGCATATAATTATTTATAATATATCATCATGTGATGTGTCTTTAGGAGACAAGAAGTCATAAATGGCATCACATATGTTTTTAGCCCTCATGTAGAAGAGAGTGGGGTAAAGTGAGACATATTTTTTTTACATTTTCTTCCCTCTAAGCGAGCTGTTATCAGCCAAATTTACACATTTCTCATTAGTTCAGAAACTTAATGTTGTAAGAGTTAGAATCCTGACAGCTGACAACCACACATTTCAGAACTAATGTCGGACTAGTCAATTATAGATTGATGATCATAATTGAGTCAATTAAGCATTTTTTTCCCTAAACACTTGAAAGTAACTATGAACAAAATCAAATACAACAATCTAATTCAAACTATTTTAAATAACATTTAAACGACAGATAGAACCAGTTAGATTAGAAGACTGGATGTCAGAACACAGGACCCTAGAGCCAACTATAGTGTCTGGGGGTCAGAGAAAAGGATAATCAGAAGCAGATAGAACAGCTTGGGACTCAGAACACCAGACTAGACCCTCCTGGATTGGAACATCAGCCTACTGTCATTCTCTTCTCCCAATCTTTTGTTTCTCCTTAGATTCAACCTGATTTCACCAAGTAGGACATGTTCCTGGATGAACATGTTGATCCTGGAACAACATTCTAATCAGCCAATCAGAATTAAGGAATACAATTACTTACTAGATTAGATTTATGCAGTTCTACATGATTGCTATTAAACTATTATTCCCCTCTGATTTTGGGAATATTTTACAGTAATGATTGGGTTTAGGGGTAGGAAAGTGTCAGGATCACCTTTCTCAGAGCTGCTATATGATTTCCTTTTTGGTTGCTTTTTTTTCTTCCTTTTTATTAGATATTCTTTTGCTTTTCTCCTGCTAGTTTCTTTTGTCTTTCTTCAAAAGCCTTTTCAATTGCCTGCTTCTCAGGAGAATCAGTTAGGATGGCCGTCTTCACACACTTTCATTTGGATTGTGTTTTGGCGGACATTGAGAAGTGGTAGGATTTGATGAGATGCATATCCAGGTTGTCTGAAAACACATGGCACATCCATTATGTGCAATGAATGGATTAGCATCAGTGAGTGAATTATGTGCAGGTGGATCATCTGCAGGGGGTGGAAGATCCAAATCTTCAGCAGTGGCAAACTAGAGCTCAGGGTTTGGCCAGTCTGACACCATGGATGGTGCAAATGCTTCATCAAGAAAAATTTCTCGGGTTACATGGAAAAATCCCAGTGGACCTAAATCCAGAAGTGGTGTTGCATGGTGTCACTGCTGACATGAAGGCCTCATTCACAAGTCCTGCAGTCTGGTAGACTAAATTTAACTTGTGCCTTATGCCTCACTTTACCCCACCGCCACATTTTAGAATTTTTTTTTTTTTAGCAATTCAGGTTAATCTTCAGCTAGCGTCATCACATGGTTTTATATGTTGATAATTCATCAATATGTATAAGTTTTTCTACTTAAATCAATTTGCTTTGGCACAACAGTTGATTAAGCTGACAGCAAGAAATTTTACTTTTACATGCAAAAATTATATTTTAGTGAAAAAAAAACTGCTTTCCACAGCACCATGAATTCCTGTCGTTCATGGTTAAGGGGAAATGGAGTGGGCTTGAAAACAAAATTGTTATAGAGTGGTATATAAAATCCATTGCCTAGATACAGGGGGTGTCTTACATTACCTGATGTCTCACATTACCCCATACTACAACCTTTTTACAAAAACATATGCACAACTAAATGATTAGAAAAAAACATTACATATGATTTTTTTTTTTTTAATATAAAAAAAACACTCTTCCATACAAGTTTCTTAACACATATTACCTCAATACACACGCATGATTTTAATGACCTCATTGGGTTGGGGAAAATGATACCCAAAAATGGCAAAATAGCTTCCAATGGCAGATTTAAAAGTGACAGGCAACTGTTTTTTGGTGCAGTAGGTAAATCAGCGTAATCTTGGTATGCAACCTTCCATCTCGATCATTTCTGGCCATCCGTCATACTTATTGGTGTCCCGGTCATTCTTCATGTGCTAAAATAAATAAATAATTAAAGGAGAGAAATATGCACACATGCACCTGAAAAGTATTTTTATTGCATGAATTGGTACTTTTGGCAATAGCATTACCTGCTCAAAGTAGACTCGGGCTAAGGTTTTTTTTCCTCCCACAAAGATCCAGTTATCTCTGAACCCGACTTTAGATATAAATGCACTGCCAAGCCCTGCAAGAATCGTCCTTGCTTCATCATTTAGCCTAAAGAAATCATATTTATTATGACATGATAAAACAACATCAGGATATGTTGTACATATGAAACCGAAACTACTGTACTTTGTGGCTGGATCATCAAATGTGGCAATCAACACAAAAGAACCATCCTCGATTGAGTTCAGAAACTCTATTAACTCTTCAACCTCTGAAAACAACAGAAGTTTGATTAATTACATATATGTGATCTGAAAATGCTAATCTGTATTTACAAGGTAAGAATTTTGATCAATAACATGAAGATGAAACATACTTCCCGTCCACATATTGAAGCTGCCAGTTTTGACGTGCTCACCCGTTTCTTCTGAAATTTTAAAAGAAAGTTGAAAATCAGCATTTACAGTATATAAACAAAAAAAATAGTAACATTAACAGTAATGCAGTAACATTCAAATCAATGGTGAAGGAAGTGCGTAAGGCAAATACTTCAGGAAAAGTACAGATACCCTTATAAAATATATTTCAGAACAAGTATTAACTGATATTAGAACCAGTGAGTTGTTGAAGAGTGACTCTCTCTGGCTGGATCATTTGAATCATTGAGTTATTGACTGGAAGCTTGATCTGACCGAATAATTTGAGGGATTATGAGGGATTAAGATTATTTGATTATTTAAATCAGT
>CAIGQZ010033231.1:2142577-2153372 GCA_903798205.1 Danio tinwini
CCAGTGAGTCATTGACTGAGGAATAACTCTGAACAGATCATTTGAACAAGTGAGTCATTGACTGGAGACTCACTCTGAACAGACAACTTGAACCAGTGAGACTTTAGGTGCGTTCGACTTCATGCAGCGCTGCGCAGAACGATCGAAATCTGGCGGTTAGAAATTTTGTCCGGATTGATGCTGCAGCGACGCCATGTGACTGTCACATGTGGCATCAAAGTACCGCGACAGCGCTCCGAGATCAGACGATTCAGCCAGTGCAGCATCTGAAGAGCGCCTGCTGGAGCCAAGATGACGACACCAATATAACACGATTGGCCGAGTTCACTGCATGACAACAACCACGTGTGTTTGGGGTTTATTTTTGGACAACTTCCATCTCAAAACATTTTTCAAACAATTTCAAAACAAACAATTAACTTTTCATACCCTCTCTATCTTGTACACATCATGCTTTTTAAAAGACTACAAATATTTTACTGCAGTAATTATCTTTTGTTAAATAATTATATAATATTAATAATAATATAAATAATGTTTTGGTCCTTTTGTTCAATCTTTTTGTATTAATGTGGTTTTTAAAAAATAATAATATGGATATTAATAAAATAATAAAATAAATATATAAATATATAAAATAAATAATAAAAATGAATTTTATTATCCAAAATAATCTTAATCATAAAGACTAGATCAAAACACCTTGGTATGGGTTTTACACTAATATATATTGGAAAGTTTTATAATGTAAATAAATGTAAACCCTTTTTAGCATATTCAAACACGCCTGGAACAGTATTGACATACCATTCAACATCTAGTAGCCCAAAGACTGATGTTTACACTTCAAGAATTTGTGCTTATTGTTTTGTTTAATAGGCCTATTCATGGATATTTATTTTCTTTTTATGCGTTTCCCCTTATTTCTCATGTGTTTGTTATATAGGCTACTTTTATTCATAATTCCCGTATTGTTTAAAAATGAACTATAGTTTGTAGAGACTGTATTCTGTTTTATGTGTACTGTAAATCTTTTGTTGTTATTTCAATGAATAAACAAATAAATTAATGATCCTGCCATGTGATCGGTCATCATGACAGAAGCAACTTTGAGCCCCGAAGTGTCCGGCTTGACAGCTCCGTTTTTATGTCGAACGCAACTATTGACTGGAGACTTACTCTGAACAGATCATTTGAACCAGAGAGTCATTGACTAAAGACTTACTATACACAGATAGTAGGTGCATTCGACTTGAACCATGGCTGCAGCCAGAGATCAAGGAGATTAGCCGAGCGCATGCGGGGACGGAGTTGAAAACGGACACTTCTGGGCTTAAAGTTGCGACAGTCATGATGACCGATAACATGGCGTCATCATCATTTATTTTTGTTTTTATTATTTATAACAACAAAAGATTTACAGTACAAATAAATCAGAATACCATTTCTACCAACTATGGTTCATTTTTAAACAATAAGGGAATTAAGAATCAAATATATAACAAATGCATGAGAGAAATAAGGGGAAACGAGAGGGTAATATAAACATAAAAATGAATAGGCCTATTAAATACAAAGAAATGAGCACAAATTTTAGGAGTTTAAACATCACTCTTTAGGCTGATACTTCTTGTTTGAATATGCTAAAAAGGGGTTTACATTTATAGATATAAAACTTTCCAATGTATATTAATGTAAAACCCAAAACAAGGTGTTTTGATGAAGTCTTAAACAATGATTAAGATTAATTTGGATAATGAAACCATTTACAAAAAACTTTAATCCAAAAAGACTGAACAAAAGGACATAAGTGAGCTACCTAAAATAAGTGAGCTACACTTTAAGTAGAAGTTTCCCCAGAAAGAGCAGGTACACTCAAAATATATATATATATTTTTTGCTTCTTCCAACTACTTAATTAAAATAAGCTGAAACAACACAATTCTTGAGATTTCATTGGGACAACTGAATTTTTTATTTTCAATCCACGTAAATTTGTTAAAAGTGTTAAGTTAACTTAATTGATTTGTGTTGAGTCAACATGAATGAATTATGTGGAACCCTGCATTTTTTACAGTGTACATGAATGTCAATTTTAAAATTTGTGCATAAACGGCTTAACAGGAAAAAATAAAATAATCATATATATATATAATTTCATAATTATTTAATAAAATAGTTATTTCACTTCATTTGTTAAGAAACCTTCAGGGTGTCAGGATCAATGATGATAATTATTTAATTTCAAGTCTGTAATACTTAAGTTAATATTTAGGTTATTCACTAAAATACATCATTTAAATCGTTCATGGAGCTAAATGCAGTAAGTAGTCTGTATAAAAAAGGTGGAAAATAAACCTATGCAAACAATCTAACCTTAATAACCAAATTATTTAACAAAAGATAATTACTGCAGTAAAATATTTGTAGTCTTTTAATAAGCATGATATAAGATAGAGAGGGTATGAAAAGATAATTATTTGTTTTGAAATTTGTGAATCGGAATTTGTCCAATAATAAACCCGAAACACTTGTGGTTATTGTCATGTAGTAAACTTGGACCAATCGTGTAATATCGGTGTCGTCATCTTAGCTCCAGCAGTCGCTCTTCAGATGCTGCACAGGCTGAATCAGTTGTCTGATCTCGGAGCGCTGTCGCGGTACTTTGATGCCACATGTGACAGTCACGTGGCGTTAGTGCAGCGTCAACCCAGACAAAATTTTTAACCAGCATGCACCGCTTTAAAACAGATTTCGATCGATCTGCACAGTGCTGCATGAAGTCGAACGCACCTAATTTAAACCAGTGAGTCATGGACTGAAGATTCACTCTAAACAGATTATTTTAACAAGTGAGTCATTGACTGGACACTAGGGCTTAATTTATTTTACAGATCCCCCTTCTCAACCGCTCTCCTACCCCGTCCGCTGTTCACTTTTTTTCACGACTCCCCCTTTCTCCCCCTTAACTCTGAACAGATCATTTAAGCAAGTGAGTCATTGACTGGAGACTAACTATGAACAGACCATTTGAATCAATGAGTCACTGATTAGTGACTTACTCTGTCCCGATCATTTGAACAAATGAGTTGTTGATTGGCAACACGGATAAAAATACAATCAGATCACCACAATTTACAAATGAATAGTTCACAACCAATATATCATCCTAATCTGAAATCAGCTGGTTCGTGAATTGGTATGATATAAGTCTCTGAGTGGATGATGATTTTTACAGTTCAAAACAATGACATGCTTTCATCAAATGTGGAGCTAAAAATATAGTATTGTTCTTTTTGAATGTCGTGACAAAGATGTAAAGTAATGTTACCATCCACCATTGATTATTTTATATTAGGGCTGAACAATGCATTCATTGCAAAATTATCTCAATAACAGTATATGCAATATCCGTATCACAATCATGTGTGCTAAATGGCATTTATTTTATGCATTGATTGTATCAAAATTTGACCAATCAGATGGGGCCTTGCTAGCTCCCCAGTAGCTGCTGTTATGTTATTGGCTGGAGCAGCCCAAAGGTGAACCCAGAGCTGAAAATAAACACTAATGGCGAAAGTCGAGACAAGGAAGAAAAAATAACAGACAATCTGAGTCAAAATATCTGCTGAGGTTTTCACTTATTCATAGTGCTTTAAAGAATAAGTATTTGCGACATGTTTTTTTTTATTCTGAATTAGACTTAATTTGATCTGAAAAATATATTTTACTTGTTTATTTTTATATCATTAAATAAATAAATGATTAAAAACAGCTTATAAAAATAGCACTTTTCTATGGAAATGTGATATCATAAGAAATATTGTTATCACAATACTTAACAATATTGCATATTTTTCCAGTATCGTGCAACCCTATTATATATAATTATAAAAAATATTTCATCATATTTTTATAAATTACACAAGAAAAACCCTAGCATTTACTTACCATTGATAACAGCAATATTAATTCCTTGCCAGTTACCTCGTGTCTCTTTCTGTATTAACCTAAAGCAAAATAGCAGCACTGGTTTGAACTCCACTTATGCTTTAATTAACACTTATGCTGTTTTATTTAATTATGCATGACAAGTCAAAGTCCTTACACTTTTCCATCAAAGCATATTTGGGGTCCAATTATATTAGTTGCACCGCTGTACATCTTAAAGGCTAAACCACCTGCAGGACATGGTTTTGCCAGGCCACATTTGGCTGTAGGCACTGCTAAAACATAAACAGAATAAAAATTAAGCAGAACTGGACATTTAAAGGTGTACACTTTATACCCATTATATCAAGCACAATAACTACAGTATTCAGATATCTATATTATGGCCCACATCAACAAACAATATTTGTTTATTATTAGCAGAACTAGTGGTTTTGGCATCTGTGTTTTTATTGTTAATCAGCTTTTACAGAATAAAATAGTTGTTGGAAATGTCTTACCATCAGGTTTGATCTCCATTATTTTCTTACTATCATCAGGTTTCGATGGGACCAAATGCATTTCATCCACCGACATTTCTGTGTTTCACACAAATATATACCATACATTGTGTGCATCAGTAGGAAACTAAATAAACAAATAATCCAACAAATAAAATGTTCCTTAAATTGACAACTCACCTATTAAATCTGAAAGTGTTACTTCTGGATTAATTTGCAGGAGTTTGAGCACAAGGCCTATGGATATCATGAGGGCAGCCAGCATCAAAATGAATTTCAACTTTTCTGTAAAAGTAAATTAAATCACGATTATATAGAATTCAAACAATTCTATAACATTTATCTTTGTCTGAATAGTTCTATTATTAACACAGTCAGGAATCGAATTACATGTAATCAATTTGTATAGTGCTGGGTAGTAATGTATTACATTTAATTAGAACTGTTAAGTGCTCCTAATAGGGTATATACAGAAGGACTTTTGATTTTCAGTAACCTAGGTCAAACGCTTCCAGTGAACTGTATGCAGTAACAAAATTTAAGGTCTGTTTTCTTAAAAAATCAACGATCTCCACTGCCTGATTGATATATGATATAATGTGGGTTTCAGAATGTACACAAAGCACTAAATTCAATTAAATTTTCCCATGGCATGTCTTTAAAATATGATCATTTATTTTACTCCAGTATTTTCAATAATGTTTCTGCGCTTACCTGCTGATCCTGACAGCGTGTGTGGGTAGATGGCTTTTTACCTTGTTTCATGCTTGAACAACTAAATAAATGCTGAAGTCTATTTAACTGATTGTATTTTAATTACACTACAACACCGATGCTGTAAAAATGTTAAAACATTGAAAGTTCACCGATGGGCTGCACGGTGGCACAGTGGGTAGCACGTTCGCCTCACAGCAAGAAGGTCGCTGGTTCGAACCTCGGATGGGTCAGTTTGTGTGTTGTGTGGAGTGTTGGTGTGGGTTTCCTCCAGGTGCTCTGATCAGGGGAGGATTGGCCATCTGGCAAATGCCAGAAGCCAGAAGGGTCAGACCATTTTTTTAAATGTGGGCCAGTCAGTGTTACATGTGGGCTGCTGCAACGCTCCCCCTCCACTCCCGCTCTTGAGTTTGTGATCGTCATCTCCCCCAACCACCAACCCCCCTTCCGATGCGTAAAACATATGCTGGATAAGTTGGCGGATTATTGCGCTGTGGATTAATTAATAATTATATTAATTATTTATTAATAAAGATTAATAAAGGGACTAAGCCGAAAAGAAAATTAATAAATAAATAATAGTTCACCGGAAGTTTATCGGTATGGGAAGAAACACTAGCTGTGCATATAACCTATTAGAGTATATATTATTTTAAATGTTTATTATCAGATTACAGTTGTATTTTTTTAGATTACATGATTATATATTTTTTACAAAATTATGGTAAATTTATTAATCATTGTTTATTCACTGGTGACACAGTGGCGCAGTAGGTAGTGCTGTCGCCTCTTACCAAGAAGGTCGCTGGTTAGAGCCTCAGCTGGGTCAGTTGGCGTTTCTGTGTGGAGTTTGCATGTTCTCCATGCATTCACATGGGTTTCCTCCGGGTGCTCCGGTTTCCCCCACAGTCCAAAGACATGCGGTATAGGTGAATTGGGTAGGCTAAAATTGTCCATAGTGTATGAGTGTGAATGAGCGCGTATGGATGTTTCCCGGAGATGGCTGGAAGGGCATCCGCTGCGTAAAACAAGTGCTGGATAAGTTGGCGGTTCATTCCGCTGTGGCGACCCCGGATTAATAAAGGGACTAAGCCGAAAAGAAAATTAATGAATGAATGTTTATTCAGTCTTATTCTGATCTAAAAATTAATCCTAATGTGTTTAATGTCACTTAGATTCATTTGAATATTCACATACAAAATGACGTACATGTAAATTACATGTAAAAATTGCCATGTAAATCTATTTGCAATTTGTAATTCTATGTTGTTGTTTTTTTTTGTGTGTGTGTGGGGGGGGGATTACCAGCCATTACTGTGCGCCAACCACCTTTGAATAAAATGATTCATATAAAAATGTAAATAATAATAATAATAATAATAAAATGCAAATATATATAATTTAATAACAGTTGCATGTTCACAGTTCTGTAATGTTCACTCTGACAAGTAATAAGATAGTATAAATATTATTATTGGGCAGCACAGTGGCGCAGTGGGTAGCACAATCGCATCACAGCAAGAAGGTGGCTGGTTTAAGCCCCAGCTGGGTCAGTTTGCATGTTCTCCCCGTGTCCGTATGCTGGATAAATTGGTGGTTCATTCTGCTGTGGCGACCCCAGATTAATAAAAAAATGTAAAAAATGAAAAATAAAAAAATTAATAAAAAAAATGAATGAATGAGTAAATGAAATATTATCATTATTTCTTATTATTAGTTATTCACATCAGTTTGGGAAATTATATTGCAATGTAATATTTAATGATTTTTTTATGTTGATTTTCTTTCTTTTTGTTTTTTGCAGTATGGTATATTAATTAGTAAGATAAAACGTTAAACAAAAAGCTACATAAAGTCAAAATACATCAGCTAGAACGGACATTTTCACAAAGTAATCTGTAACAATCTACATTTTCTAAGTAAATAATCCAAAATGGCTTGCTGCAAATGAGGTATCTTTGATTGTATGTATTTTTTTTTCCTATGCTGACGATGACTATGCTAGTCATTTGTGATCAGAGTTGGCTTATTTAAACAGAGATTACAAGACCTGGGGCCTGTTTCAGAAAGGAGGTTAAGTGAAAACTCAGAGTATTTTAACCCTGAAATGAGAGGAACTCTGGGTTTTCCGTTTCAAATGGCAGGTTTGTCAAACTCAAGAAAGCAGGGTAAGTCAAGCCTGTTTCTGAAAGAGGGGTAACTTACTCTGTGAACCTAACCTGGTCAGGAGCAGGTTATTCTCTAAACTCTGAGTTTCTGTCAGTCTCCTCCACTTTTTTAAAGACGAAGCGGTCATTCTCGCCTTAGCCTTACGTTTCCACACACTTATTTTAATGCTTATTTTGGATTTGCGCATATAAACGATTGATGGAAATGTCATGATGCACATAACTTTTTGAAAATATGCATAAAAAACATGCACATAATAACTGAGTAGGAAAAACTTTTATTCGATAAAGATGCTCATAAACTGCGATGAAAACCCTTTTACTGAACAAATTCCAGTATGTGCATTAAAAAAAGGTTTGTTATAAGAGATGATGATGAAAATGTGTGTGAATAGACCAACCAGCAGGCTGAGCACATTGTAAAACATCTTAAATGTTGTTTTAGTCATTCTAAAATGCCTCAACCATTTCAGTATTAGTGTATACTATTAATTACCTCCAGAGCGTCTGGAGCGTGTCAAGAGCTTCTGTTCTCCGCGTCTCAAGGCTTCAAACGCTACCACGTGTTCATTGTGTGCCAATTGTCTTCTGAGGCACAAGTACTTTAGGCTGTTAAAAAGACGCAGCTTCTTCTACCGCAGTAAATTCTGTTTTTACTGTTGATATTTGGCACCAGTTAATCAGGAAGTGACGATTTTGTTGTCTTTGATTCATTGGATGAAAACGCTGCTTTATTCGCAAGTCTTTTATGCGTTATTCCAGTTTTGCATATAAATTTTATTAATATTTTTGGATGGAAACATAGCTATTGCCTATATTTCAGTCACACAAAGAACAGTCACGTACGAGAATGGCTTGTCCTTTTTAATAAATAATTAGCTTAAATTCACTGACCTTCGACGTACTGTAACTAGACTAATGGAATTATTATTCGTTCTAAAAATATTTTTTAGTTCCGCTTTCATTCTAAATGACATATCAACCTCTATCACTTGATCAATAATAGAGGCACAAGTGCACTTTTAAATCTATTAAAACTGATCAACGTGTATAAAAGTGGGAACGCGTGTAAAAGTTTTTATAAACATCACACATTACTTTTTTATTATACTTAAATTCAATGTAAATTACGCATTAACTTGAGCAGCTATGTTTTCCCACGCTAACTGTCTGTCTCACTGATCCAGTGGTGTTGCTTTTTTAAATATATGGTCATATTTGCTATAACTTTGCATGAGCACATCAAGTTCAGCAGAAGAAAGAAATGCTGGTCTCTTTTTTTCAGATGTTGCCATGGTCACTTGTAATATCTGCGCTCCATTGATAATGCCTTTTTACAGTCACGGTGTGCACGCTTAACTCTGTGTTGGTCTACTCAAAGTTGATTGACCAAACTCAGATCAGCTATTCTGAAACCGAAAACTCAAGAGTTTTTAATATCTCGGTAAATCAACTCAGAGTTCAAGTTTAAACTCCGAGTTGGTTGAACCTCCTTACTGAAACAGGCCCCTAGACCACCTTGGAACGGAAACAAAACAGCAGTTGGCTTGTCACAAAACCAGTTTGACCACTTTAAGCAAACATGGCATGTTTTATCAGCAGGAAAACAAAGCTAATTCTACTACATTTAAATAGTGTTCTTTTATATATTGTTCTAAAGCCTATTTAAAAGGACTAGGATGTAAAAAATACCCAGTTGAAGACTGCGAATTCAAATAGTGCTTTCAGAAATAGCCATCTATGCAAAAAAATAAACTGCATTTACATTCACTTTCCAATTCGTCTTGTGCTGTAGCTATTGTGAATGAAAGCAATATAACCAGGAAAGTAAACAATGCACTGCTGTTCTGAACAAGACATCTAGTATGTCTTCAAAAACAACTTACTTTTGTTTCTCTGTCTCGTGTGTAGCACAAGGGGACCAACTAGAAGTAAAAATGTCAACGTAAACATGAAATAGAGAGAGTGAGAGAGAAAAGAAAGCAAAGACAAACCAACCTCTTCGAACGTAAATCATGATTCAGTTCTTCTCACAGATGATGTTGATCCACTTTACAGTAAGCGAAGGTGTAGAAATACCAGTTTTTCAGCACATCACAAAGGTATTTTAACATTAGATCACTTCTTTAAATAGTTTAGCTGTGTTGCCCTTGCCTGTTGAACTGCTGAATAAAGTTGTAGACTTTAGACTCTCTAAAAGCACAATGCGGCAGACTTATGACAGTGCAAAGATACTGCAGAAGTATTCAACCCATTTTCTCTCCAACTCGATCAACTCGTTTTTTGGGATTCTAGTTTGACAACTTCCTACCGGGGTAAAGTTGGTTTTAAATTCGCACATTCGAACTTCCGCGATGAACTACTTCTTTAATCAACCTTCACACAGGCTGGTTTTGGTTATGTACCATTGTCGAGTACTATAGTAAAGACTTAAACACATTTTATGGTACAACTCGGCAGTCGTCATTTGAAAAGAGTTTATAAACGCGTTAACTTGCATGAAAGGTCGTGACGTCATGGCTTTTCTGAGGAACCATCTCCAAATTACCTGTTTCAGCTACGGTGTTGCGGTTTAACTGGTGACCGTTTTAACGTTCCAGATGTAAACTATTCACGTTTGCAGATTGGCAGATCACATTTTCACAGCAACAAAACATGCCCATACCAAATAAAGATTCCTATTACTTGTCAGTGTAAACATTGCTTTTAATAATTATTGTGGCAGAACAGTATAACCAAAATGATTCGTTAAAAAAGCAATTGTAATTTACATGTCATTAACGGTATTCGAACCCGTATAATCAAAATATTCAGCATACACTTCAACCGACCTATCTCACGGAGCTGTGCAGGACTATTCCACATTTTATTGGTTTTTATGTCTTTATCATCATCAAAGGTATGCAAAACAGTTCGGGTCGGCAACAGGAATCAGTCAAATGATGTAGAAACGCTTAGAATTGAGTGCAGAGCAAAATAAGACTTCGCACTCAGTGTGTGTGCGTGTGCGTGTGTGTGCATTGGTATCAGGTGGCAATAGTATGATCCTGCACAACTGGAGTAGCTGCACGTTCAGGATCGCATGTATAGGACCACATTTATAGGACCCTAGTTTTTTGCGGCAGCGCCACCTACCGGATTGGATGAGATAGTGAAACTGCATTTCTAGGACCATTGTTTTGTACCAGCGCCACCTTTCGAATTGGATGAATTAGCGGAAACTTCAGTTTCAGGACTGCCTTTCCAGCGCCACCTACCTGATTAGATGATATAGTGAAACTACAGTGGACCGTAGTTTTGTAACAGCATGGTTTATGAAACACCTGCTTTGAGTAACCATTTACATTAAAACAAATACATTTATACCTAAAATATAAAAGAAAAAATGTTGTTTAAGCTTTACACAAAAAAGCTGAGTCCCTAAAAAATCTTATATTTCTTAAAAATACTGTACATTTAAAA